>JASPKZ010009799.1:785000-1292500 GCA_030220185.1 Diploptera punctata | reverse complement strand
AATTTAATTTATTACGATTCTCACCTAAGATCTCTGCATGTGTAGAATTATTTATGATTGTTGCGTCAGAGTTGAAATAGGTCCTATTTGTATGTTTCTCACATAAGTAGCACAGTGAATTTCACTAGGAATTATTTGAGGAATTCAGAAAACCTGCTCTACCTAACAACACAATTAAATATTTACACAAAGAGAAGGGTCTTATAAAAACGGAATGAACTTAAAAAATGAGTGTGATAAATCTTCAAAGCGTAAAATAGCAGTGTGACACTCGGACACCAATAAGGGGATTTTTCCCCTTGTGTTACTTTGTTCATTTTTTTACAAACACATTGCTATTATGGGTTGCCCATCTTTTTGTAGGGGGGGGGAACCTTCTCTAAATGTGTCTTTCTAAAACTTCGGAAACATTATTTTAAGTCGGTTGCCTTCAAAAAATTGTCTTTCAACACATGAGAGCTGTTGTGCTTAAATACCTTTATCAATCTTATATTTCAATTTGTCTTTCTTCTGGTTTCCAAGGTGAAACTAGTTGATGATATATGACTATAATAGGTTAATGGAAGGTGTGGATTTGAAAGATCAACATGCTACAAGCCGGAGGATCGAGGGTTCCAGTCCCGTTGGATCAGGATTTTTAAACTGAACCAAACCTTCAGGCGGCACTGTGACCCCGGGATTGACTCAGCCTCTAACTGAATTGAGTACCAGATGCTTGGTATGGGCCATCAGGCAGAGACACGTACTCGGCTTACATCAAGTACTGATAGTCTAGAAATGTGGAAGCCTTAACCTCCTAATATCCCAAGGAGCTCCTAAGGTGTGTAATGGACCACTTTACGTTTTAGATACTCAGTGAATAGTAGACTAACTACCTTTCCATGATGTAAGGATATCGTTAAAAGATATATATATATATATATATATATCTGAAATTTCCGGTTATGGTACTGTACTAGAGCGTAAAGCGGAAATAACTTTCTTGAGTCTTATATGTACTGAATTTTGCGAGATTATTTTTAAAAATGAAGGGAGTTGAAAATAAATTCAATTTGATAGACAAGCTAATCTACAAAACAAAAAGATACATTTATTTTTTCTAAAAAATCCTTTATCAAGTTACAAATATAATAAAAACTTCGCAGTCCGCAAGAATAAATGCAAATATAAAATTATTTTAACTTATTACTCAGGGCCGCCATCAATTAATATATGCACTAATATAAACTTTGAAGTCTCTACATGAAATTTATATAAACGGGAAATAGTTAATGTAAACCCAAAGATCATAATAACATTTTGAACCAGTGCGTGTAGCTAACGTATACGTCACATCGCTCCGCATCTGGTGAAGAATTCAACCTGCGTACATGTCACGTACCTCCACGCTGACGCGTTAAGGAAGGAGAAAATATTACGACTTTTTGTGAATATGGATTTTAGGATGTTTTGAACCTAAGAGCTGCGAATTGTAGACGAATGGAGGAGACTACATGGTCCGTCTGTCCGTTTTCTGACGGCAGTTGTTTTTCCGTCCAGTGTGCTGTTTCCGGGAATTGATTTTTCCCTTGGCAGCAAAATTACTAATGGCTACTCTAAGTGACTTTCCTATTGTAAACTCTACTTAAACGGTGTTAGTTAGGAATTTATTACGGGGTATGTGGCTGTGATCTACATGGTAATTATAGGAATCCAGATATAATAAGATATAAGTCTCAGAGACTATGATGGGCAGGACATGTGGCACGAATAGGGAATGAAGGATTGGCACGGAAACCAGAAAGAAAATGACCAGTTGATAATCTGAAAATGTGGTGAGATAACACAATTAATTACAATGTGAAATAATTAGATTATACAGGGGATGATTAGAAATCATTGACTCAGTTGGATAAAATACGGAGAGCATATTCTGCACGACCATGAGTTTGTTAGGCCCAGGGTGTTAGTTATAAGCAATTGTCACAATTTTGAAATCCTGAACACTAAAATTCAAATCAGCACGAAAACAAGATAGAATACGGAAGTTACAAACACTATGCCATTTGTCTAAGGAAAGTTATTTGTGTCATTTTGCACCAATGCCCATGGGATATCACTTTTTTATACGATGATGAAAACTTTGCGCAGTATATATCACAAATACCTTAGAAAATATTTATATAATACTGTGGAGTGAGTAGAAAATTAATACGCAATTCAAGGTCATACATTTACATCTCCGCTCCTGACAGCCAGCTGGAATGTCAGTAACTCTGAATATGAAAATAAATAATGTGGAGTTTTTCTCTTTGCTCTTGAATGCAGATATGTTTTTTTTTCAATAACGATCATAACAGTAATTTTCACTTGACAGCGCGCAGAAAATTTCTGATTCAACAATCATCCTTATTCGTCTTGAGTAACGGTTTGTTTAGGTTTTGTGACCAAAGTTCTTCTATTTGTAATATTCTACTCTTTTTGTTAGCTCCTTGTAAGAAACTATATAAAATAGAATTTTAAAATTAGACTATTCATTATATATCATTAGTACATTAATCTTCATTGCACGTGCACTCTACCTTTGTATTTATTCTATACTTTTTGCAAAAAATTTAAAAATTATATTATTTTGACTTTATATTATTTAATTTTTAATGTTTTCCTTTTCATTTCTATACTTTGTAAATATTGGCAGACCCTGTTTGGGCACGTATGTTAAAATTAAAATAAATATGTAATTCTGCTAAGCCTACTTATCAAATACAATAATTGAATGAATGAATGAACGGCTAAGATATCCTGGAAGAGGGAAATTTCGTGATTAGTAACTGATATGGGAAGCTACTACACATTGGGAATAATATTGCATTTACGTTTTCTTTCAATCTATGATTACAGTTAAATGTTGACATTCTTCACTAGCATTCTCCGAGCATCTCCTGTTATTATTGCCTCACTATGATGGTTGTCCGTTTATATAAAAGCGGGTGCCGCGACAATACTTGAAAATGATTAACATGTGGAATAATTATAGTGGTGGTAGTCGGCTTCTTTGTATTTAATTATACATAACAGCTGCGGAAAAACAAAACGAGCCGCTTGACAACCATCATAGTGAGGCGATAATATGGTCGATGTTAATAATGGACTCCATATTAATGTTCAAATGTGTCCGCTCATTTACTTGACCTACATCAGATTCTCTACATATGGATCTCACACGATGGTTTTCAGAGAACATTTGCTTTATCTTATATATAAAAATAATATTTGTTTGTTTGTATGTTTGTTTGTTTGTTCGTAATTTATGCGCGGCCATACCGTTCATCCGATTGTGATGGTTTTTTTGCAAAATGTTTAGGGGATTCCCGGGATGAATATTGGTTATTACAAGAGTTATGACACTCAACTCATACACCATTAAAAATCGTCTTTTATAGTGGAAAACGTGCAAAAAGTAGCTCTTTGGACTCTTTAATGGCTTACGCTGCCTAAACCACAGGAAATACACAAAATTAATGTACACAGAATTGAATATCTCGAAAAGCTCCACAAAAATTCCGTCACATCTCTTACGGATGACTCACAATAACCATTTTTGTCTTTCATTGATACGAAGAGAATAATACCGATTCGGGTCAACCTCATCTTTAATATTTATGTCAATAGTCCCGCGCCTTACGCGGGTGGTTAAGACAAGAAGTCTAGCCGCATTACTACACTCTTACGCTGGTTCGAGTCTGCATAGGGGAAGAAATTATTCTCGTGGAATTTCAGCCAGTATGGGACCGGTGCACAGTGGGCCAAAAATGAAATCTAGCTGGAAAAAAAAGTACATTTTTACTCACCCTCATCAATTTATCTCTTTTTCACTCTAATATAATTGTTATATGAAGGAGGTTCTTAACTTATCTGCAAAAGAGGGTACAATTGTAATGTCTCTGGAGACAATATAAACATTGGAAGTTGCCAGTGGTTAAGAAATCATCTGGTCTATATCCCAGTTGTCTTATTAGCGTTGTGTGTTCAAGTTCACTGAGCTATTATTCTTATTCGATATGGATACTTCACCACAAGGTTTGTAATTTTATTGATACATTTAACGTTTTTCTATATAACTACCAGATATTATGTTAAATGTATGTGGAATAATACCTTTCATGCACTAAAAAAATTACAAAATCTTCTTATTTGAAATTGAGCTACAGAAAAAATGATCCTGAGAGCTATGCCGGCGGTAGCATTGCTGCCGATAGGGTTACCCATGCCGGACTGGTCGAAGGTGATAAGCCAGACGAAATAAGTACCTTGGTCGAAAGAGTGACGATCTTTCACCGTAAAAATACAACCGTCAAGAAATGCGGACATGGGTTCTACTGGGGTAAAATTTTCCGGAGGTCAAATAGTCCCCCATTCGGTTCTCCGGGCGGGGACTACTTCAGGGAACCCATGCCAAAGGCTCAAACACAGGGACATGTTCCTAGGAACATGGAATGTTAGGACTTTATACAATAGCGGGGCACTAGAGATATTAACGCGGGAATTGGATAAATCGCCCTTGGATATAGTCGCTTTACAGGAAGTTAGGTGGCCAGGAGAAGGTAGTCAGGAATCAGGAAGCTTTGCATTATACTATGGGGGTGCAGAAAGACCTGCATTTGGAACGGGTTTTTTAGTCAGAAGGAGGATCCTATCCGCTATCCGAGATATTAAGTTTGTTAGTGATAGGATATCATACATAATTCTAAAGGGCAAAGACATGATTTTATAATTGTAAATTTACATGCCCCCACAGAAGATAAAGATGACAAGATTAAGGATGAGTTCTATGAAGAATTAGAAAGCTTATTTGATAGCCTTTCACGATATCATATGAAAATTGTCTTAGGAGATTTTAATGCAAAAGTGGGGCAGGAAGATATATTCAAACCAACAATAGGCAAATTCTGTCTTCATGAAGATAGTAACGACAACGGGGTTAGATTGGTCACATTTGCCACATCAAAGAATCTCATTGTTAAGAGCACAACATTTCAGCATAAGGATATTCATAAATACACCTGGACGTCCCCAGATGGAGAAACTCGGAACCAGATAGATCATGTAATAGTGGATAAACGCTGGCACAGTAGCATCATTGATGTTAGATCAGTTAGAGGGACAGACTGCAATTTTAGATCATCATCTGGTCAGGGTGAAAATCAGACAACGGCTATCGCTTATGAGAGGAACAAACGCTAATGATGATTCAGTAAAATATGAATTTAAAAACTTGAAAAATGATGAAATGCGGCAAGAATACCAAATCAAAATTGCTAATAGATTTGAAGTACTGGAATCTTCAGATGACAATGTGGCAAACGAAGAAGAAACTGATATAAATAAAGAATGGGAGGCTATAAGAGATACTGTTAAATTGTCAGCATCAGAAAGCATTGGTTGTTTTAAAAAGAGGCAAAACAAGAAATGGTTTGATGAGGAATGTGCCGACATTGTAAAGAAAAGAAAGCTAGCAAAAATGAAATGGTTACACGAGCCAAATGAGGTAAATTTAGAGCAATTGGGTAGTGTTAGACGGGAAACCACCAAGTTACTAAAGAGTAAAATGAGGGAATATTCTAGAGAGAAGATTAATGATCTTGAAATGAATGCAAAAAATAGGAACATTAGAGAATTATATCAGGGAATTAGTATAGAGAAGAAAGGGTTTCAGGCTAGAACAAACATAATTCGGAATGAAAATGGGGATATGATTGCAGATTCCAAGAGTATATTAAATAGATGGAAAAGTTATTTTAATCAGCTATTAAATGTACATACAGAACAGGACATTGAGGAGGATAAGTTACAGACAGCAGAAATGCTAGTCGCAGAGCCAAGTGCATTAGAGGTTGAAATGGCAATTGAAAAAGTAAAGATGTATAAAGCATCAGGTCCAGATGAGATCCCAGCAGAACTGATAAAATCAGGGGGAGCAAAATTGATGGACAAGATACGCTGGTTGCTTAGTATGATTTGGGAAAAAGAAGCTCTTCCAGATGAATGGAAGGAATCAATTATCTTACCAATTTATAAGAAAGGAGATAAAACTGATTGCAACAACTATAGGGGCATCTAATTACTTTCAACTTCGTACAAAATTCTAACAAATATATTAGTAAGCAGACTTACTCCCTATATTGATGACATTCTAGGAGATCATCAATGTGCATTTAGAAGAAACAGGTCTACAACAGATCAGATTTTTAGTATAAGACAGATTTTAGAAAAGAAATGGGAATATAATGGTACTGTACATCAACTATATGTAGACTTCAAAAAAGCATATGATTCAATTAAGAGGGAGAAGTTATATAGTATCCTGCTGGAGTTCGGAATTCCCAAAAAAGTTAGTTAGACTTATACGAATGTGTCTAAATGGCTCAACGAGTAGGGTGCGTGTAGGCAAACAGTTTTCAGACACGTTTGAAATCCAGAATGGGTTGAAGCAAGGAGATGCACTATCTCCTCTGCTATTTAATTTTGTACTAGAGCATGCCATTAAATCTTTAGAGAATGAGGAAGGCTTACAACTGAATGGTATTAATAAGCTGTTAGTTTATGCAGATGATGTGGTACTACTGGCCGATAGCAAGGAGATACTAAAGGCCAACACGCACACACTATTGAGTAACACTAAGAAATTAGGACTGGAAGTAAATATCAGTAAAACTAAATATATGGTCACACGTAGAAATACATTATATAATGGAAATGGACAGCTAATGACAAATGAGGGAAATTTTGAGGAATTGGCTGAATTCAAATACCTAGGAACAATAATCACAAATAGGAATGAGATGCACAAAGAAATTAAACATAGGCTCAATTCTGGAAATGCATGCTATTATGCATTGCAGAGACTTTTGATGTCCCAACTCCTTTCAAAAAACGTTAAAACTGAAAATATATAAAACTATTATTCTACCAGTTATATTATATGGGTGCGAAACATGGACTCTTACTTTAAGGGAGGAAAGGAGATTACGAGTATTTGAGAATAAAGTTCTTAGGAAAATTTTTGGACCAAAGAGAGATGAACAGACAGGTGAATGGAGAAGACTACATAACAATGAACTACGTGGTCTTTATATGAAGACAGATATAATAAGAACAGTTAAGTCCCGTAGACTGTGATGGGCAGGACATGTTGCGCGTATGGGGAATGAAAGACGTGCATGGAAACTTCTTGTAGGAAAGCCAGAAGGAAAACGCCTAGTTGGTAGACCAAGAATGAGGTGGGAGAACAACATTAACTATGATTTGAGGGAAGTAGATTATACAGGAAATGATTGGAAAGCATTAGCTCAGGATAGGGATGTATGGAGAGCTTATGTCCGCGCGGCCATGAACCTACGGGTTCGATAGTGCCAGTGAGTAAGTAAGTAAGTAAGTACAGAAAAACAGTTCTGAAAGGTAGTACAAATATTAGTTATAATATAGAGCGATTAATGGGCTTTAATACCCGGAAATTAACATGTGTGCAGATTATAGCGTTTTTTAATTAGCTTGCTCATTACAGGAGGTAGCCAACAACTGAGGCCTACCGTTGCGCGCAGAGAATAATTGTTTGATTTAATATGGATAAAATGTTAGAGAGTGGCAATAAGTTATCATTTAGTAAACAAATTAGGGATAGGGGTGTTAGCAGGATGTTTTAAATGATATTAAAATCAATATTTTTTAAAACCGATGTTCTCAAACGTACGAAGTTGTGCGTGAGAAAAAATTCTAATAAAATATTCTTATTACCTAGGAGCGGATGTTAACATTCCCGTTATGAAGAATTAATTTAGAACAATGAGAGTCGTTGAAAAATTCTGTTCCATCTGCTTATGGAATTGGAAGACCCAAAATAACTTTCGAAGAGGCTGGATTTAATGTAATGTTCACCATAGAAGGAATTTTTTCAGGATGAACTAGCAACAGAAATATCTTTTGGTCTTATGGTAAATGGGATTCTATTGATGTTGTAAAGATATTACACAAAAAACCACAAAAACAGCTTCAAAATAATAATAAACATTACAAATCACCCCGCTCGACTCCCCTATCTTCTATGTCGGACGAAGCATTATATTTTTTGACAATAAAATGTCAATACGTCGATATATTAACATGAGACTAGATTTCAGAAAGAGAGGTTGTGATATTTTATGCACCCTATAATGCTTCTAGGGAAGCAAATTTGTTATGATACCAAGACAGACTTTTGAATAGAAATAATACTTTTTTTTTGTTTATATTCCTGCCTCTTCGAAAGATATTTTGGTCTTACAATTCCATAAGCAGATAGAACAGGATTTTCAACGAGTATCAGTGTTTTAAATTCTTAATAGCGAGAAAGTTTACATTTACCTTCAGCCAATCAGAATATGTCACTAGAAATCTAACTTTTTTTAACTCTCGCACAACTTCCTACGTTTAGAAAATCGCTTTTAAAAAGTATTTTATTTTTTTAAAACATTCTCCGAACATCCCCTAACTCCAATATATTAATAGAGGATTACTTATTGTCTCTATCGATTACTTTTCTTCATAAATTAAATCAAACAAATTTCTGCGCGCGAAGATAGGCCTCAGCTGCCGGCCGCCTCCTCTAATAAAAAAGTTAATTACTAAAAACGCAATAATTGCACACGTGTTATTTTGCGAGAATTCAAGTCCATAATCACTCTATATTCTAACTATAATTTGTACTACTGTTCAGAAGTGTTTTTTTTTTCGTAGCTCAATTTAAAATAAAACGATTGTGTAAATTTTTTGTGTTTCGCAGGTATGATTCCACGTGTATTTAACACAATATCTGGTTATATAGGAACATGTTAAATAAATCAATGAAATGTACAAACCTTGAGGTAAAGTATCCATATTGAATAAGAAGAATAACTCACTGAACTTTAATGCAAAATTTATTTATTTCTTCAGATCGGTACACAACTGGGATGCGGACCAGATGAGTTCTTAACTATCGGAAAATTCCGATGTTTATATTGTCTACATACCTTTTAGAATTCTACCCTCCTTTGGTGATAAGTGAAGAGCAGTCATCGGGAAATAATTTTACAGTGAAGAAAGAAGAATAGGCGAGAGTTAGTAAAATATTTTTTCCAGCTGGATTTCGTATCTGGCCCACTGTGCGGTGCTCACCCAGCATCATGAGGCATTTGGGTAGCTACAATAAGTAACGACTTCAGGTTGAGAATAACAGCTATAACGGCTGGAGGAACCGAAGTGCTGACCACATGTGTAGGGTGCTAGATGATCGTCGACCTCTGTGATTAACACATGTGGATGTGAGGCCTATAGCCGGCTGATCAGCCAAATCTTCTAGGCCTGTCGCGCTTTTTTTTATACCAAGAATATCGGGATAAGTAGTTTCCCGGGCAAGCGTACTCTGCCATACCGTTCATCCGATTGTGATGGGACTTTTTGAAAAAGGTTCAGGAGATTCCGGGAATGAACATATGCTATAAGAGAGTTGTAATACTCAACTACTTCAACCCTAAAAATCGCCCTTTGTTGTGAAAAACGTGAAATAAAGTCCCTATTTTGACGCATAAATGGCTTACGCTGCCTAAACCATAACGAATACACAAATTGATGTACACAGAGTTTAACATCTAAAGAAATCTACAAAAAAGTAGAATAACAGCTCACAGCTGGTGGTAAAAACACAATAACATTTATTTATGAGTAGTAGCGCACGCCGGGTATTAGCTAGTTTTTAATAAATAGGATCTTTTTGGTGATAACATTTTGTTACAGAAAGTAAAGAAAACCCAAATCACTAATTAAAAAAGTTGAAAGAGTCAACGTGTTTCAGTAGCTACGCTGCCATTATCAAGAATGAATATTGACAATATTCATTAATTTAAGCTGACAATAGTTTCATGGATAAAAGAAGGACATTTTTAATCTGTATCGTTAAAGTAAAATTATATACAAATAATAATTATCACAGTGCGTTTAAGAGCTAATGCAAAAAGTCTTGAGAAATTCAGAAATTTAATGAAGGTAAGTAGCTTTGTTAAATTTTCAACAATATGTCTATGGGTATTATTTGTTATTCCGTCTATAACTGGACCTAATTAAAAATAATTCTTACAGTGTTATAATAATTTGATTTTTGCTTATTGGAAAAAGTGATATTGGTTATCAGATTTCCTTATTTTCAATATTCTAGTGAGAAGTTTTAAATATTTTCTTATTTTTGTTTACAAGAACATTGTGTCCTATATCAGTAAAATGGTTACTAAATTCATTAGCAATATCATTTTTATTCTGTATTTTTATATTTTGATTTATGATTCCATTAATTGAAGCCATTTTACTCTTAACTGTTTCAGTGGCCTCACTGACAGTGTTTTAGGGTAATTTCTATTATTGTTAAATTTTTTCAGAGTAATATGTAATTTTTATACATGTTATCATACGTGTTAGCATGTTTATGTGCAATTAAAATGTGCTAAATAATTCAGTATTCAGGTGATCACGTTTTACTTCCCTCGCAATTTTATTTCTAGTTCTTATTGATTTAACAATGCCAGATGTAATCTAAAGATTATTTATTTTATTTTATTTTGTGTTTGCTGGAAACAGTATTATTGGTAGATTTGGAGACGATATTTTATTAAAGGTGTAGACACTTAATTCCACATCTGTGCAGTTCAAAACCGAATCCCACTTCATCTTATTTAGTTGGAATATTCCGATGGAGGGTCTTTCCACTTTTCAGCGGTTGCCCTTTTACCAGCCGGCTGCTGGCCCTTCACATCCACATGTGTCAATCACAGAGGTAGATGATCAACAGCCAGCGTATGGGTGACATGTGGTTAGAATGACGAGTCCCCCAGCCGTTATAGCTGGTTCCTCAACCTGGAGCCGCTACTTATTGTAGCTACCCAATTGCCTTACGATGCTGGGTGGGCACCGGTCCCATATTGGCCGAAATACCATGAGAAAATTTCTTCCCCCATGGAGACTCGAACCAGCGCAAGTCCCGTAGCTCTGCGCCAAGGCTTCCTTCCTTAACCGCTCGGGTACGGCGCGGGACAGTTGGAATATTACATCTTTATAATTGACAATTTTCTTGTAATTCCGAGAGGGTTCAATAGGATCTCTACTTGAAGTTAAATGTTGGCTCGAAAATAAAGCTAAAACCATTTAATGATCTGTAACAGCACTACTGTATAGTACTAGTTTAAAACTTAGATTACTAATATTTTTTCTTAAATATATGATCAAGACATATGTTAGTTTTGAGTGATGGCGTCGTAGTAGAATTTCAGTATTTTAAATATAAAAATTCGTGCATAACGTCCCTGTATACCAGGTACCACAATTTTCTAATTTATTTTCTAAGAATTGCTATCACCTACAGTGGTATGGTTATTGACTTATTTATAAGAATTAATGAACCTTTCATATTACTCGACGAAGCCGAATATACAAGTATTCGGGGACTTACAGATTGCACGTAGAAAAACTGGGATATCATTTAATTTGAAATCTGTTGTATTTATTTACAATGAAATATCATCGTCGTCATCATCGTCACTCTAAGAATTAGGCAATTGCCCGTTCAGACTTCATTATGGATCGGCCCGTTTTCTAGACGTTCCGTCATAATGTCTTCCTCTTGCTTGATAATTTCTTGCTAACAATGGATATCTCCCCTTACTCATTAAATCATGTGATCAATATACTTTTGTCTATAATTCGTGACTTTGTGCTGTAAAGGCTGCACTTTTAATACATTCAGATGTATCAACATAATTTAAAGAAGCTCGAATGCTATTTTTTAAATAAACAATACCATCACATTTATTCTTCTTATTAGTTTTAATAATTTTATAGCCATTGGTTGATATGAAAACCGTAATAGCCTTGTTTCTGTGAGCACTAGGCCTATGGCACCAAAAGAATCTGAAAAATGTTTGAATAAAACACAGAATTCCGAAAAAGAATAATACTAGAATGTTTATATTAAGAATTGTAAGTCTGAAAAACCAGAGATCATATACACATTGCATTCAGTGGTGTCATCAAATGTGGTTGTATTTGTATTAATATTAAGGGGATAGATACCTCTTTCGTGAAACATTGTATTACTAGCTATTGTTAAGTCTAAAGAATGTTGTTACTACAAATTACTCACATTAAAAAAAAATGTTTATGACTTGTGGCCAGCTAATCTACTCACCGGGCTGAGATAATTTGTCTTACAAATATATTCCAATCACCGGTCCACACAAATTGGTAGCCCTTCTGCTTGGCCGCATCCCTTGTCATGTTGAGTAGGTGTCTTGTCGCCACTGTTAGTTGATCGCCTGTATTGATGCGTCTCTCAATCCATGACATCTTGATTTTTGCAGCCGCTGTGTGTGGACCATCATTGTCTTTTTTTCCCCCATGACTAAACGTTTTTAACCATTCGTCTCTGAATTTCCTTTTGCAATGTAACGGGTTTTCCAGGTTTTGCTGGAAGACGATGAACAGCATTGATATCTTGGGTCAATTCCACTGCGTTGAATATGATTTATCACAACAAATGCTTTGTTTAAAATTAATTGCGAGGATTAATTTAGTTACAAATCTTCATTTCATTATAACATTCAGCTTAAAATCAACAAACTTACTAACTAAATCTAACCAACTAACATTGACACTGTCGAACCCATAGGGACATGCCCACGCGGACGTAAGGTCTCCAAACAACCCTATCCTGAACTGTTACTTTTCAATCATCCCGTGTAACCTACTTCCCTCAAATCTTTATTAATGTACTTCTCCCGCCTGATACTTGGTTTACCTATCTTGGTCTTGCTATCAGATTTTCGTATAAGAAATTTTCATATCCCACTTCCATTACCCATCGCATTAATCTGCCACGTTAGAACGCATAATTTTTAGAATGTGGTAGTAGGTAATTCTGTATATCATTCTTGCTAATGCCTTCCCCATCGCAGTATACTATTCTGATTTTACATGATTTCCGAACAAATTATGTAGCTCACTATTATATGGTCTTCTCCATTCGCTTCTCGGTTCATCTCTCTTTCGTGAAAACATTTTCCTAATAACTTTATTCTCAATAAATGAACATGAATGTAGTAAAGTAAAGTAGTCCCACTACAGGCCTCGGGAGGCCCTTGGGGTCGTAGGAGGTTAAGCATCCCACTTTTTTTAGACAATCGGCACTTGATGTCAGCCGGGATGTCACCCCTGCGTGACGGCCGCCTTTACTCCCAGAACAAGTGTATGAACTCATTTCCGTTAGAGGCTGAGTCGACCCCAGGGGCATAGTGCAGCCAGAAGGTTTGGGTCAGTTTAAAAACCCTGACCCCATCGGGACTTGAACCCTCGAACTTGCGGCTTGTAGCGCAGTGCCTTAACCACTACGCTACGGCGTGCCCCCAAACATGAATATATATATATATATATATATATATATATATATATATCATCATCATCCAGTATCATGGCAGCTCCCGCCGTCTTCCGGAAACCAAACGCCATTCCTCTCTGTCCATCCATTGATCATCCTCCAAACTTCTGATATTCATAGCTGCTTGTACCCCTTCTATCCACGTTTTTTTCGGTCTTCCTCTCTTCCTCCTTTCTATTGGAATCCATTCCATAATAATTTCAGGCAATCTTTGCTCTGGCATTCTTTTGACATGGCCATTATAATATCTATGATGTCTGGCTACTCTTGTACACCCATGATATCCCTTATTTCTTTATTTCGTACTCTATCTATTCAAGATTTTCCAGCTGATCTTCTTAAAACATACATTTCTGTACTTAAAATTATTTTCATTTCCCTGGTAGGAATCTGCCAGACTTCAGCATATGTTACAATTCTCTGAATTATGGTTTGATATATTTGTAATGTTCTATGTTTTGTAATTTTGCTCCACCAAACAGAGTTTAAAGCATTTATTGCTTGTTTTGTTAGTGCAATTCAATTTTTAATTTCCACTGAATTGTCTAATGTTGTTCCTAAATAAGTGCATTCAATACTAGGTTTTATTTATTCTCCATTGCTGAAATTTAAAATTTCCATTTCTTCTCCCGTATACAAATATTTAGTTTTCTTAATGTTTATATCTATCCATAGCATTTTCATGCTATGCTTTGCAGTTTACTAGGGAATTGTAGGTGTGGTAGCTTCCCGTTGTTTTCTACACCGGTGAAGGATGATGATGATAAGTATGATGATAGTAATGAGGAAGATGATGATGTTGCTCATATGATTTCGGGGACCGTTTGGGCCTTTAAAGTTTTCCTGACATTTGTCTTACACGTGAGTAAAAACCCCGATAAAAAGCTCAACCAGAAAAACTGCCCCGACCGGGGATCGAACCCGGGCCCGCTGCGTGACAAGGCAGCACGCTACCTCGAGACCACAGCTGTGGACCTATGTTTATATAAAGTCTCCATTTTTCATATTCATCTTATAGTTTATTAGCCATATATTCTATGTCATCGTGGTCTTGTGATATTAATGCCTGGTCGTCTGCAAAATATAGTGAATATACATGTGTATTTTGGTTTGGTATGCCCATTTTTTAACACATTTCCTCCAGTCTCGTAGTACTGTTTCGGAATAAATTTTTAATAGAGTTGGAGATAAACTGCAACCTTGCCTTAAACCTTTTGTAATAGTAAATCAATTTTTATATGGTTACCAATTTTTATTTTCGAAATAGGCCTACATCCTTTGTATAATGCTTTTATAGCTTAAATTAATTTTTTTTATAATGTTAGAATTGTCTGAAGCTTCCCATAACATTTATCAAGGAATACTATCATATGCCTTGATTCAATCGACAAAAAGCAAATGTATATCTCTGTTAGTAGCTATTTTTTCTATCATTTGTGTTATGCAAACTATATTATCTGTGCATGACCTACCATTTCTATAACCAGATTGTTCTTCCATTTCTTTATCCTGGTATTCTAAATGAACCATTTTACTTAGTATACGTCCATATATTCTACTTAATGTACTCGTTACTTGTATGCCTCTATAATTTTCACACTTTCTCTTATCTCCCTTCTTATGTATCGATGTTATAATAGCGACTTTCCACTCTCCTGGCACTTCTTCGCCATTTATTATTTTATTAAACAGTACAGTGGTCATTTTCAATAACTACTGACTGTCATTTTTAATCAATTCTACAGCAATATTTCCTGGGCCGGCATTACTACCATTTTTGATTCTCATAATTTCCTTCTTTACAGCACTTATATCAATTTCGATCATGTTTCCTGTTTCCATCTCTGATGAATCGTCATTTTCTCCCAAAAATTCTTTTCGGTCCTCTACTAAATGTTTTTATGTAATATTCTTCCCACTCATGTGTCCCTGTTAGTTTGAGAAGGTTCTTGTTTCTATTCGATGAACGTATACTTTTATAAATTTGCATGATTCAGAACTCTTCTTGCCTTCTAAATGTGTTTGTATTTCTGTACATTTCATATCCCAAATCTCGTTTCTGTGTTTAGTAACCATTCTTTTTACTTTTGCTTTTTGGTATTGTATTTTGTATATGTATATATATATTAAAATAAAGCAAAGGACTATAGACGCGATATGACGCTAAATATGAAATCGTATATAGATAAACATATTTTAGTTAATAATAATAACATCTATGGCGGGATTGGCCTAAAAGTACGTCGGCTTACCAGCCAGCTACAGATCTTACATCCACACGTCCTCAGAGGCGGACAAGAGGCATTATACAGATTTCTTAATTTATAATCTAACGGGCACACGACTTTTAGCCTGTGCGCGGCTGCGTTTTCCACAGCGGGCTTTGCTCCTACATAAACTCCGCGCGTGCCCGTTAGGTAATAAGTGAAGAACCCTGTTGCTGGTTCTGTCTACCTGGAGCATTTACTTATTGTAAGTACCCAAATTAACACATATTTATTAGTGGTGGACAACGGTCCCAAACTGGCAAGTATTAAATGAAAAATTTGTTCTCCAATAAGGAATCGAATCTGTATAAATCGCATGTCTCTGTATCAACGTATGACTCCTTAAACCTCTCTATTATGTGACAGACGCTAATATAGATTTTCAAGAGACGATTATTATACCACTAAATTGGATTGCAAAATTTTGAATGTTGTAACTGAATACATTGTAATTTTTTTCTGTTTCTTGACGACTATCTGCTAATGTCAGAAAAAATATAAATGGTATTGCCTTTGAAAGTTAAAAAAGGTCCTGAAATTTCACAACTGTATGTATTAATATGTTTTCTCATGGAATTTCGGCCATTATGGGACCGGTGCCCACCCAGCATCGTGAGGCATTTGGGTAGCTACAATAAGTAGCGACTCCAGGTTGAGACGACCAGCTATAACGGCTGGGGGCCCAACATGCTGACCGCATGTCACCCATACACTGGCTTATGATCGTCTATCGGTGTGAATAACACATGTGGACGTGAGGCCAGCAGCCCGCTGGTAGGCCTAGGGCCTTCAAGACCTGTCACGCTTGCAAATAAATAAAATATTAATGTATTAATGTGAGATTCCCTTTATTAAAATGTGTTCCTCTATAGTTTAATATATTTTATATTATTAGTGTTTACAAATTATATCATCGTAAAGCATAGTAAATAAATTGACGATATAGTAAAATTTATACAACACTGTAATTTCAGTACTTGTTTCAATTTCTAGAATATTTATATCACAGATACTCGAGTTCAGATGCATAGAATAACCACATTTGTAAATTCTGTGCAGTTTTGACAGTTTTGAAATCGGAGTTATTTTTTAAGTCATTCTCTCTGTTACTGTCAAGTCAACCTCGCCGGTTGTGTAACATTCTATCACCTCCTTACTGAATGTTTAAACCTACTATGTAGGTCAACTCATATATATATATATATATATATATATATATATAACTTAAGAAGTTTTAAATATTAGAGTTATTTCATTAATTTTAAAACTTTTTAATAACATCATCTATTCGAATACGCTGATATACCCTGTATATTATTTAGTGTTACAGAACCCGATACAATTTTGAATGTGAGTTTGAAACACTGCGTGATATTAAAAAAGGTGAAAAATCTTGTAACATGCAGACTGTGTTTCCCATGATATGTATTGCCAGTTTATTTTGTAGAATAATAACACTAATGATATTTCAATTTTAAATATATTGATATTAGTCAGATTTTGTGATTCAGATTACATTAACGATGCTAAATTACCATTAGCTATTCATTACTAGGGCTATACAACACAATCCATTTAATTGCAATTGTATGTAACGCTGATTCCCGTTTCCACAGAATTATGTGGTTCATCCATCGTCATGTATTTTATCGATTGTTTTAAAAATGTGCTTAGTACACCTGTATCTTCTCAAGCTCATTTATATTTTTTTAAATCACAAACTACAAATAATTCGTTTTAAATAAAAAATGTAAATATATTTTTAAAATAACACTTTTCTCGACAAATCACGGCCATATTAGGTAAATTTACCAAAAGCGTCTTTTCTCGCAAACTAGTGTAATTCGAAATACGAATAACTCCAAATTAGTTCTTTTTTTTATTTAGCACTTTATACTATATTTATGATTCATGCACATGATCATGATTATATTATCTACCATTTAAATGTTGCGAACAGATGGAATACTAGTTATTTGAACACACAGACTTATTTTAATTTCTTTCTGGTCATAAGAATAAACATGAAAACACATTTATGGTAGTGTCAGGTATATTAAGAAAGAGCTTATTTAGACATTATATATCAAGGAAGCAGTTGAAATTGGATTTGAGGATATTTATAAATACGTTTTTAAAAAGTATTATTATGTAAAATCAATAATTAAAATTACATATAGAATTATAATTATATCCACCGCTGTGGCCTCGAGGTAGCGTGCTGCCTTGTCACGCAGCGTGCCCGGATTCGATCCCCGTTCGGGGCAGTTTTTCTGGGTTAGGTTTTTATCGGGGTTTTTCCTCACCTGTAAGACAAACGCCAGGAAAGTTTAAGGCCCAAACGGTCCCCGAAATTATATGGCCATCATCATCATCATCATCCTTCACCGATGTGGAAAGCAACGGGAAGCTACCACACCTACAATTCCCTAGTAAAGCTGCAAAGCATAGCATGAAAATGATTGCAGTGAAGGACCTGCCTTCGGGCAGAATTACTATCCATGGATACAATTATATAATATATTACACAGAAATTTCATTAGTCTGTAAAATGTCCATAAAGAGATATTTAGAAATAAAGGCACAGTAAATTAAAACATCTCTCAAAGAAAAGGTGGTAGAGCGATTTAATCCTAAGCCATGCAGCCGCACCGTCGCGTCGCTGCTCCGGCTCACTACATATATTAACGTACATATATTAAAATTATTTATTAATTTTCAAAATATTTATTTTCCAAATCAACAAGAAATTATTTCTCTTAAATTCCTAGATGTTGGAGATAGAATTGGGATTGTACATTATGATCACAGTTTGATTAGAAATAATTTTGATTTGCTATTTTTCATTATTTAATTTAATTTTATAATTTGTATCCAAATTATTATTAGTTAGTTTATATTTTATCACATCAAAGGTGTAATTTAATTTAATTTTTGTATGCCTATAGGTTTTTTATGTCGAAAGGCCACATTTTTGTGTTACTGTTAAATTCTATTTGTTGATATTTATTCGTTAACTCATACGGGGTTTAACTGTTTAACGATTTTCCAATTTGATTTCTTTTTTAGCAATTAATTTTTATGTATTAAAGTTAAGTGTATTTATGCAGTTTTCTATTGTTCTCATAGCAGTATTGTTTTCTGGATTTTAGTTAATTATCTACATAAGTAAGTTATTTATTGTCGATACGTTAAACATATGGAAACTAAAAATAATTTTGAAATAATTTGAAAACTCCATTTAATAACCATGAAATATTTCTGTAAAATTGTGAAGTTAGTGAGATTTGTTGTTAACATTATTGAAAATAAAAATTATTTCTCTAGAGTAGAGGGAATTTAAATTAATTATACTGTTAATCCAGTTAAGGATGCTTGCTCGTTTGCAGATATTGGGTCCTGTCAATCAGCGGAATGGTTACCGTCAAGCACAGAATTTACATTTAAGAATGCCACATTTTTTGTTGCAGGTACACACTTCTAATATGTTATGTAATAATCAGTAACTCTCCATAGTTCATTCTTCAGCACTCAAAGATTAATAAACTCTTGTGTAAGTTTTAAGCTAATTTATATATTATATGTCCACCGCTGTGGTCTCGAGGTAGCGTGCTGCCTTGTCACGCAGCGGGCCCGGGTTCGATCCCTGGTCGGGGCAGTTTTTCTGGGTGAGGTTTTTATCGGGGTTTTTCCTCACCTGTAAGACAAATGTCAGGAAACCTTTAAGGCCCAAACGGTCCCCGAAATCATATGACCATCATCCTTATCATTATCATCATCATCACCATCTTCCTTCACCGGTATGGAAAGCAACGGGAAGCTACCACACCTACACAATTCCCTAGTAAAGCTGCAAGCATAGCATGAAAATGCTATGATTGCAGTGAAGGACCTGCCTTCGGGCAGAATTACTATGGATGGATATATTATATTTGGGATATGTGCGGAAAACAAATTCCTACTTTTTATTCGCCCACCGAACGTACCGCTGCATTCCTCCTGCTCAGTGTAACTAATACATTGGTTAGTGGGGTCCGGCTTCACAAAACTTTAGAGCGTTCTTTACTAAATTCACGAAGTGAAGTTACCTCGTAAGGTCATTTAAATTCTTTACCTCACTCTATAAATTTACCTAACTTTATGATTTGGCACCTGCGGTTCAATACCGCACTCAGTGTGGCAGTTCACTTTCAGGCATTCTTATTCAGCTGGATTAAAGTCGAATATCTGATATAGTTTTCCAAAGGTCCATACCAATATTATTGGCGCATTCTTTCCTTGAACTTTCTGATTTTCTTTCCTCAAGGTATTATAAATGAAATTAAAATATTAGGGAGGCGATTAACTTACGAAATTGTTCATTGCAAATATTTTCCAATGAATATAATGCAATGGGCAGGACATGTGGCACGAGCGTGGATTGAAAGAGGAGAATGGAAACGTCTGGTAGGAAAACCGGAAGGAAAACGCCAAAATAAGTATATGAAGAATATGGTAAGAGAATAAAATTAATCATGATTTTAGGAAAGTAGATTATACAGAGGACGATTGGAAAATATTAGCTCTGGAAAGGAATGCATGGACAGTTTATGTTCGCGCCGTTATGAACCTACAGGTTCGGTAGTACCAGTGACTTTGTTAGTTAGTCATTTTTAACGTCATCACTTAAGCTTCGGCATAATGGTCTCGAGATCCTATATAATAATAATAATAATAATAATAATAATAATAATAATAATAATAATAATAATAATAATAATATTAATAATCCATCCATAGTAATTCTGCCCGAGGGCAGGTCTTTCGCTGCAATCATAGCACTTTCATGATATGCTTTGTAGCTTTACTAGGCAATTATAAGTGTGGTAGCTTCGTGTTGCTTTCTATGCCGCTAAAGGATGACGATGATGGCCGGATGATTTTTGGGGACCGTTGGGCCCTAAGCTTCCTGACATTTATCTTACAGGTGAGGAGAACCCCAAAATACCTCACCCAGAAGCCTGTTCTGACCGGGAATCGAACCCGGGCCCGCTGCGTGACAAGGCAGCACGCTACCTCGAGACCACAGCGGTGGACAATAATAATAATAATAATAATAATAATAATAATAATAATAATAATAATAATGATAATACTAATAATAATAACAATATTCGATTTTTTTCTTGCCTTCATATAAGAGACCAGTTCACATCATAATTTTCATAAGCCGCGGCTTAAATTCATTTAATTTCATAAGGACTGTCAACAATATATCGGCTTGCTGCTCGTGCGATCCATTTTGTAAACGATATTGTATATATCTAAACTTTGAGTCCAATAAAGTCCTACTGCCAGATAAAATAAATCATTATCATTAACAGAAATACAAACATGTTTAGGAAGCAAGAAGAGTTCTGAATCATGGAAATTTATAAAAAATATACCTTCATCGAATATAAATAAGAATCTTCTCAACCTAATAGGGATACACGAATGGGAAGAATATTACAAAAAAAACTTTTAGTACAGGACCGAAAGGAATTTTTGGGGGAAATGGCGATTTATTAGAGATGGAAACAGGAAATATAATCGAAATTGATATAAATACTGTAAAGAAGGAATTATTTTTTTGAGAATGAAAAATGGTAGTATATGGCGCGGCCCAGGAAATATTGATATCGAATTGTTTACAAGTGGCAGTCAGAAGTGGGAAATGATTACTGTACTGATTCATAAAGTAATTACATGGCGAAGAAGTGCCAGAAGGAGTGAAAGAAGTAAGTAGTGGATATGATAACATGGATTACCTATGAAGGGAGACAAGATAAAGTGTGAAAATTATAGAGGCATATAAGTAACGAGTACATTAAGTAGAATATATGGACGTATACTAAGTAAAACGATTGGTATAGAATACCAGGATAAAGAAATGGAAGAACAACCTGATTTAGAAGTGGTAGGTCATGCACAGATAATATATTTTGCATAAAACAAATTATAGAAAAAAAGAGCTACTAACAGAGATTTACATTTGCTTTTTGCCGATTTAACCAAAGCATATGATAGTATACCCAAAAATAGTATGGGAAACTTTAGACGATTCTAACATTACCAGAAAATTAGTAGAAGCTATAAAAGCATTATACAAAGGATCTATTTCGAAAATAAAAATTGGTAACCATATAAAAGAGGGGTTTCCTATTACAAAAGTTTTAAGGCAGGGTTGCAGTTTATCTCCAACTCTATTTAAAATTTGTCTCGAAAGAGTACTAAGACACTGGAGAAAAAAATGTCAAAAATGGGCATACCCATCCAAAATACACACGTATATTCACTAAAGTTTTCAGATGACCAGGTATTAATAGCACAAGACCGCGATGACATAGAATATATGGCTAAAAAACTAAAGGAAGAATATGAAAAAGGGGACTATATATAAACATTGAGAAAACTAAATATCTGTGTACAGGAGAAGAAATGGAAAATATAAATTTCAACAATGGAGAAGAACTAAAACCTAGTATTGAATGCACTTATTTAGGAACAAAATTAGACAATTCAGGCGATAACACAGTGGAAATTACAAATAGAATCGCACAAACAAAACAAGCAATAAATGCTTTAAACTCTGTGTGGTGGAGCAAAAATATTACAAAAAATAGAAAATTACAAATATATCAAACCATAATTCAGAGCATTTTAACATATGGTGCTGAAGTCTGGGAAATTCCTATCACGGAAATGAAAATAATTTTAAGTAGAGAAATGGATGTTTTAAGAAGATCAGCAGGAAAATCTACAATGGATAGAATACGAAATAAAGAAATAAGGGAATAAAATGGGTGTACAAGAGGAGCCGGACATCATAGACATTGTAGAAAAGAAAAGATTACAGTGGTATGGCCATGCCAAAAGAATGCCAGAGCAAAGATTGCCTAAAATTGTTATGGAATGGATCCCAATGGTAAGGAGGAAGAGAGGAAGACCGAAGACAACTTGGATAGAAGGGGTATGAATATCAGAGGAATGGAGGAAGATCAATGTATGGACAGAGATGAATGGCGTTTGGTTTCCGGAAGACGGCGGCAGCTGCCATGATACCGGATGATGATGATGATTGTCATTATTGTTGTTATTATTATCGTCATCATCATCATCCAGGGATTAAACCTGTTGGCTCTTTTCGGTTTCATGAAAGCTAGAATTTTTAAAATTGTTCAGACTATCTTCTGTGCAGGCGTCCAACATTTCTCCTTCCGTGCGGTTTATAATTTAGCAATAAATTTGTAAATCTTCCTTCTGGCATAACAGTCGTTCCTATATATAATTATTTGGTCTGTAGGTTTGATGATATTTAGTTCCTTTCTTATATCTTCATTTCTTTTCTTATCCAGCAGAGTATATCCTGCTATATTTCTTAAAAATCTCATCTCAGCTGCTTCCAATCTTTGTTCTTGTCCATTAGTCATCGTCCAACATTCTGATCCATACATAAATACAGAAACAGCTATTACTTAATAAAATTTTATTTTTGTTTCTTTTCTTGTGTTTTTAAGGGTTCTTTTAATAGTGCTACACATAAGATTAAAATTATTTATTTTGTCATTAATATCATCAATTTTATTATATGGTAAATTGAAGCCTAGAAATTTAAAACTGTTCACTTGCTCTAAAATTTTATAATCAATTACTATTTTTGCTCTTAAGGTATCTTGTCCTTTAAATGCTAAACTTTATTTTTTTTATTTGAAATTTTAAAATTGTAATTGACACTTATTTTTTACAAATTAAAAATAGCTCTTTGTAGATCACCTTCTGAACTGGAAAACATTACTTGATCATCGGCTAATGATATTGAATCTAACAGTTTATTATTTAGTTTAAAATGTTTATTTAAATTAATCTGCCTCTTTACTTCGTCTATATATAAAATAAAAAGAGAAGGTGGTAAAGGACACTCGGACACCACGATCTTATTATTATTATTATTATTATTATTATTATTATTATTATTAATATTATTCTTATTATTATTATTATTATTATCCTTATTATTATTATTATTATTATTATTATTATTATTATTATTATTATTATTATTATTATTATTATTATTATTATTACGAATTCATAGAGAATCACAGACAAGATGAACACTTCCTAAATTTTAAAATCCAGAAAAAATTATGAGGCGATTGACATGAGTACATAAAGGTAAAATAATCCTAGCACAGGCCTTAGGAGACCCTTGGGGCAGTAGGAGGTTGAGACGTCTAAATTCCTAGACTATCGAAACTAGATATTTGCCGGGTAGTCAGCCCTACCTGATGACTGCCTTTACTCCAGAACGACGTCTGAAACTCATTTCTGTTAGAGGCTGATTGGACCGCAAGATCATGGTAACGCCAGAATGTTTATGCCAGTTTAAAAAGCCTATCTCTATCCTGACTCGAGTCCTCGACTTTACGCCTTACAGCGTATTTGTCGTAACCACGCTACGTCGTGCCACTTTGAAACGAACAGTAACACAAAATGCCTTTTTTGATTTGTTATTTAATTTAATATATGTATGAACGCCCAGTTGGTAGACCAAGAATGAGGTGGGAGAACAACATTAAGTATGATTTGAGGGAAGTAGATTATACAGGGAATGATTGGAAAGCATTAGCTCAGGATAGGGATGTATGGAGAGCTTATGTCCGCGCGGCCATGAACCTTCGGGTTCGATAGTGCCAGTGAGTAAGTAAGTAAGTATATATGTATGATTTTTTATCTATAAAATAATTCTATAGGCCTATATTTACAATCCTGTATATTTGATATATTTTTATATATTTTGATAAGAATTGTTTTCCATATTTCCTGTTAGAAACTACTATGAGTGTGTCCATGCTTACATGTAAATTATTTTATTCATGCATTAAAAACACCATGCTTTCATTTCTACACATAAAAGAAAATTAGTTCCTATTATATTAATGGGAATGACATAGTCCAAAACCTGATGAACGCCTTTCATTTCTAAACCAGATTGTTTTCGCTAAAGGTATATAGAAGAGCGAAATTCATATCAATGACGATAAAGCATCCTGGGACGCCCAAGGAAACGCTGGATACAAAATTCATTAGTGAGATCGGACACAAATGCCTTATCTGTATGGGTTGTAATATGATTTTATGTCAGGAACTCAGAATCCAATGCTATTATAATTAGTTTAACTTATTTATAATAGAAAACTTGCCAGTGCTTTAAGTGAAAAAATATTTTAAATTCAGGTTATTTATTGCAAAAAATAAAGACTCGTAAACAGCTGTTTCCATTTACACTACTCACATAAGTTGGCTTCTCCTGTTATTTTAATTTTAATGAGGAATTTTAATTGTTTTAAACTTTGTTCTCGCATTCTCTTTGAAAATGGAAGAGATTAAAATCACCGTTTAAACTTGTATTCTTGAAGGGTTTGCATTAATTATAGACACAATGACGAAATAACAAATCTCTTGAAAACAACTCGTTATTTTGACCTCTGTCAAAAAAAATCGGCAATTAAAAAAGGTTCTACGTTTTTAATTAGAAGATTCAAAATGTACAGTCTATTCAAACAATCCCAAACCACTGATTCAGGTAGTTTGCAGTATTGTTACTGCGGCTAACAACTTTAAATATTTGCTGACCGAAGTTTTCATCACGTTAAACCAATATTGAAGCTTTTTTAATTACGGTAAAATTATTGATATAAAACCCTGGCGTAAGTTTAAAAGCACGTAGATATACGCAGAATTCATTATGTAATGTGAAAAAACTGCCTAACATAATCGATTTTACCGGACTTTCTTTAAAATCATACTAAAAACTTTTTTTTTTGACAGCAGTAAATTCGTAGCCATCTTCTTAGAACTAACACCTGAGCGGAGTTTACATTGAATTTTAATAATGTTGACATCTTCTTAGAACTAACACCTGAGCGGAGTTTACATTGAATTTTAATAATGTTGACATCTTCTTAGAACTAACACCTGAGCGGAGTTTACATTGAATTTTAATAAAGTTGACATCTTCTTAGAACTAACACCTGAGCGGAGTTTACATTGAATTTTAATAAAGTTGACATCTTCTTAGAACTAACACCTGAGCGGAGTTTACATTGAATTTGAATAATGTTCACATCTTCTTAGAACTAACACCTGAGCGGGTTTACATTGAATTTTAATAAAGTTGACATCTTCTTAGAACTAACACCTGAGCGGAGTTTACATTGAATTTTAATAAAGTTGACATCTTCTTAGAACTAACATCTGAGCGGAGTTTACATTGAATTTGAATAATGTTCACATCTTCTTAGAACTAACACCTGAGCGGAGTTTACATTGAATTTTAATAATGTTGACATCTTCTTAGAACTAACACCTGAGCAGAGTTTACATTGAATTTTAATAATGTTGACATCTTCTTAGAACTAACACCTGAGCGGAGTTTACATTGAATTTTAATAATGTTGACATCTTCTTAGAACTAACACCTGAGCGGAGTTTACATTGAATTTTAATAATGTTGACATCTTCTTAGAACTAACACCTGAGCGGAGTTTACATTGAATTTTAATAATGTTGACATCTTCTTAGAACTAACACCTGAGCAGAGTTTACATTGAATTTTAATAATGTTGACATCTTCTTAGAACTAACACCTGAGCGGAGTTTACATTGAATTTTAATAATGTTGACATCTTCTTAGAACTAACACCTGAGCGGAGTTTACATTGAATTTTAATAATGTTGACATCTTCATAGAACTAACACCTGAGCGGAGTTTACATTGAATTTTAATAATGTTGACATCTTCTTAGAACTAACACCTGAGCGGAGTTTACATTGAATTTTAATAATGTTGACATCTTCTTAGAACTAAACACCTGAGCAGAGTTTACATTGAATTTTAATAATGTTGACATCTTCTTAGAACTAACACCTGAGCGGAGTTTACATTGAATTTTAATAATGTTGACATCTTCTTAGAACTAACACCTGAGCGGAGTTTACATTGAATTTTAATAATGTTGACATCTTCTTAGAACTAACACCTGAGCGGAGTTTACATTAAATTTTAATAATGTTGACATCTTCTTAGAACTAACACCTGAGCGGAGTTTACATTGAATTTTAATAATGTTGACATCTTCTTAGAACTAACACCTGAGCGGAGTTTACATTGAATTTTAATAATGTTGACATCTTCTTAGAACTAACACCTGAGCGGAGTTTACATTGAATTTTAATAATGTTGACATCTTCTTAGAACTAACACCTGAGCGGAGTTTACATTGAATTTTAATAATGTTGACATCTTCTTAGAACTAACACCTGAGCGGAGTTTACATTGATTTTAATAAAGTTGACATCTTCTTAGAACTAACACCTGAGCGGAGTTTACATTGAATTTTAATAAAGTTGACATCTTCTTAGAACTAACACCTGAGCGGAGTTTACATTGAATTTGAATAATGTTCACATCTTCTTAGAACTAACACCTGAGCGGAGTTTACATTGAATTTTAATAAAGTTGACATCTTCTTAGAACTAACACCTGAGCGGAGTTTGCATTGAATTTTAATAAAGTTGACATCTTCTTAGAACTAACATCTGAGCGGAGTTTACATTGAATTTGAATAATGTTCACATCTTCTTAGAACTAACACCTGAGCGGAGTTTACATTGAATTTTAATAATGTTGACATCTTCTTAGAACTAACACCTGAGCAGAGTTTACATTGAATTTTAATAATGTTGACATCTTCTTAGAACTAACACCTGAGCGGAGTTTACATTGAATTTTAATAATGTTGACATCTTCTTAGAACTAACACCTGAGCGGAGTTTACATTGAATTTTAATAATGTTGACATCTTCTTAGAACTAACACACCTGAGCGGAGTTTACATTGAATTTTAATAATGTTGACATCTTCTTAGAACTAACACCTGAGCAGAGTTTACATTGAATTTTAATAATGTTGACATCTTCTTAGAACTAACACCTGAGCGGAGTTTACATTGAATTTTAATAATGTTGACATCTTCTTAGAACTAACACCTGAGCGGAGTTTACATTGAATTTTAATAATGTTGACATCTTCTTAGAACTAATACCTGAGCGGAGTTTACATTGAATTTTAATAATGTTGACATCTTCTTAGAACTAACACCTGAGCGGAGTTTACATTGAATTTTAATAATGTTGACATCTTCGTAGAACTAACACCTGAGCAGAGTTTACATTGAATTTTAATAATGTTGACATCTTCTTAGAACTAACACCTGAGCGGAGTTTACATTGAATTTTAATAATGTTGACATCTTCTTAGAACTAACACCTGAGCGGAGTTTACATTGAATTTAATAATGTTGACATCTTCTTAGAACTAACACCTGAGCGGAGTTTACATTAAATTTTAATAATGTTGACATCTTCTTAGAACTAACACCTGAGCGGAGTTTACATTGAATTTTAATAATGTTGACATCTTCTTAGAACTAACACCTGAGCGGAGTTTACATTGAATTTTAATAATGTTGACATCTTCTTAGAACTAACACCTGAGCGGAGTTTACATTGAATTTTAATAATGTTGACATCTTCTTAGAACTAACACCTGAGCGGAGTTTACATTGAATTTTAATAAAGTTGACATCTTCTTTTATGTGTCAGTTAGTGGTCGTAATAATGACCAGTGTTCTTTAGCTATGCAGAATCATAAGCCTTTTACCTGTAACTCATTTTAATATGGTTTCGTGTCGAGTGTTGTTGGCTATGATGTAAGAGCTTCGACATTCGATTCTAGGCAATGGATACGTTAATTTTCTGTTAGTGGATATGTTTATTCCAGTGTAAAGCCAGTGTGAATGTCACTGTGAGTATTTATGTGGGGATGTAACATTAAAAATGTATAATACAACCAGGAGTTTTGTTTTGGCAACGTAGTCGCCTCGTGATTTCATGCTGTCCGTTTATAGATATACCACCTTCGAGAGCAAACGAGTTGCAGACATGCATTGATATTTCTGTTCTCTTGCTTTAAACCTATCAAAATGAAATATTTTAAAGGTCATGAATGCCTTAACTAGCAAGTGAAACTGCAAGGTTACTATATCGTTTAATGTTTACAGATAATTAATTGAGGATAAATCACAGATTATACTATTTTTACAAAGATGTATATGTATTTTGAAGTTTATATGGTCGCATAACCGGAAAAGTAACCCTTATGTAAATAATAATTTGGGGATTCTATTTATTTAATTTTTAATTTAAATATATATATATATATATATATATATATATATGAATAAATTGAAAATAAACATTATTTATTTTATATTGTTAAAATATTTTTGATGATTTTTGTAACATCGATGTGAAAAGTAACAATGATTACGTTACATATATTGTAGTCGTAAACAATAGTTGCTGAATTCACAGACAAATGATTACGACAAAAGAATACATTAAAAATATGATTGGATATTGAGAAGGAAGGCGAGCAAATCGTGTTCGTTCTTTCATGAGGTAATTATCAGAAACTGACAACATAATAATCTACAACAAAGAAGGAGACAATATGATGGAAGATAGAAGCCATTAAAGTTTCTCCAAATAAAAGTTAATATAACTTTTGTATTTATTGAAATATCTTAAAGAATATAAACGAAAAACAAAGTTAAAATTACGTACGTCTGGTGAACATAATTATATACAAGAAATAGTTCAAGAGTAGCGTAATTTTATTACAAATAAAAATGACATATATAAAAAGTTGATAGATATAACTATAAAAGTAATTTGAAAGAATAATAAAATATTAAAAAATATATAAAAGTGAGAAAAATACTTACATAATTAAAGAAGATTTATTTAAGATATTTAATGCAATTAAACATAAAATAGTGAATACGTATCAATTTGGAAATATGTAAAATCAATAGTCATCAGATTAAATTATCGAAACAATTACAAGAAGTTTCATCATTATTGCTAAATATCATTTAATAAATAATAAATATTTTTAGAAGAAGTAAATATTTTACTTATTGAAAAATTTCATTATTCACTCCCTTGAGAAAGGAGACATGACGATACAACTAAATACATGAAAGAGGAATACGTAATAAAAAAGAGTATATTACCCAATAGCCCCAGGAAAACCTGGTATAAATAATTATGTCACCAGAAAGTGGTCCGACAAGAACCTCCGTTACAAATGTTGGCGCTTCCATCTCTGAGGCTCGATGATTCTTATTATTCTTCCAACTTTAGGGTACTAAGATTCTTATAATTCTTGCAGCTTTGGAGCCCGAAGATTCCTGTAATTCTAGCAACGTTGGAGTAAGAAAGATCCTGTGATTACTGTAACCTGGATGCTGGTGATGTTGTGAAGCAAGAACCACGAGAACCGATAATATTCTGCAAAAGGTGAGTGGTAGAGAAAGAAGAATATTTAGTAATTATTGTAAAAAGAGTGAAGTGTTTATGTTTGTTAGCCGAGCGGTTAAGGTAGGAAGCCTTGGCGCAGAGCTACGGGACTTGCGCTGGTTCGAGTCTCCATGGGGGAAGAAATATTTTCTCATTGTATTTCGGCCAGTATGGGACCGGTGCCCACCCAGCATCGTGAGGCAATTGGGTAGCTACAATAAGTAGCGGCTCCAGGTTGAGGAACCAGCTATAAAGGCTGGGGGACTCGACATGCTAACCACATGTCACCCCTACACTGGCTGTTGATCATGTACCTCTGTGATTGACACATGTGGATGTGAAGGGCCAGCAGCCGGCTGGTAAAAGGGCAACCGCTGAAAAGTGGAAAGACCCTCAATCGGAGATATATGCTCCTAAGAATTAAAAAAAATAAAAAATTGAGAAAACAAACATGCCTACAAATATCAATGATAGTAATGAAACTGTAGAACCTTGTAACATTATATCAGAATTTCAATCCAAGAAAATACTATTTCAGAAATGGATAGGAAATTTAATATTGTAAATACTAGCAATAATCCTAATAGTGTCGAGTCACATCCTTGATTAAGCTTATTAATCTCTAAAATGGAGGTATATATGTCTAAAATTAATAACAAAATGGAAGATAATATGCGCAAACTTAATAACAAAGTAGATGAGAATAATAGCAGAATGAAAAAAAAAGTTGAAAAATAGTAACAAGATGGAGGATAATTTCTCCAAACTTAAAAAAGAAATTCATGATAATCATGTTAAATTCAACCAAAAACTGGAAAATATTGTATTTGAATGTCATAAAAATAACTTCAGGTTAGAACAGAAAATAGTTGATGTAAATAGAGAATGTAATGATAATATTCATAATACTGAAACTTCCATAATTGAAGTTAGGCAAACTTACCAAGAGAAAATATATGAACTAAGTTTTCAGGTAAATGTTATTTTAAAAATTTCTGAGGAAAATGTAACCACAAATTGTAATAAAATTCGGACAAGGATTGCCTATGATGCAGAACAAATTAATAACAAGGTAAAATGTTGGATAGACAAAATTACAGACTTAGAAAAGAATTATCAAAATGGTTCTGATAAACATAATAATAAAGAGAGAGAAAATGCATTTATAACAATGCAATATAGCAATGATAGTAATAATCCTTCTGAAATTCCCAATTGTAAAATTCTTGATAAGCTATTGAATGAAATAAATTTGCCGTATTTCAATGACAAATCTGAAAAAAAGTCCTATTGACTGTATTAACAAGTTAGAGGAATTAATAAGTTAGAGGAATATAAAATATATAGATAATAGTTACAAAATGTTTTTTGCAAAGAAAAGTTTAAAAGGAAATGCAGAATCATGGTTCAGAATCACATATCATGATTTGATGTCATATCACACTTTCAAAAATACTTTTCTAGGTTACTTTAGAGGATCTGAAAGACAAATTGATTAAGACTAGATCTAACTGGTGATAAAATTTAACAACTATGGAAAACAGAATTACCTCAATTATTTCCTTGAAAAGGCAAAAATGGCTTCTTTATTGTAACCTCCATCGAAGAGAATACTCTAATGTCGATGCTATCTCATCATTTCCCTGATAAAGTCAGATACCATCTTATAGTATCAAAACCACAAAATATATCTGAAATGTTGGAATTATTGTCCTTATTGTAGAATAAAAGGAAAATTGACAAGAATGAGAGAAGAAATTTAGTTGGGAAAGAGATATATTTTATTTTACCCGTATATATTTAAGTAAAATAAAATATACCAGGGGCATTTTATAACCGAAAAAGTTACCTTATATTAATAAAAATTCTATTTATTTAATTTTTAAATTAAGACATTATACAAATAAATTGAAACTAAATATTATTTATTTTATATTTTTTTTAAAATATAATAGATGATTTTAGTAACATCCATGGAAAAGTTACAATAATTACTTTGTGGTAAACAATAGTTGCTGAATTCACAGACAAATGATTACGATAAAAGAATGTTCAAAATAATGTCGGTTTAAGTCGGCCGAACATTAAAAATATAATTGGATGTTGAGAAGGAAGGCAAGCGAATCGTGTTCTTTCTTAATTGAGGTAAGTACCAATCAGAAACCGACAACATGATAATCTTCAACAAAGAAGGAGAGGAATGCCTACATGAATATGATGAAAGATAGACGCCATTAACTTTTCTCCAATTAAATTTTATATAACCCACGTGTTTATTGAAATATTTAAAAATATATAGATGAAAAACAAAGTTAAAATTACGTAATTATATATAAGAAATAATTCAAAGTAGCGTAATCTTATATATAAAAATTAATGTTTGTTAGATTGTTTGTTTGTTCGTACTTTATGCGCGGCCATACCGTTGATCCGATTGTGATGGAGTTTTTTTGCAAAACGTTCAGGAGATACCCGGGTTGAACATAGGCTATAAGGGAGTTGTGATACACAACTCCTGCACACTTAAAAATCGCCATTTGTAGTGGAAAAGTGGAAAAATAAATTTTTGGACTTTTATATGGTTTCGCTGCCTAATCCATAAGAAATACACAAAATTAATGTACACAGAATTGCATATCTCTAAAAACATTACAAAAAAAGTCTGCGACAGCATATGTTTATCTCTTACAAAAAACTCACTATAACCATTTTTGTCTTTCATTGATACCAAGAGAATAATACCCATTCGGGTGAACCTTTCATCTTTATTATTGATGCAAAAAGTCCCGCGCCGTAGCCTAGTGGTCAAAGCAAGAAGTCTTGGCGCAAAGCTACCGGTCTTACGCTGGTTCGAGTATCCATGGGGCAAACATTTTTTCTCTGGAATTTCAGCCAGTATGGGACCGGTACACAGTGGGCTAGAAATGAAGTCTGGCTAGAAAAATATTTTCACTCACCCTCAACAATTTATCTTTTTTTTCACACTAATATAATTGTTATATGACGGTTCTTAACTTATCTGCACAGGAGGGTACACTTCTAATGTAAAAAATAGCTCTTTGGAGGCTTAAACCATACAAAATACACAAAATTAATGTACACAGAATTGAATACTCGTATCTCAAAAAAGCTGTAGAAAAAAGTCCGCACCAGCATATGTTTATCTCTTACGGATATCTCACAATAACCATTTTTATCTTCCATTGATATCTAAAGTTCCGCGCCGTAGCCGAGTGGTTAAGTCACGTCGTAAACTACGGGACTTACGCTGGTTCGAGTCTCCATGTGGGAAGAAATTTTTCTCTGGGACCGGTGCACAGTGGGCCAGAAATTAAATCTAGCTGAAAAAAATTCTCACTCACTTTCATCAATTTAGCTTCTTTTTTTAATCTAATAAAACTGTTATATGACGGTTCTTAACTTACCTGCAAAGGAAGGTACAATTCTAATGTGAAAAACGTAGCTCTTTGGACGCTTAAATGGCTTGCGCTGCCTAAATGATAAAAAATACGAAAAAGTAATGTACACAGAATTTAATATCTCAAAAAGCTCTAAAAAAGTCCGCGACAGCATACGTTTAATTCTTACGGATACTGTACGTCATAGTAACCATTTTTATTTTTCATTGATACCAAGAGTCCCGCGCCGCGCCGTACTCGAGTGTTTAAGGCAAGAAATCATGGCGCAGAACTACGGGACTTACGCTGGTTCGAGTCTTCATGTGGGAAGAAATTTTTCTCTGGGACCGGTGCACACTGGGCCAGAAATGAAATCTAGCTGGAAAAAAACTGTTTTCACTCACCCTCATTAATTTATCTTTTTTTCACTCTAATGTAATTGTTATATGACGGTTCTTAACTTAACTGCAAAGGAGGGTACAATTCTAATATTTTTGAAGACAATATGAACATCGGAAGTCGCCGATGATTAAGAACTCGTCTGTTTTATATCGCAGTTGTGTTATTAGCGTTGTGTGTTTAAGTTCAGTGATATTTTCTTCTTATTCTATACGAATACCTGACCTCAAGGTTTGTAATTTTATTGATATATTTAATGTTTTTCTATATAACCAGATATTATGTTAAATACATGTAAAATCATATCTTCCATGCACTAAACAATTTACACAATCATCGTATGTTACATTGAGCTACAAAGAAAACAATTCTGAACAGTTATAATATAGAGTGATTCATGGACTTTAATTCCCGCACAATAACGTGCGTGCAAATTATTTAGTTTTTTAATTTTATTTCTCGTTACAGGAGGTAGCTGGCAACTGAGGCTTATATTTGCGCACGGAGATTAATTGTTTGATTTAATATGGGATAAAATGTTAAAGGCAATACGTTATAATTTAATAAACATATTAGGGGTACGGGATGTCAGCAAAATGTTTTAAATTATATTCAAAATCAATATTTCTTTAAAAGCGATTTTCTCAAACATACGAAGTTGTGGGCGAGAAAAAAAAATTCTAATGAAATATTCTGGTTGGCTAGGAGTGTATGTTAACTTTCCTGTTATGAAGAATTAATTCAGAACAATGACAGTCGTTAGAGAATTCTGTTCCATCTACTTATGGAATTGGAAGACCCAAAATAACTTTCGAAGATACTGGAATAAAAGAAATGTTCACATAAACAGGAATACTCTCGCGATGAACTTGCTCTTGCAACAGAAATATCACTTTGGTCATAGGTAAAAGGGATACTGCTGATGTTTAAAAGAAATTACTCATAAAACTACAAAAAATAGCTTCAAAATAATAATAAATATTAAAACTCACCCCGCCCAACTCCCCTATCTTCTATGTCGGACGAAGCATTATCTTTTTTGAGAATAAAATATCAATATGTCGATATATTATCATGAGACTAGGTGCCAAAAAGAGAGGTTGTGATATTTTATCCACCCCGTAGTGCTTCTAGGGAAGCAAATTTATTATGCTACCATTTCCAAGACAGACATTTCAGCAAAAATAAGACTTTCTTTGTTTTTATTTTAGCATCTTCGAAAGATATTTTGGGTCATACTTACAATTCCAAAAGCAGATGCATCAGGGTTTTGCGACGACTATCATTTTTTAAAATTCTTAATAACGGGACAGTTTACATTTATTTTTGCCAATCACAATATTTAAGTAGAAATCAAACTTTTTTTCTCTCGCACAACTTCCTATGTTTTACAAAATCGCTTTAAAAATGTTCTTACCTTTTTTAAACATTCTCCGAACATCCCCTCACTGCAATTTATTAATAGAGGATCACTTATTGCCTCTATCGATCACTTTTCTCCATATATTAAATCAAACAATTCTCTGCACGCAAAGATAGCCTCAGCTGCCGGCCGCCTCCTCTTATAAAAAAGCTAATTAAAAACCCAATAATTTGCACACATATTATTCAGCGGGAATTCAAGTCCATGAATCACTCTATATTCTAACTAAAATTTGTACTAATGTTCAGAACTGTTTTTGTCGTATTTCAATTTAAATTAAAACGATTGTGTAATTTTTTTAGTGTTTCGAACGTATGATTCCACGTGGATTTAACACAATATCTGGTTGTATTGAAGCATGTTAAATATATTAATGAAAAGTACAAACCTTGAGGTAAAGTATCCATATATCTAAGGCTTTGGAGCGCATTTTTCATGGACAATTAACTGATTACCATAACACTCATAACATATTCGACCCATACCAATCAGGTTTTAGGACAGGCCATAGTACGGCAACCGCACTTCTTAATGTTACCGAAGATGCGCGTGAAGCAATGGACAGTGGCCACATGACAATATTTACACTCTTGGACTTCAGTAAAGCTTTCGACACTGTTGACACTGACATATTAATAGCAAAATTACGCACTCTGAATCTTTCGAACAATGCTGTTAACTGGCTTGGATCCTATCTTCATGATCGCCAGCAATGTGTATCCAATGCAGAACTTTCCTCATCCTGGCTATCACTGAAGGGTGGCGTCCAACAAGGTTCAGTGTTAGGACCACTTCTATTCTCTATCTATATTAACGATATATCCAATAGACTTACCTATTGTCGACATCACCTATATGCTGACGATTTGCAAATTTACATTCACTCCCATCCTGACGATGTACATGACACACTAGACAAATTAAATAGTGACCTAGACTCAATTTCCCAATGGTGGAAGAAACATGGACTTAATCTAAATGCTGACAAGACACAGTGCATAATTACAGGACATCGGCGAATCCAAATCATTATAAATTACGAAAATATCCCTACCATTCTCCTAAATGACAAAAACATCCCCTACAGCTCAGTAGTAAAAAATCTGAGTATTTACATGGACCAACACCTAGACTGGAAAATCCAGGTGAATAATACCTGCAAGAAAGTGTTCTCAATTCTTCACTCACTAAATAGTTTTAAAAACTTCCTTCCTACAAAATTAAAACAAATACTTGTACAGACTCTTATAATGCCCACTTCGACTACTGCGACATATTACTGACTAATCTGACAACTGATCTATCTGACAGACTACAGCGTGCTCATAATGCGTACATTCGATTTATCTTCAATCTCCATCGTTATGACCACGTGTCTCCTTCATTTCAGGCCTTATCATGGCTACGCCTAAATGACAGAAGAACTTTACATTCACATACCTTACTATTCCAAATTCTGCACACATATTTACCAAGTTATTTAATAACACGTTTTCAAAATTTATCGGCTCATCACAATTTAGGAACAAGATCACAAGACTCTTCTTTACTTTTGATTCCACAACACAGGACCTGTCTATACTCTGAATCTTACACAAGATCTATGACTAGAGCCTGGAACTCGTTTCTCAGTCATGTCAGGGACTGTCAATCGCTATCATTATTTAAATCCAAATTAACTGATATCTTAAAACATTAACTGCATAACAACTATATAGAGCATTCCATTAATAGTCATCTAGGAAGCTACTTACTTTATTTTACATAATTTAAATTTTATTATATTCTATGTTTTTGTTAGTATTAGCTAGTATTAGATCACATCATTTTTGTATTTTGTTTAGTCTGTATGTTAATATCTTAAAATTGTAATATGTATGTAATTTTTTGTATAATTTTACTATTCGCTGGTTGAGTGGAAGAGAAGGCCTTATGGCCTTAACTCTGCCAGCTAAAATAAAGCATTATTATTATAGAATAAGAAGAATAACTCACTGAACTTTAATGCAAAACGTATTTATTTCTACAATTCGGTTCACAACTGGGATACGGACCAGATGAGTTCTTAATAATCGGCAAATTTCGATGTTTGTATTCTATCCATCGATAATCGTTCTGCCCGAAGGCAGGTCTTTCACTGCAATCATAGAATTTTCAATGCTACGCTTTGCAGCTTTACTAGGGAAATGGAGGTGTGGTAGTTTCCCGTTGCTTTCCACACCGATGAAGGATGATGACGATAAGATGAATATGAATGATGATGATTGCGATGGCCATATTATTTTGGGTACCGTTTGGGCCTTAAAGGTTTCCTGACATTTGTCTTACAGGCGAGGAAAACCCCGATAAAAACCTCACCCAGAGAAACTGTCCCGAGCGGGGATAGAACCCGGGCCCGCTGCGTGATAAAGCAGCAAGCTACCTCGATGTTTATATTGTCTACATACATTTTAGAATTCTACCCTATTTTGCAGAAAAGTGAAGAACAGTCATCTGGCAATAATTTTACAGTGAAACAAGATAAATTGGCGGGACTTAGTAAAATATTTTTTTCAACTAGATTTTGTATCTGGCCCACTGTGCGGTGCCCACCCAGCATCGTGAGGCATTTGAATAGCTACAATAAGTAGCGACTCCAGGTTGAGAATACCAGCTATAACGGCTGGAGGATCAGACATGCTGACCAGATGTCACCCTACACTGGCTAGATGATCGTCTACCTGTGTGATTAACACATGTGGATGTGAGGCAAACAACCGGCTGGTCAGCGAAAAGCCTTCTAGGCCTGTCGGGTTTTGAGGTTTTTTTATACCAGAATATCGGGATAAGTAATTCCCGGGCAAGCGTGCTCTGTACATACCGTTCATCCGATTGTGATGGGACATTTTAAAAATGTTCAGGCTAAAAGAGACTTGTAATACTCAACCACTTCACCCCTAAAAATGACCCTTTGTAGTAAAAAACGTGGAATAAATTCCCTATTTTGACGCATAAATGGCTTACGCTGCTTAAGCCATAACAAATACACAAATTGATGTACACAGAATTTAACATCTAAAAAACTCTACAACAAAAGTAGTGCATAACAGCGCACGGCTGGTAGTAAAAACACATTAACATTTATTTAGGAGTAGCCGCGCACGCCGGGTATTATCTAGTTTTATTATAAATAAAAATTGCATATAAAAAGTTGATATATGACTATAAAAGTAATTTGAAAGAATAATTCAATATTATGACATATAAAAGTGAGGAAAGTACTTATATTATTAAAGAAGTTATGTTTAAGATATTTAATGCATGATCATCATCATCATGAGGTATCATGGCAGCTGCCGCCGTCTTCCGGTAACCAAACGTCATTCTTCTCTGTCTATCCATTGATCTTCCTCCAATCCTCTGATATTTTGATAGCTGCTTGTATCCCTTCTATGTACGTTTTCTTCCGTCTTCCTCTCTTCCTCTTTTCCATTGGGATCCATTTTTTAAACTCTTAGGCAATCTTTGCTCTGCCATTCTTTTGACATGGTCATATCACTGTAATCGTTTCTTTTCTATAACGTCTGGCTCCTCTTGTACATCCATAATTTCTCTTATTTCTTTATTTGGTATTCTATCCATTCTAGATTTTCCAGCTGATCATCTTAAAATATTCCGAGGCATGGTGTTTGGTTTTTTAGTATATTTTTCTTTGTATATGAACGAGGAGCTGGCTCGATGCATCAACCCTCAACCTGGGGGATGGGTACTTTTTGTTCAAGGTTTTGTTCCTCTAGCCTTTGATAGTCCAGTACCTTACTGTAAGGCAGCAGTGCTAGTTTCGGTCCGCCCTGGGTATTCTAATTCCCAATTACCCGCCATATCTGGTGTGTGTTCCCCTATCCGCCATCTGGGGAGGCGCCCGATGGGAGACTGACAACTCCACATGGGTATTTCATGTGATTAAACATAAAATTTTAAATTTCTATCATTTTGAAAATATATCAAATCAATAGTCATCTCATTAATTCATCGAAATAATTACATGAAGTTTCATATTTATAGCTAAATATCATTTAATAAATAATAAATAATTTATAGAAGAAGTGAATGATTTATTTAATGAAAGATTATATTATTCACCAAAATTGTGATAAGTAACAGCTCCGTTGAGAAAAGAGAGACATGCCGGTGCGACTAAATAAACGAAAGAGGGAGAAGAGTATATTATCCAATAACCCCAGGATAACGTTTTATAAATATGTCGCCACAACATGATCCGACAAGAACCAAGTAAACACCCGTTACCTGTCATTATGTAAGGTCGGATTTTGGTAAGTGTAAATTTGGGGAAGCATAAACTAACTGACAACTGTTGTGTAAATTACCTCTGTATATAGTTCTTGAAATTTGCATTCAAGATCGGATAATCTTTCAAGATCTTAGAGATAATATTCAATTCATGTGATCGTGAATTAAGATATTGTGATGACATTTTTAAATCGCAATTGTGAATGTAATTCTGGGACCAATTATGAATGTGTTATATGTAATTTTATCAGTTTGTTTTCGGTCTGTAATGATGTTATATTGCTTTAAATATAGTTAAAGAATTAATACCGTGGTGCACTCTTGCCCCAGCTATTTGCCATATGGGGGAGGTGTGTACCAATTTTGCTGGGGATAATCTCAAAGGTTACACTTACACCAGCTCATAATCTTTACTATTTCTTCTCAACTAGGGAACACAGTGAGAAATTACATACTTACTTACTCACTGACACTATCGAACCCGTAGATTCATGGCCGCGCGGACATAAGCTCTCCATACATCCCTATCCTCAGCCAATGCTATCCAATCATTCCCTGTATAATCTACTTCCCTCAAATAATAGTTAATGTTGTTCTCCCACCTCATTCTTGGTCTACCAACTGGGCGTTTTCCTTCTGGCTTTTCCTACAAGAAGTTTCCATGCACGTATTTCATTCCCCATACGCGCAACATGGAATTAGTATAGAGAAGAAAGGGTTTCAGGCTAGAACAAACATACTTCGGAATGAAAATGGGGATATGATTGCAGATTCCAAGAGTATATTAAATAGATGGAAAAGTTACTTTAATCAGCTATTAAATGTACATACAGAACAGGACATTGAGGAGGATAAGTTACAGACAGCAGAAATGCTAGTTGCAGGGCCAAGTGCATTAGAGGTTGAAATAACAATTGAAAAATTGAAGATGTATAAAGCATCAGGTTCAGCTGAAATCCCAGCAGAACTGATAAAATCAGGGGGAGAAAAATTGATGGACAAGATATGCTGGTTGCTTAGTATGATTTGGGAAAAAGAAGCTCTTCCAGATGAATGGAAGGAATCAATTATCGTACCAATTTATAAGAAAGGAGATAAAACTGATTGCAACAACTATAGGGGCATCTCATTACTTTCAGCTTCGTACAAAATTCTAACAAATATATTAGTAAAGCAGACTTACTCCCTATATTGATGACATTCTAGGAGATCATCAATGTGCATTTAGAAGAAACAGGTCTACAACAGATCAGATTTTTAGTATAAGACAGATTTTAGAAACGAAATGGGAATATAATAGTACTGTACATCAACTATATGTAGACTTCAAAAAAGCATATGATTCAATTAAGAGGGAGAAGTTATATAGTATCCTGCTGGATTTCGGAATTCCTAAAAAGTTAGTTAGACTTATACGAATGTGTCTCCAGGCTAAATAAATCTATTCTAAATCTATTCTAAATGGCTCAAAGAGTAGGGTGCGTGTAGGCAAACAGTTTTCAGACACTTTTGAAATCCAGAATGGATTGATGCAAGGAGATGCACTATCTCCTCTACTATTTAATTTTGTACTAGGGCATGCCATTAAATCATTAGAGAATGAGGAAGGCTTACAACTTAATGGTATTAATAAGCTGTTAGTTTATGCTGATAATGTAGTACTACGGGCCGATAGCGAGGAGATACTAAAGGCCAACACGCACACACTATTGAGTAACACTAAGAAATTAGGACTGGAAGTCAATATCAGTAAAACTAAATATATGGTCACACAGTGAGAAATTATGTGAGAAAAATAATAACTGAAAATATATTTCAGGGAACGACAAAATTAGAAGGCAACTCGAAACTGGAATAATTATGTTTCAGTCACAAATACACAATAACTGTCTATAAAAATAAGACTTTTGGGTTTGAATTGAAGTAAAATTAATTAGGTTGTAGCATTATAACAGACTCAGTGAACACAACTGTTTTGAAATTAAAACACGTACAGATAATTGAGCATCTAGCATATGTCAAATCACAAAGCCGAAGTGTTTAAGTATTAGATATCTTTAAGTGAATTTGAGATATTGCTTAAACCGAAAAACAGAAATCTGAATTAGGAAAAAGTTCTGTGTTTATTCTCCTTTCACTATGTCAGTCTATTTATCATATTGTTATATCATACCAAGTATACACATACACAAAATTTGAAGTTCTAACAATATGAACATTAAATTAAATTAAATTAAATGGTTTCATGTTATCAATAAAGCCGTGTTGATATCAGTCATATATGTAATTCCTAATACATCCAGCAAACGTCTACCAAAATTTAATTTAAGTTGGGCCTACCTTCATTTTTCAAGGTGATATTGAAATTTAAACTGAACTAATCAAATGGCGTCTTCACCGTACCTCATCCCACTTTAATTATATTTTAAAATTATATTTAAATAACTGATTAATTAATTTTAATGTAAACAATATGTACACATGTTATTGCGTTGCGCACGTGAGAGTCCCGGACAACAAGGCTTGAGGGTCGCGGAAAAAGAAATGTCCAGGAAAAGTACTCAAAATAATATGTCAATCCAACACAATACCCTAGCCGCCGACAGTATAGCGTCCGAAACATAGCTGAAGGAAATGGGTATTAAACAAGATGAGACGAAAGCCACGAAGGGCGCTAATTGAAGCCGGATACCAAAATGTTCGAAGTAAATTCTTATTATCTGAGAATTCCTCAAAATATCCAGAAGTTTAAAATAAACAAGAAGGGAATAACTTAATTACCTTGAAGTATTAACAAGGATTGTATTGGAATTATTTACGTTACGATAAATGGCTTTTGATAAAGATTGTACGTGCTTATAGTATATACAGACGTGAGTAATCACACCCTAAAATTGTATTTAAGCAGTTACAATTTATTATTAATTATATAAAAATAAAACGTAGTTTTATTAGATTCTCATATTTATTATATAATTCAGTGACAGCTGTTTCGGTACACTGTACCTTCTTCAGACATGTTAACAAATTATGATTTGTGTTCCAATACAAGAATATTTATTTAAATTTTTTAATTTAAAAAAGGGGATTCATTCAAATCAAGTTGAGAATTTAACAGTTTGTTACTACTTTTAAATTTATTTATTTCTACAGCCTCCAAAATATCTAACTTCTTACCCTTATCACAAACATGTAAAATTTCAAAATTTGGATCGAAACAATGATTACATTAGAATAGGTGGTTGGAATATTTTGAATATTCTAAATTTCTGTTATATGCTATCATGTGTTCCTTTATCCGAGAGATAAAATGTTTACCAGTTTGTCTTATATAGACATTGTCACATTGCCACACTTCAATTTATATACACCTGATAATTTTTATTTTTTATTTTGGTTTTATTGTTTTGTAAAATTTTATTAGTTTTAAATGCCACATTAATGTTCAACTTTTATAGTGTTTAGATATCTTATTTGAAAGTGGGCCTATGTATGACATTAAAACATATTTCTTTATGTTTTCTTTGGGTAAAGGAAAAACTTTGTTAATTGCTTTTTTGTAATGAACTTTCTCAATTAAATAATCTATAATTTTAGGGTCATAGTTATTATTAATAGCTAACTGTTTAATAACACTCAATTCATTATATTAAACAATTAGCTATTAATAATAACTACGACCCTAAAATTATAGATTATTTAATTAAGAAAGTTGTTTACAAAAAAAGCAATTAACAAAGTTAATTCTTTACCCAAAGAAAACATAAAGAAATATGTTTTAATGTCATACATAGGCCCACTTTCAAATCAAATATCTAAACACTTTAAAAAGTTGAACATTAATGTGGCATTTAAAACTAATAAAACTTTACAAAATATAATAAAAAACAATAGAATCAAAATAAAAAAATTAAAATTATCAGGTGTATATAAATTGATTTTTCCTCACCTGTAAGACAAATGTCAGGAAAACTTTAAGGACCAAACTGTCCCCGAAATCATATGGCCATCATCCTTATCATTATCATCCTTACCATTATCATTATCATCATCATCCTTCACCGGTGTGGAAAGCAACGGGAAGCTACCACACCTACACAATTCCCTAGTAAAGCTGCAAGCATAGCATGAAATGCTATGATTGCAGTGAAGGACCTGCCTTCGGGCAGAATTACTATGGATGGATGGATATAAATTGAAGTGTGGCAATGTGACAATGTCTATATAGGACAAAGTGGTAGACCTTTTATCATTCGGATAAAGGTACACATGAGAGCATATAACATAAATTTATAATATTCAAAATATGCCAACCACCTATTCCAATTTAATCATTGTTTCGATCCAAATTTTGAAATTTTACATGTTTGTGATAAGGGTAAGGAGTTAGATATTTTGGAGGCTGTACAAATAAATGCATTTAAAAGTAGTAACAAACTGTTAAATTCTCAACTTGATTTAAATGAATCCCCTTTGTTAAATTAATATATATATATATATTGTTGTAATGTTTACCAAATAAAATCTTCCATTATTTTCCAAGAGGAAGAAGAGATGTCGGACGTCCTCGGAAGAAATTGTCTTAGATCTATTAGTGAAGACGGAACAGGCTACTCTTGCCTAAACCAGGAAGTGAAGAAGAAGAAGATTGTTGTATTGTTGCTTAGATCATTTGGAAGACAATTCATAATTTGTAACTTGTCTGAAGAAGGTACAGTGTATCGAAACAGCTGTCACCGAATTATATAATAAATATGAAAATCAAATAATACTACGTTTTATTTTTATTTAGTTAATAAATATGGATTTTCATCAAGTAAACAGGAGCTCAATTGATTACTTAGTTACAATTTAGTTTGCATGAATAAATGTCAACCTCGAGAAAATTAAACCGTGGTACAGATTTACAACAATAGTTATAAAGAGTAAAAATTAAAACTCAACGTTTCGTCTACTACTGTGATAGACATCCCCAGGAATTCTGCATCCTGTATGAATTCCTATCTCTTCAACTGTCAGCTGCAGACTGGCTGTGCGTTGGAAAACGTGTCCTTATATATATATATATATATATATATATATATATGTCTACCACAGTAGTAGACGAAACGCTGAGTTTTAAGAAAACCAGACCACGGCCATTTAGCCCGAAAGTAAACCCAACAGGAATCAAGATCTGCCGTGAAAGCCTACAATTTTACATAAGTAAAAATTAAATTCAAATTAACAGGTATAAAGATATAGGCAGCGAAAATTAAGATAAAAATAGTTAAATTATTTACTAGCCTTAATCTTGTTGTAATATCATGAATACATAGTTTCACAACTTATTATTAGTAGAGTTTATACGTTAATAGTGCAGTAACGAGCCATTATGATGCAATACTGTCAGATGTAATAATTTAATTCGATTCACCTATTGTTCATTAAAGTTTGATAATGTCGTCGTTGTGATGTCCACCAGTTACTTTGGATCTACATTCGTGGAGAGAACTTGCTTAACCTCGATTCACTTGAAGTATTAATTTATTTAAGAATTCTCAAATACCGCATATTATACGTTCGGACGAAACATGCTACTTTCTTTGTCGAGCGTCTCCACTGCCTGCTCGGAGCGAAGAGTGTGTATGTTAGACTCTCCTCAGTAATAGACCTATTTACGTAACGTGTGGTTGTATCAAAATGGCAAACAAAAATTGTGCAAAGATGAGTCAATTCCTACATAAAGCGGACTGTACTATACGTCTATCCCGGGTAGCACGTGTCAACGTGCAGTTTGTAAACATAGCGGTCTAAGTACGATGCAGCCTAGCCTAGCTCGCAGTACGAGCAGGTCAAGAAAGAATTGTATCTTCTCTAGCTCTGGCAGATCCTTCTCGAGTTTTAATTCAGACCTGCTTATTGACGGCAAGTCCTTCAGTCTAGTTCAGACCTGCCTTACCTACGGCAGATACGTAGGTTGTTTTCAGTCCTGCTCTCAATAGGAGCAGGGCATCAAAGTTATAGTTCTGCTCTAATAAGCGCACATCCTTTTCAAAGAAAGTAGCCGTCAATAAGGCAGGTATGAATTAAAACTCGAGAAGGATCTGCTAGAGCTAGAGAAGATACAATTATTTCTTGGCCTGCTCGTACTGCGAGCTAGGCTAGGCTCCATCGTACTTAGACCGCTATGTTTACAAACTCACGTTGACACGCGCTACCCGGGATAGACTTATAGTACAGCCCACTTTATGTAGGAATTGACTCATCTTTGCACAATTTTTGTTTGGCATTTTGATACAACCACACGTCACGTAAATAGGTCTATTACTGCGGAGAGTCTAACATACATACTCTCCGCTCCGAGCAGGCAGTGGAGACTCTCGACAAAGACGAGCATTTTGTAAACAATATGTATAGAAATTAGATACTATCCTGATACCGGTATTTTTTCAGCCCTAATAATCACAATTATGATAATCCCACAGCAGATTAAAGACAATAATAAACATAGTAGTCTACATGGGAATTCAAATGCAATGTCATAACAAGCATAACAACGTAACAAAATGTGTATAAATAACGCTATCTATAAAAAAAAATATCTGACGACTGCATTTGAATTCTTAGAACGTGAAATGCGGAAGCAGAAGGCATGAAAAAACACATCTCTGCCGAATAACATACGTAATGTTATAATCACAATATTTTATTTAACATCTCACGTCATTTGCTTCCCCGTTCGAATCCGGGCGTGAAAGGACCAGCAAATTTTGCGAGAGGCTCTTATTTCAGGCTGCGATACTATAATTTATATATAGGATCCAACACAGTATCTTCTTTTGAAGGGAGTGTACTTTGAATATTTTGATATACTCTGTTTAAAATCCATCACCTCTGACCGTAAATGTCAGAACACCGTAACCACTACTCCACCCGTACTCATTGTATGCACAGTAATATCGTAGATAATAATTACATAAATATACGGCAAGCTTCATTGTTCGTTGGAACATCTCTATCCTAATCCGACAAAACTGTTAACGCTATTCAGGAACACCCTATGATAAGCTTAATGTATTGGTGTCGCTACTGTTTGTCGTCCACTGAACACTCAACTCGGAAAGATAAAGTTGCGAGTTCCATTGTAATTTAAAAAGCACTTCGGAAACTGAAGGAAAATTAAAAGATAAAATCGTATTGAGATTTAAAAATCAAAGTCTATATATTATCTATGTGAAAATTGTCGGACTTCACTAGAGTCTCATAACAGCAAAATAGAAATAGTAGCATAAATAACGTGGGTGAGAGTGTTGTAATAGAAGCAACAGAAGCACAGCTACTGGTAATAATTTAAGAAATTAAGTTATTTTCAGTTAATCGTATGGAATTCATTATTAAATTTATAATATTTACGTTCTTATTGAAATCGGCAGATTAGTACAAGTAACGACACCAGTGTTATTCTAACCATGGTGCATATATTTATTGGCTTATTTTCATGAACTCCTCTGTTTGTGTGTTTTGTAATCTTCGTGAAAATAGTAGTAAAGCAGTGAGGTAGTTCCCAATTCAAATTTTGCCCTCCTCCCCATTTCGACGTCCATATTACGATCGCCGCCTTTATTCTAACAATTGTTATTTTTGGTATGAAATATATTCTTATGAACATGACTATTGAAGCCTGTTGTCTTCCACCCAGAAAAATGAGATATTATTTATTTCAAAATATGGTATGTCAGTAGCGTCACTTTACACAAACATGAACAATAGTCTGTTCGTCTGTCGACATTAGTGCTGTGTATTTAAGTTTGTAATCACAGCATTCCATATATATTTGATTTCTGTACACTACAAATAAACATTAGCTCCTTATTCAATGAAATGTCTTCAGGTATCTCAACCACTTTAATAAACTTAAACTTCAGTTAGTCGGAATGATGTATTCTGCAAGGATACGTTGTATTTTAAGTATTCAAAAACATAGTGGAATATAAATGTTGAGGAGAGACAAAATGAATGAAAACAAGACAAAATATCGTATAAATACTAGATGTATTCATCTTAGATCCTCAAAGTTCACTTTTCCGTCCTAGATTTAAGAAGAGTGTTTTTAATGCAACTCTTATTTGTCCTATTTCTTAAATGGTATTAGGGATCCCCTCTTATATTATGAGAATATCGTGACTACAATTATATAAAAACACACACAAACTCATATATATATATATATATATATATATATATATATATATAATATATTAATTAAATAAAAATAAAATTTGTTTTATTTTTATTTAATTAATAAATTTAGATTTTCATCAGGTAAACACCAACTCAATTGATTATATATATCATCATCATCATCCAGTATCAAGGCAGCTGCCGCCGTCTTCCGGAAACCAAACGCCATTCCTCTCTGTCCATCCGTTGATCTTCCTCCAATCCTCTGATATTCATTGCTGCTTGTACCCCTTCTATCCAAGTTTTCTTCGGTCTTCCTCTCTTCCTCCTTTCCATTGGGATCCATTCCATAACAATTTTTGGCAATCTTTGCTCTGGCATTCTTCTGACATGGCCATACCACTGTAATCTTTTCTTTTCTATAATGTCTATGATGTCCGGCTCCTCTTGTACACTCATAATTTCCCTTATTTCTTTATTTCGTATTCTATCCATTCTAGATTTTCCAGCTGATCTTCTTAAAACATCCATTTCTGTACTTGAAATTCTTTTCGTTTACCTGGCAGGAATTTGCCAGACTTCAGCACCATATGTTAAAATGCTCTGAATTATGGTTTGATATATTTGTAATTTTCTATTTTTTGAAATATTTTTGCTCCACCAAACAGAGTTTAAAGCATTTATTGCTTGTTTTGTTTTTGTGCGATTATATTTCTAATTTCCACTGTGTTATCGGCCTGAATGGTCTAATTTTGTTCCTAAATAAGTGCATTCAATACTAGGTTTTAGTTCTTCTCCATTGTTGAAAGTTATATTTTCCATTTCTTCGCCTATACACAGATATTTAGATTTCTCAATGTTTATATAAAGTCCCCATTTTTCATATTCTTCTTTTAGTTTTTTAGCCATATATTCTATGTCATCATGGTCTAGTGCTATTAATACCTAGTCATCTGCAAAATTTAGTGAATATACATGTGTATTAGGATGGGTATGCCCATTTTGTGACATTTTTTCCTCCAGTCTCTTAGTACTCTTTCGAGATAAATTTTAAATACGGTTGGAGATAATCTGCAACCTTGACTTAAACCTTTTGTAATAGTAAATCCATTTGTTATAAGATTTCCAAATTTTATTTTCGAAATAGATCCTTTGTAGAATGCTTTTATAGCTTCTACTAATTTTTTGGTAATGTTAGTTTCCCATAACATTTTTTGGGGAATACTGTCATTTGCCTTGGTTAAATCGACAAAAAGCTAAATTAAATCTTTGTTAGTAGCACTATTTTACACGCTTTTTCATCTACTTAAAATCATTGGATTGACTTGTAACTTTGCATACTTGTAAAATACCCGTGACAATACAATAATTTCATATTTTGTTTCCAAAATCATGGCCAGAATCATCAGAAGATCAAAAAAATTGTTTTTGGATCTATGTAACGGAAGTTTTGAACACGATTTTCATCCACTTAGAAACATAGGATCGACTTGCAACTTTGCATACTTGTAAAGGACTCGTGACAATATAATAATGTCATACCTATTTTCTAGAATCCTGGCCAGAATCATCAGAAAATCAAAAAAATGAAAACTGGTATAATAGGTTGCGGACTTGTCGACTTTTTAGTCAATCGTTTTAAGAGCTGAGTTGGTAGAGCGGTGAACTCTAGTGGTATATAATTTCAGTAATCTTTAGGTTGCTGGTTCAAATCCGGCTGGCAGTTTTTTTAGAAGAGTATTACATTTAGCTCATAATACAATTGTATCAAATTTAAAGATATTTACATTTTTATCTTCTTCTCTAAATATTAAAAATTAAAAAATAAATTATATTTTTAAAAAAACTAAAACAACTCGCTTTATTAGAAAACCGAAGTAAAAAAATTAAAAATAATTTTAATGTCCAACACGCTTGGATAAATAATTTTACCATCAAATCGTGGGGTGGTTTGTATGATGTATACATTTTATTCTTAGAGACTTTAATTTTACCAATATCTGTTTATTATCATATATATATATATATATATATTAATTGATAAAGACCACCCCACGCTTTTGATGGTAAAATTATTTATCCCAAGCGTGTTGAAAATTAAAATTATTTTTCATTTTTTTACTTCGGTTTTCTAATAAAGCGTGTTGTTTTAGTTTTTTAAAACTATTATTTATTTCTATCATATGAGTTATGCAAAATATATTATCTGTGCATGACCTACCACTTCTAAAACCAGATTGTTTTTCCATTTCTTTATCCTGGTATTCTATATCAACCATTTTACTTAGTATACGTCAATATATTCTGTTAAAGTACTCGTTAGGTATATGCCTCTATAATTTTCATAGTTTCTCTTATCTCCCTTCTTATGTATTGATGTTATAATAGCGACTTTCCACTCTTCTGGCACTTCTTCACCATTCATTACTTTATTAAACAGTACAGTGATCATTTCCAATAACTTCTGACTGCCACTTTTAATCAATTCTATAGCAATATTTCCTGGGCGGCATTACTATCATTTTTCATTCCCATAATTTCCTTTTTTACAGTATTTATATGAATTTCGATTACGTTTCCTGTTACCATCTCTGATAAATCGTCATTTTCTCCCAAACAATCTTTTCGGTCCTCTACTAAAAGTTTTTTTTGTAATATCCTTCCCATTCATGTATCCCTATTATGTTGAGAAGATTCATATATTATTCGATGAACGTATACTTTTTTTATAAATTTCCATGATTCAGAACTCTTCTTGCTTCCTAAATATGTTTGTATTTCTGTACATTTCTTATCCCAAATTTCGTTTCTGTGTTTAGTAACCATTCTTCTCACTTTTGCTTGTGCTTTTTGATATTGTATTTTGTCATTCTGTTTCATTGTACTAAGGCATTTTAAAAATAATTGTTTATTTTTCTGTATTTCTTTCTCTATTTCATCGTTCCAAAAGAGTTCTGTCCATCCACTATAGTTGTCTTTCTCACCCAATGCTTCATAGGTGGCTTCATGAATGCACCTTTTTAGGTACTGATACATTTCTTCTGTACCTCTGAATTCACTCTGTGGTAATTTTTTATTCAATCTTTGTTGATATAAATGCTTTACACTTTCGTTTTATAGGATTTCTACATTATATTTTATTTCCGTTTCTGTTCTAACATTTTCTTCTCTTTCTGCGTGGTTATTTTCTTTATTAAGAATGCAAGGTAAAAATTTTTTCCAATTAATAATTTTTGATGTGTCCCACAGCTTGGTCCTCTATAAGCTCTGACATCTTGTATTTTCATTTTTGAATTTTGTTTTGTAATTATGTAATCGATAATGGATTTTTGATTTTGTGTTGGACGTTCCCATGTGTATTTGTGGATATCTTTATGATTGAAAAAGCCATTACATATTTTTAAAGATGATTGTCTACATAATTCAATAAGTGATTATATATATATATCACATCCAGTTCTTGTCAATATGTTAACACACTATATATATAAATAATAATAATAATAATAATAATAATAATAATAATAATAATAATAATGTTTTCTTGTGTTTTCCGTGTCACGGGTTAAAGGTTGGCCTCTGGTCGTTGATACCGATGATTCGACATGGTATCACACGCTATTATCAAGGAATGATAGCTTCGAGTTATTGGTATAAGTCTTATATATCATGAGCAATGCATTTCTGACATTATATGAATATATAAAAATTACGTGACACGTTGTTTGTCCGCGATGGAATCCTAAACTACTGAACCGATTTTAATAAAATTTTGTACACTGTGTGTTGTTTGATACAACTTGAGACTTAGGGAAGTATAAAACTAAGTAAATTTATAGTCACATTATTTTTTATTGCACATTATTTGTTTATTATTTAACAAAGAGTTATCTGTGAGTTACATACGATTCTAACAGATCGTCGTGTAAGGTAATAGGTTTATTATTTAACCAGGTCGCTGCGATTTTTGTTTGAACCGCGAATTTCAATTGAATTACAAATATTTATTTTTTCATAATTTAAGTGTGTTTGTGTTTATTTTATTTTCAATATATTGATAATAATATTAATTTCGTGTGTAAGTTTTAGTTTTAGGTAATCTGGCTGAAAGACAGCAACTTAATTTAAATTTAAATTGACCGAAAATGGACATTGAACATTATGGTGAATCAGTTCTAGAGACCATGAATGATAGGATATCAAGTGAATTTCCGCAAATTGGTATAGGCCTATGTGACATAAATATTACATTTAAGAAGAATGTCAATTTAAAAAAAATTGAAGGTCCTAAGGAACGGAATAACAGAACTGTAAGTAAGTCTGTTAGTTATAATAATATGCCTAATATTACAGAAACAATCTGCATGCCTCAATTAAATGATAAACAAGATGACTATAATATATAACAAGGTGATATTGATGATGATGAGTATCCAAAATGCTAACAAGTTCGTAGAAAAAAACGAATATATAGTGAAATCAGCAAGCCTCCTCAAAATATTCCATCAATAAATGTATATAATCCATATGATGCACTTATGGATGATACTGAGAATGCAGACAACATAAATTCATATCAATCAACAAATCCACTTCCACATAAACCACCACCCATATTTATACCGGATTTAGTTAACGTACCAGAACTAAAAAATGTGTAAAACAAAAACTTTCTGATTTAGATTTCTCACGTAGTTTACTACAACATAATTTAACGTACCTATACCTTAACCACAGCAACGTGAGGCCGGGATCTCTCTCTCTCTCTCTCTCTCTCTCTCTCTTCTCTCTCTCTCTCTCTCTCTCTCTCTCTCTCTCTCTATATATATATATATATATGACATGATAAGAAAAATAAATGCCTGAACGGGATTCGATTCCGGATCTCTGGGTTGGTACCCCAGCGTGTAATACGTTACACCACCAGGAGATTCAAATTCAAACACTTATATTTCTTATATATACATTGTATTCTCCATTATTACTAGATGTCGCGAGAACTCGTCTTCACTGCCACCTACTAGCTGACTATAACAAGTAGCAAATTAAAGAGAATATTTTTACTTTATAGCAGTGACGCTTTATCGATCTTATAATTAAATTTTTTTACATTGAGTAATGCAAGATTAATATGACATGACAAGAAAAGTAAATGCCTATATATATGATATGAAAAGAAAAATGAATGCTTGAGTCGGGATTTGAACTCGAGTCTCTAAAGTCTGTACCTTTAGCGCTCTAACCAACTGAGCTACCCAAGAATTCCAAGACAAACATACAATTTTCTTATACATGTAGTATTCTCAATTCACACAAGAGGTAGCGGATATTTGTTCCGACTGACATCTAGCGGCTAACATAACAGTTAAGCAAATTTCTTTAAAGAGAATATTTACTTTATAGCAGTAACGCTTGTATATATAGATATTATAAATATATTTTTGACATTTGGCAATGAAGGCAAATATGATATGAAAAGAAAAATGAATGCTTGAGTCGGGATTTGAACTCGAGTCTCTAAAGTCTGTACCTTTAGCGCTCTAACCAACTGAGCTACCCAAGAATTCCAAGACAAACATACAATTTTCTTATACATGTAGTATTCTCAATTCACACAAGAGGTAGCGGAAATTTGTTCCGACTGCCATCTAGCGGCTAACATAACAGTTAAGCAATTTGTTTAAAGAGAATATTTACTTTATAGCAGTAACGCTTGTATATATAGATATTATAAATATATTTTTGACATTTGGCAATGAAGGCAAATATGATATGAAAAGAAAAATGAATGCTTGAGTCGGGATTTGAACTCGAGTCTCTAAAGTCTGTACCTTTAGCGCTCTAACCAACTGAGCTACCCAAGAATTCCAAGACAAACATACAATTTTCTTATACATGTAGTATTCTCAATTCACACAAGAGGTAGCGGAAATATCTTCCGACTGCCATCTAGCGGCTAACATAACAGTTAAGCAAATTATTAAAGAGAATATTTACTTTATAGCAGTAACGCTTGTATATATAGATATTATAAATATATTTTTGACATTTGGCAATGAAGGCAAATATGATATGAAAAGAAAAATGAATGCTTGAGTCGGGATTTGAACTCGAGTCTCTAAAGTCTGTACCTTTAGCGCTCTAACCAACTGAGCTACCCAAGAATTCCAAGACAAACATACAATTTTCTTATACATGTAGTATTCTCAATTCACACAAGAGGTAGCGGAAATATCTTCCGACTGCCATCTAGCGGCTAACATAACAGTTAAGCAAATTATTAAAGAGAATATTTACTTTATAGCAGTAACGCTTGTATATATAGATATTATAAATATATTTTTGACATTTGGCAATGAAGGCAAATATGATATGAAAAGAAAAATGAATGCTTGAGTCGGGATTTGAACTCGAGTCTCTAAAGTCTGTAACTTTAGCGCTCTAACCAACTGAGCTACCCAAGAATTCCAAGACAAACATACAATTTTCTTATACATGTAGTATTCTCAATTCACACAAGAGGTAGCGGATATTTGTTCCGACTGACATCTAGCGGCTAACATAACAGTTAAGCAATTTTTTAAAGAGAATATTTACTTTATAGCACTAACGCTTGTATATATAGATATTATAAATATATATTTTTGACATTTGGCAATGAAAGCAAGTATGATATGAAAAGAAAAATGAATGCTTGAGTCGGGATTTGAACTCGAGTCTCTAAAGTCTGTACCTTTAGCGTTCTAACCAACAAATTTCCGCTACCTTTTGTGTGAATTGAGAATACTACATGTATAAGAAAATTGTATGTTTGTCTTGGAATTATTGGGTAGCTCAGTAGGACAGCGTTTTCTTAGATTTTACGTATTATTTACATATATAATAAATACAAAATGAGGAGACCTGTATGAAATTATGTTCAAGATAATTATATGTAATCTATGACACACATATGTTATTTGCATAAATATTTCAGGTTGTTTTACTACTAAAAGTGAGTGGCTTTATACCAATTTCCTCCACTGTATTTGGCACTTTCTCGATATATCTCTAATGACCCTATTTGTAAAGGATTTTTAAGAATATAAATTATACGTCGATAACGTGTAAAATCTATCAATAGCCTTAGTTTGTTTATCATTCGAATTACCCCATTGCAATGGCAAATTATAATAAAAATACGGTACAAACTGTGCTGATGTTTTCTTATTGGACTAGTACAAGTTTGAACGTGTCTACTGCAGGGCAAAAGGCAGTATTCTGTTCAATATTTTAAAATTGGATTATGTGATATATATATATATATATATATATATATATATGTTATATTGCAGATTTTCGCGGATATAAGTATGAATAAGAAAGTTTTCTTGGGTTTTCCGCGTCTTGGATTCAAGTTCGGCCCCTGGCCACTGACTCCGACGTTTCGGCATGATCCCACATGTCATTATCAAGGAATAATAAGTTCGAGTCACTGACTGACTGACTGTTTTGTGGCAATGACTAGCATTGCCCAGTGTGCCGCTTTTTGGGAACCAGTTGAGGTCCCTTGGCGGCCAAACACCATTGTGTTTATTCAGTAGGGGTTTTGTTCCTTAGCCTTGCTGTCTTGCGGCTTATGTGTTCATTACCGTAGCAGGTATCATATAAGTGGACCGTCATCGGGGTCTCTGGTGAATATGTTTCGGTGTACAGCACGTTGCTGTAGCATACGCCCTATATTGTGAACAATTGGATTCTCATGATTTTCTATATGTTGCATCATGTGCACAACTCTTTTTTCAATTGTATCGGCAATATAGGGCATCTGTGCTTGGTCGTGAAGTACTGAGATCCTAGTGCGCAGTGGAGCTGAAAGTATAATTTTCAAGCATTTATTCTGAATTATTTGAACTTTTTTCTTATGTCCAGCAGCTAGGATACTCCAGGCTTCACAACCGTACAGCAACATGCTGCGGATCGCAACTTGATATAAAGTAAGTTTGATCCTGGTAGATAGCATAGGCGACTTGAAAAATGGATATAAAAGAGCAATGGCAGCGTTTGCTTTATGTTTTAGATTTTCAATATGAATTTTGAACGTAAGCTTGGAATCCAAATGGATTCCAAGATACTTGGCTGAAGTCTCTGGACGGATTCTAAGAGCTCCTAAGGTGAGTCGGGCAGGAGTGCGTTTGTGGGTTTTTGCAAATACAACGAAGTTTGTTTTATTTGCATTTAGTTTTATATTCCACAGACGCATATAGGATTGGACTGTATTTAGGGCAGTTTGGACCACACGAATGTGGAACGGTACGGAACGAAAACGTGCCTGATAAAACAGACACGTATCATCAGCAAAGGATGCGATATTTACGCTAGGAGAAGTAGGGAAGTCGGAAACATAAAGGCTATATAGGATAGGTGAGAGTACTGCACCTTGAGGAACTCCCGCCAAGAGGGTCTTGCAGTCAGAATTATACCCACTAACCGACACATAAAATTGTCGGTTAGTGAGGTATTTAGCTATCAATTTAATTAAATGAGCCGAAATGTTGAATTTGATAAGTTTGTAAATAAGTCCATTTATCCAAGTAGTATCAAAAGCTTTCTCAATGTCAAGAAATATTGCCACAGTACTTTTCCTAGCGTTGAAGCCCGTAACAACATGGTCAACCAGTCTTGCAAGCTGCAGTGGAGTGCTATGTGCTTTTCTAAATCCAAACTGATGAGTAGGAATAAGGTTTCTCTCAGAAATTGCAATTTTTAATTTTGCCAAAATAATTTTTTCCATAATTTTGCCCAGCACTGGTAGCAGACTGATTGGACGCAAGTTGTCCGGTATGGTTGGGTCTTTACCAGGTTTAGGAATAGCGATTACCTTTGCTTTCTTCCATACTTCCGGGAAGTAGTGGAAACGAAAGCAAAGGTTCACTATTTGTAGGAGTAGGAGTAAGGTTTTTTCAGGTAAGTGTTTTATGGCCAGATTAGAAATCTGATCATGACCAGGGGCACGGTGGGACGGGAGGTTATGTACAATTGCTTTGAGTTCACAAAGCTGTACATCAGGATGGGGTATAGGAATAGGTGTGTCTAGAAAAGTACTGATTGTATGTTGCACCTCAGCTTCGTGAGTCGGTGTTGTAAGCTCATGAGGTCTAAACCGGTTCGCGAAATTGTCGGCTAGAACCTGGGCCTTCTCCCTAGGGAGATACGCCCAAGTTCCGTCCGACTGGATGGCTGAGGGAGGAGGCGGAGCTCGACTCCTTTTGAGGCGTTTTATTATCTCCCATGGTGGAGTCTTTTTGTCTGAGAATTGCTGAAGGGAAGAATCCCAATCAGCATTTCTCAGCTCTTTAAGCCGGCTTTTGACCAAATGAGCATAGTGATTGTATTGCTGCTTGTGATGTGGAGCTCCGAAATCGCGGTACCATTTTTGGTACTGCCTTTTTAGATTTAAATAATTTTGAAGTGTTGGATCGTTATATTTTGTTCGCGTATTATTAGTTTCTTTTGGTCGCGTTGTAGCAAGTGTAATGGCCGTTTTTATTGTGGCCTGTAGATTAAGGACAGTGTGTTCTATTTGTTCCGTAGACTCGACAGAGAGTGTAGGCATAACCCATTGGTTAAGCATGTTAGTGTAACTCTGCCAGTCTGTGCAATGATGTTGTAGCTTAAATGGGGAGGACAATAAAAATGTGGATGAAATTTTAAAAAGTATTGGCGTGTGATCAGAGTCAAGTGCGTCTGTAACAGTAGTGATGTGTGGTGAAATAGCAACATTCTTCGATAGAACTATGTCCAAAATATCGGACGTGAGACCGTAGGCGTGTTGGAAGAACAGTGTGTGTTCCCTTGGAGCAGAGATTTCAATGTTATGAAGTTGGCAGTAGTTTTGAAGGATTGTACCGGAGACATTCTGGACACGACAATTCCAATAATGATGTTTTGAATTAAAGTCTCCCGCAAGCAGATAGCTTGGGGAGATAGAAGTGAGGATATCTAAGTCGTGTCTTGTCAGAAGTCTTCGAGGAGATTTGTAGATTGCTGCTATGAATAATGTTTCGCGGTCTGTGATTGGTAGGAAGATACCCGTGGCTTCAATAAATTGAAGTCCCGGGATTTGGGCCACCCTATGGCCAATGGACTTTTTGATACAGATGGCAGTGCCTCCAAGGGGACCATCAAGGCGGTCATTCCTATATGTGTAGTACTGCGGAATTTGGAATTTCATTCTTGGTTTTAAGTGCGTTTCGTTCAGAAGAAGAATGTCGATATCTCTTGTTTGTATAAAAGTAATTAACTCATGAATCTGGTTGGATACACCATTGGCATTAAATGCCATGACATTAAGATAGCTTTGTGGAGGATGCCTAGCCATCTCCGAAACATGAGTTCACCAGGTTAGTCAGGAACACAAACCTCTCCATAGGTGTCGTCAGACCACTCAGCAGAGGCTGAATGTCATGGAAAAGTTTTTGTCCCTGATCCGTCATTGGTATAGCAGCCACAGACCCTGGCTGACGTGGAGCAGTGCCTGCAGTAGGTTTAACTGTGATGCCAGAATTTACCATAGAACTATATGAGACTGTAGGATTAACAGGTTTTGTTGTGAAAGTTCGAGGTTGGGACGCCGGGGTTGTTGGACTTTGGTTTGGTTTTCTTTTTTCATAAGTCTCTTTTGCTTTCTTATAGGCTTCACAACCCCGGTAGGAAGCGGGATGTCCCTTTTCCCCACAGTTTGCGCACTTCAGCAGGCTCTTGTCCGTGAGTGCCGCGGTTCTCACCGGACACTCACGATGACTATGAGTACCAGCGCAAATTACGCAAGATGGGGTCAAGGAGCACCCCATGAAAGTATGGTTAAACTTCTGGCATCTGAAGCACTGCTTCATGCCAGCCTTAGGTTTGTATGGTTCCACAGCCACCACTGTCAAACAGAGGCGGTTTAAGTTATATATTTCCCTACCAGCATCATTGTTCTGAAGTTCCAGGATATATAATGGTAAGGGAGTAATAACTTCTCCTTCTTTTTTGGTGATTTGCTTTACCGATATTATTGGATATTCTAGTTCTTTAAGTTCTTCCTTGACTTCATCAGCAGTGATGCTGGAGGGAAGCCTCTTTAGAACAGCCCTCAGAGGCAGATCTTTTTTGAGTTGAAATGTATAAAATTCTTTCTTTGCATTTTTGAAGTATTCTTTGAGTAGATGGAAGTCTGCCTCCGAGGTAGCGTAGTATCTCAAACCGTCCTGGGTTTTAACTACTTTTACGTCTTTTTCAAATTTTCCTTTTAATTCCCTATTCATCCTGAAAAGGTCACCATGCCCAATCACCGTTATGGGTGGTGGGCGTGGTTCCCTTTTCGGCTGCGGCATTACTTGAGGCTTCCTGGACGGTTGATCACTACGCCTGGTAGCTGCTGTAGTCTGCTTGTCCCGTGACGGTCCAGGTTGAGGAGCCTGAGGGTCGGCTGTGTCCATTGAATCCGGTAATTCGGATAAAATTGAAAATCTATTTTGCACTGGCACAGCCGACACCTCATTTTGTCGTGATGTGACCGTAGTTGCCTTATTTGTGGATGGTTTCTCTTTATTTGAAACTGTATTCATGTTATCTTTTGAATTATTTTGGGATGGTTTCTCTTTATTTGAATTTGTATTCATGTTATCATTTGAACTATTTTGGGATGGTTTCTCTTTCTCATGTGTTTTAATCTTTTTAGGTTCAGGTACATATTCTGTATTCGCTGTAGGAATTTGATCTGCACCTGTGAAAAAACAGGATACAGGGAGTTCCATAAGTATTGATTTCAATTCATGTAGCATTTTTTCAAAATAATCTTGGTTAGATTTCATATTGAGCTTAATCTCACTTAATCTTTTTAGGCAATCATGTGTAACATCACGAGCAAAATCGGACTGACCGAAATTTGGGAACGTGCTTATGAAATTGATTACTATAACGAGGGAACCACGCACCTCGCTAGCTACTGCTAGGTATTTTGATTCAGGTGGAAAATTTTGATTAACTACATATCTTTCAAATTTTTTGAGCGCAGTTTCCCAAAGTTCGTAGGCCGAGGGCTCCTCATACTCAAGGTCCATAGCCTGCTCGGCACTTATGCTTTTTAGTGAAGCAGCCATGGTAAGACTGTTCAGCACTAATTACTTATTACTACACTAGCACTTGGCTTGATTGAAACTGAACTAACAAGGCTTAACAAAGCACTCGCAGTTAATAGAGTTGCTTTGCAGGAACCAAACACCACTGTATAAACACAACACTGAAAAAATTTCACTGAAAAACACTGAATACTCTTTAATGGGTGTGGCCGCCAGGCCCCACCCGGAAAAAAGCGACACGCTGCACAACACTATTCACCAATTCACTATTTTCAGCCAGCTATCAGAAGAAAATAAAGATTTCAATCTGCAACTTGGAGTAGAGAGAGGCAAAAGCCCGAGCAGTAGCGCTCAAGACGCCAAGGTTGACCACAGGTTGCCCACCAGTTCACGTTGGCTCGTCGGTGATCCTTACTACCAGTAACAGGAGCTGACGTTACCGCCAACAGGAAACTTTGCGTACTCGGTGTATCTAGGATGCCTTGACTTGACTTCACTGTTCCACTGCCGTAAGCTGAATGAATAAGTTCGAGTCACAGGTTTAGGTCTTATATAATTAAATAAATAGAGTTTTCGCTGTGGTCCATTTCCGAAGACGTACACCCATCCAAGGTTGTTCTTATGTAGTTAAACATCTTCAGTTTTCAGTGCGGTCCGTTTCCGAAGCCGTACTCCCATACAAAGTTCAGTTCTTATGTGGTTAACCACCTTCAGTTTTCAGTATAGTCCGTTTTGGAAGCCGTACACCTATCCAAGCGTCGACCACGCTCGATGTTGCCCAACCGTTGTTTTCTTCATATCTTCTTCACTGTTCTAGGGATGACATGGTGAGCAGCGAGAGCAGTTTTCCATGTAGATGGTAATCTTTGGGCATCATCTCAGGTGTTCATAGTATGTGGCCTTTTTTCAATCTCTATTGCTTCTCTGTAGATTCTTGATTTTTCATGATCTATTTTAGCCAACATTCTAGATCTGGTGAGGTCGATCTTGTGACCTCTCTGTTTCATGTGTTGCACGAGAGTTGATGTAGGTTCTTGACGATTTATTGCAGCCTTATGTTCTTGAATTTGGCAGGAAATTCGTCTGTTGGTACGTCCTACATACGTTTGTTCGCAAGAGGTGCAAGGGATCTCGTAGATGCCTTGTGATTCTAGAGGTATATTATCTTTAGCACACCTAAGTAAATTGGAGATGGTGTTTTCCGAGTGAAATATAGTTTTAATTTGATGTTTTTGTAGTACTCGGCTTATTTTATTCGTAGTGCCTTGCACATATGGTAAGAAGGCAGTGCCTAAGGTCTGCTCTTTCTTCTCCGATGTGCTTGGTGCGTTTCCTGCTCGTTTAAACACTCTTTTCACTGCATGTTCGGGATAACCATTTGCTAGACGTGCCCGTTTCAGTTGTTTTTCTTCTTCATGAAGATGATCTTGGTCTGAAAGTCGCAGTGAGATTGAAAAAAAGGCCACACACTATGAACACCCGAGATGATGCCCAAAGATTACCATCTACATGGAAAACTGCTCTCGCTGCTCACCATGTCATCCCTAGAACAGCGAAGAAGATATGAAGAAAACCACGATTGGGCAACATCGAGCGTGATCGACGCTTGGATGGGTGTACGGCTTCCGAAACGGACCACACTGAAAACTGAAGGTGGTTAACCACATAAGAACTGAACTTTGTATGGGTGTACGGCTTCGGAAACGGACCGCACTGAAAAATGAAAATGTTTAACTACATAAGAACAACCTTGGATGGGTGTACGTCTTCGGAAACGGACCACAGCGAAAACTCTATTTGTTTAATTATATAAGACCTAAACCTGTGACTCGAACTTATCATTCCTTAATAATGGCATGTGGGATCATGCCGAAACGTCGGAGTCAGTGGCCAGGGGCCGAACTTGAATCCAAGACGCGGAAAACCCAAGAAAACTTTCTTATTCATATATATAACTTATAATATATATATATATATCAGAAGCCGATATTTTTATAAGGTAATAAATTGTTTTATTTATATTATTTGTCAGTACATCATCAGGACGTAGCTCGATTTGTATATATCTTAACAAAATATTATGTCTTTATAGTGGCATAAAACTATCTTTCGGAAGCCAAATTGTGCACTACATACTAATAAAAGTAGGAATAGATATATATCCTAGGATTGAAATTTAATTCTTCTGAAAACAGGACTGTGCTTGGTATGTTGCAGAAGTGCCAAGGGGTACGAGAATAATTACTGGCATCCCATCAAATATTCCAAAGACAGCTTTCGAGCTGTAATTTGGAGATTCTTGAAATATGAATGTTCGACTTAATAGGCTTCTAATGAATAAAATGTACCCGTTAAGGGGCAAAATGAGGAGATTTTTGTAACCATCTTCACGGCCATATGACTTTTTAATTCAGAATAAAGGACAATTCTAGGATTAATTGCTGAGGGAACAAGTATTGGCAGGTAATGACGAATTCTTGGAAGTTAACATCGGATGTGTGCTCCAGTGGAGCTTCAGATAAGTGTAGAGTAATAATTTTTTAGGCGTGTAAAGCCTAGAGTTCCATACGTTACATTGGAGTATTTTGTATGGCTGCACTTGGTATTGATTAAAATAAATGTAGTTTCATAAACCCTGTAAACGTTTGTATTTCGAAAACGCTCATTTTTCATTCTGTTGCCAAATTATACTGCTCCTAATGCAAACCTATCCTAAATAAATGTTAAATCTGGAATATTGTCTTAACTTATTAATTAGCATGTTCAGTGTAAACTAAGTGACATTTACGTAGATTTATTTAAGATATTTACTCAGATGTACTGTGTAAACATACTTTATAATTTTCAATAATTAATTTGAGGAAATATTACCACAAACTGTGTCAAAAGACAAATTATTTTCAAACTTCCCGAGTCTTCCCTATAACGTTCATTATTTTAACATTTATATTAGACTTCGTTTAATATTCAGAATCAGGTGGACGTATGCTTTATCGGCAGATTAAAAGCAGTTTCTTCTTGTTTTCTGCTTAAGGAGATACTCTTCTCACAAAATACAAGCTCATTTAAAATGTTTTTAAATTTGACAAACACATACATGTGCACACGCAAGCAGTTACACACACACGCACACAAATAAAAACACATTCACACACATCATGACAAGGGCATACAAAACAGCTGCTGGCCTCGTGTGTTAATCACAAACTTGGAAGATTATCCACAAATATAAGGGTGTCCTCTGGTCAACATGTTATGTGCCTCAGCCTTTATGTATTGTTTTCTCAGCCTTGATACGCTACTAAAAGTAGCTATTCAAATTCCTTAAGATTCCTTAATGGCACCAGCACATTACTAAATTAAATTACATTACAACATTTATTCCCCCTTGCGGATTTGAACTGGCCCAAATTCCGTAGTTCAACATTAAGATATGCCGCCTTAATGTAATTGTATATTACATATTACAATTATTGTACAAAAAGTACAATGTGTATATCCTATACATGTAATTAACTCATGGACACTATGAAATTTAATGCTTGAACGGATATACAAAATTATACCCATAGGAGCCTTCCAACCATCACCGGTATAATTCACCTCCCTTAAATCATGTTTAATAAGATTCTCCTACCTCATTCTTGACCTACCTACTGGGTTCATTCCTTCTGTATTTCTTATGAGGTTGCATGGCCCTCTTTCAAAACTCATTCGGGTCACATGTCCTGTAGGCCTATATCGCGCCATACGAGACGTAACTATCGGTACTGCATTCTTATTACGTCTGGTGTCCCATAAAGATGAAATAACTCACGGTTTTGAAGTCTTCTCCATTCACATCTCTGATGGTGTCACTTTGGTTCAAACATTTTCTTAAGAAATTTATTCTCAAATACTTGTAATACCTTCTACTCCCTTCAAGTAAGAGGGCATATATATATACAGGTATAAATGAATTATACCGCACAAATCTATCTGGTTAGAGAGGAGTGTTATTGTTATAGAAGTAATTTGAGATAGGCAACCAATGGTCTACGAGGGAAAATGGGCGAGTTATAGGGAATCAAAATAATCGACAATTAATCCACATAAATCAACACACTTCCGAAAATTCTAAAAAAAATATAGAAAACTTTCGTAAAATGGCTTAAAAATCTAAATTTTTGAGAAACGTAGGAGAGAAAATTATACTGGAATAATTTCAGATCTTTTGTATTAATTCCGAGACCCTATTTCTTACATTATTCAATAACACTGAAATGTAACTGACATGACAGGCAAGACTGACTTTGAATTTACCAGATTCATAAAAAGGATCGAAGTATAGGAACAATCATAGTCGATGAAGTAACTCTTCTGTACGCAAAATTCATTTTATATAAGGTCGTGATCACAGAATGCCAATCTGCAGGCACATAAGATGTTGATTAATCATATAACATATGCTATAGCATTGAATTACTTAATGTTGTCTCATCAACTACGGCCAATTACGGTTTTCAGTTCCATGGCCTGGGTACAAAATCCGAACACAGCAAATGCATTATTCGTGGGACTCCATTGGAATAATTAGTAGTGCTATTAAAGAGGCTATTACTGAGGGCAGCAGATGCAGGCGTGGCATTTATACTACAATAAAATACACAAGTGCAATGGCAGTTTCTCGATTTCAGATGTAACAGTTGTGCAATGACCCTCTGTGTCCCATATGTGCAGGCTGCAGCACAGGAATGTGAGAAGAAGTGGAACACAGTGACACGCCGTGTACCACTATAACCGACTCACTAATATTAAAATAACATAATTATATCTCATACAGTTTATATGTACTGTTATTATTATTTTATTTGAAAAAAAACTGATGCGCTTAATGTAACATTTACAATACATCTAATGCTAATAAAAATTTGATTTCTTAGATGAAACGTATAATACTATGTTGTCAATAGGACTGAGTCCGTAAAAAGCGACTGAATATTTAATTGTATTATAGATAATTGAGCAGTTGAATGGAATAAGGACATAACTCATGTTTTGCCCTTTTTTCTGTTCAATGCATTTTTGGACTCGTAATTTTGTAGTTGGTCAGCCTGAAAAGTTTCGTTTCGATATCTCGATTACAGCAGGTTCGGCAGCTGTATCAATTAAAATAAACAATTATATGAGTTATATATCAATTGCTAATATCGCAAAACGTATATTTTTTAATTGTGCCCATATTCCAATCAACTCCTCAATTTTATTAGTAATTTTATTTCATATATTCCCGCTATTTTACAAAAACGTAGCTATGGTAACACTCGGATTAGAGAAGACCGTTTACTTAAATTTCGTTGATGATGATTTTTCTTGAAGAGCCCTATTCTGGACTTGTGGGCCTATATATTCCTTTTTGCACATTATATTCCTCATTTTGTGTGCTGGAGTATTCAAAGTAGAGTCAATCATTTTGTCTTCGCTTTTCTTCAATTTGTATGTAATATGAATGCTTCTACTGCTGCCTCCAACGCAGGTACAATGACTTCCTCATGAACTGAATTTTTTTGGATCTGATTATATTCACCATATATATAACGTCATATCTTTGTATTTGGAGAACTTATTCCTAGGGATAATTCCGCAGCTTGCGAAGAAGGTCTTCAACACGTTGGAATGTCTAGATACTAGAAGAACTTCTAGGGGAGCCCGAATGGGTGGTGCCATTTATTTTAAGCTTATCCCGCCAATCAAGACTTGACAGGATTTCCTTTGTTGGGGACCACTTTAGTGGCCAGGAAAAGCTAAACTTCCTTACCCGCTTGGATATAAACACATACTGGTGAACTTATTTTCTTTAAGATATTTTCTTATTTATCTGGAATTTTGTACTTGATTATATGGTACATCAAGACAACGTGTTTTAATTACTTAACATGAGGCTGATTGCTTCTATAATTTTATTTATATTAAACTGTTACATGATATCTGCAAAAGGAGAAGACATTTATATTTCATACAGATATAGAACATATTGCTTCAAATTTCTCTTGGGAGTAATAGAATTTGCTTAATAGCTCAGCTGAAGAATTTTTTCAGGATATTATCTAGGCGAACTATTTGGAGAGAATAGGTTATAGACGGTTCAATGAATTAATATATGTAACCCGAATTTTCCTCCATATTGTTTTAGTTTCAAATATAAACCAAACATTTCATCAAATCTAAATCATATAAATATAAGCCCATAATTTGAGATAAAGGTATAATATGTATAAATATATCGCGTTTGGACTTTAATTACTCAGAAATGTATTTGCAATCCAATGATCATATTATTGATATAAAAATTGATTTCTTTTTTTTATAAGTGACTAAGACAATTCCTTTTGTTAAATTCCGGTTATTCCAATACAGACGGCGCAGGAAAGTCTAGAAGACGTATGTTATAACAAAGGTATACATGAATTCCAGGTACCTGAACACAATAAGAACCTATAGATACCAAACTCTTTGTTAATATAAATGTATCAAAACGTCTATTTAAAAACAGATTAGATTGTCAAGTCAACATAATAAATGTGAATGACGAGTATGACAAAATTTTTACAATTGGATTTTCATTAATAAGTTTCAAATTAAAATTTGGGCACATATATCAGTTAACAGATAACTACGAATAACACATTAAAATTAATTGAAATTAACGGTTTTTAAATAAATTACTAGGCCCTAAATAGAAAACCCAAAAGGCCCAACTATGAACACTTGGCAACATTGTCAGTAAGTAATGCGAGATAGACACGCCTATTATTAACTACATCATAAAAAGAAAGAAAGGAATGTAACACCCTTTATATATATATGTAATATATGTCCACATATGTTTACACCAATAGGAACAAATTGTAACCACTTCTCCTATAGCGTTCTGAACGATTGAAGGAATACTGAAGTTTTTAAATATATAAAACTGAGACGCGTAGAAAACACAAGCCTCCCAGCTGGCGAAGGGAAAACATCAAGTAAGTTTCATTTTAACTGCGGGAAAATGACGACCGCTACTAGATCAAATAGAAATTTATAACTCCTAATCGAGAAGGACGAACTTAGGGCAAGTTCAAATAGCTCTACAAATTGCGTTCTCTAATAAATAAAATATTTGAACAGAATATCGTAATAAATCGATATTTGACGATACTGATCCGTAATTTTGAGAATACTATATTATTGGTAATAATTCTTCATTATTCCGTCGAGAAGTCAGATAGCAACAAACATCAAAATCAACAAGTGTTTTCAACATATTAAATTGTCTGTATAGTGACTTGTATACAAAATAAATCGAGTGACTTGTGAAATTCAATTATTGATAAAACTATCGCTGCCCGTTCAAAGTTCCTTCGTTACTCCCTGTGATATAGTGATCCTCATCGCTCACCGGACCCACCTTGACTAGAACGCGAGCTTACAATTCTCACATTACGGGAATTCCTGTGATAAATTCATCACCATTAACCCACCCCCTAATTAATACATTCTATATATGCCACTCTTAATTTTTTATTACATTTTAAAAGTGGTTTATTTGCGAGTACGTCAAGATATCTTTTGAATATAAAGGTAAGATATTCAAATAAAACAAATTCATTTCGGCAGAAATACTTCAAATTATTCATTTTTCCCGTATTATTTCGAAGAATGCCTTGATGGATGTTAGTAACCTTAGTTTTTGTTGCATGTATATTTCACTTGACGTAAGGCATTGACTATGGTAAATAAAATGTTAGATCACTATTTGTTTTTATATACTCCATTAATTAAAGTACAGATAATAGCTAAATGGAGGAGAGTTATCCTAATATTATAACAGCGAAAGTCAATCTCGCTTCAACTGCTGAACGGATATGGACGAAACTTGGTGGAGAGATTAGGTTGTTTTACGTACAGGGCTATTCAGAAAGAAGGAACATATTTGAAACATTTATTTCTTCAACCTATACAATGTAGAATCGCAATTCTAACGTTCCTCAAAAGAGAAAAGTTTGAAGTTCCGATCGCGATCGGATTGGCGCTGTTGCTTGAAGTTCCGATGATGGTCGCATCGGTACTGTTGGATTGAAAGAAGAGGAGCAGAAGATCAACTTCATCGCCAGTGGCCTCCCAGGTCAACAGACCTAACACTTTGTCATTTTTATCTGTGGGGTTACGTAAAAGACCGTTTTTTTTATTCCCCCTCTGCCTGACACTCTTGAAAATCTGCGACATCGAATTGTTGAAGCTGTGAATTTGATAACTAGAGACCAGCTGTTTCGTGCGTGGCAAGAAATTAGCCACCGTTTCGATATTTATCGTATAACACCTGCTCACATTGAATGCATAAAATAGTGATATCTAAACTTTTCTCTTTCCAGGAATTATGTTTCTATTTTTTTGTATTTTGGAATAAATAAATATTTGAAGTATGTTACTTATTTTTGAATAGCCCTATATAAAGTTGAACTAGATACACGGAATTTATGGAGCAATTTCAACCGAATCTGCTGCAAATATTACTTAGGCTACAACATGGAACATATACTGTGGGAAGAAATACGTCATTATATGCACGAGGTGGTGAGGGGGGGGGCAATTATAAGAATAATCGATACGGCCGATCATAGTATTGCATCTTAACAAGTATAGTGACATCGCTAAGCTGATTTGTGACGGCCCCAGTGTCATTTAAGATCAATTTTAACCACTAGCAACCAAAGTAGTTGAGGGGTCCGTAAAGAGGTGACAAATAAAATAATTAAAATAACCGAGATTATAACGGAATTCGTACCTTTCGAAATAATAATTTTTCGGGTTGCTAAATTTATTGCCCACGGCCCAGATGACCTTAAAGCCTAATTTGTTCAGCCTCTTTCCCAAGGTTGGTAATAGGAATGATGTCAAAACATTATCAAAACGACGAACAATGGTGTCGAATCCACAGTTCACGGAATCGCTAAGAAGAATATTGGCATCGTAATGTCGTTTCAAGTTGAGCCTCTCTGCATATTGGATGAGAAGTGGTACAAATTAAATATCCATAATGACCGAGGTTAGCGTAGAGCTAATAGATTTCATTGTCGATAAGTGATTGGTGACACGATTTTTGGGATAAAATACCTTGGTAAGATCGGACATTCGGTTTGTGTATTATAATTCATTTAAACAGTTCAAGAATGTAGGTGGCTCCATGGCGCATGCGATTAGACGCTCGCCTCTCACCTTCGGCTTCTCGTGGTCGAGCCTCGGTGACTCCTTATGGATTTCATTATGGATGAAACGGAGGCTGAGCAAGATATGTGGAAGAATAGGTTTTGACCAGGAAGTATGGAGGAATAAATTTGGACAAAAAAGTGTGGTGGAATGGATTTGGACCAAGAAGTTTAGAGGAATGGGTTTGGTCCAAGCAGTATGAAAGAATGAGTTTGGATCAAGAAGATTGGATGAATGGTTTTGCATATATATATATATATATATATATATATATATTTAATGTACATTATGTGGATGATCAAATGATAGTTGCACAGAATAACGAAGATTCGTGTTATATGTGCAGCAAACTACAACAAGAGTACAGTAAGTAGAGATTAAAACTAATTTTGAATTTATTAGAATATCATGACTGTGGGTGAAATCGAATGACAAACTAATAAGAAAGTTGGAAACTTGAAAAATTTAAGCTCAATATTACAGGATGATGGATCATCAAAACTCGATATATGTACAGTGCGTTTCACTGGACTTGTGTGCGCCTGCGGGAAAAGTGACTGCAGCAGTGAGTTTTGAACTTGCGCTGTCTACGCAGTGCAACTGGTACCGTAGGGTAATAATGTGCTCTCGTGTTTTAACCTGTTACAAAATGTTATAAAGTAATATTAAACACTTACGTAAGTTGTATAGTGGTCTTATTTCACAGTTATTATTATACCTCGATCTGTGTTCACATTACAGTTTAGGTTATTTATGTACGATGATTATGTGAAAACTTGCACATAAGTCGTTAGACGATGCAGAACATAATTTCCTGGCGTAAATGTGTGAGAGAAACACATTGTATATTCCAAGAAAAAAGTTATTGTAATAGTAAATCCATTAATTTGGAGTGGTAATATTTAGGTTAAAACAAATCCTTATACATACAAATGAGTGTGATGTCTCACAGCCCTTTATGAACTCAAACACTACATGGTGGATTTGGATCGTGGTTTTTCCATGATTTATATATTTTTGGGGCAATTAACATATATAACATATTGCCTTACATAAAATTGGGCCGGAGATAAAAAAAAACATCGGTGCAGTAAAGAAGTCGCTTTTTGGACACTTCAATGACTTACGCTGTTTAAATCATAACTGGTAAACCAAATTAAAGTACACAGAATTGAGTATCTAAAAAAAAGTCGGCAAAAAAATCCTGGGCAGCATTTGTCTATGTTTTACGGATAACTCACAATCCCATTTTTTTATTTTTAGCTCATTGATGCCAATAATATCGGAATAAGTAGATTCACGGGTAACGCCAAGTTATCATCATGGGATATATAAAAATAATTTCGGTATAAATTTATAATTATTTATGTTTTTTTCTAAACATAAAAACACATTTCACTTATTTAGACGTAGTAGCACGCTCTAGATATTAGTTAGTAATTTATAAAACAGTAAAGTAGAGTCTGATGCTTTATGGGGAGGAAATTTCACTATAAATAGATAAATGGAAAATTAAGTTTAAACAGTAGATATTTTACATACTTAATTATTGTTTAATTGAGGAAATCGTGAGCAATATACAAAGTCCAAAATAATAATAACAATAGTAAGAGTAATACCAGCACTAATACTCCAACAAATAATAATAATAATAATTATTATTATTATTATTATTGTTATTATTATTATTATTATTATTATTATTATTTATATATTTAACTGTAGAGGCTTTTGATACTTGTCATTACGCAGCAATGACTGGGAAATTATTATTATTATTATTATTATTATTATTATTATTATTATTATTATTATTATTATTATTCCCGTGTGGGTTTGTAAGTTCCCCATCGGTCGTCTGCCCAGGTGCTGTATAGGGGAATGCCTCCCGGATATGGGTGGTATCGGGGAAATTAAATACCCGAGGCGAAACAAAACTAACAGCTGCTGCCTTCTAGTACAGTGCTGATTCACTAAAGGCTAGAGGAAGAAAACTTTGATTACAAATTACCTGGTCCTCCAGGTTGGGGATTGTAGCAATGGATCTGCTCCTCATTTTACTGAAAAACATACAATGCTAAAAAACCTATAGAGAAGAATACCAGACGGAATTATTTAGAAAGAACTAGCAATAAAAGTTAATGGATATTGGATGTTGGAACGTACAAGGAATTGCAAACAGGATAAATACAATATGAATAAAAGCGGAAACTTATAAATTGGATATATTAGTACTAACAGAGACAAAAAGAAAGTTTCCGGAGAAGAATACCTTGGAGGGTATGTACACATATGGAAAGCCGGAGTTTTTAGTACTCATTAATAGAACACTTCTTCTTCTTCTTCTTAAACTTAATTTGTAGGATTTTCATCATGTTTATTTCCAAAATCACTCCTCGGAGGAAGATGTACTGGATGTACATTCACTGTCTATCCATCTCTTGGCAGGTCTTCCTCTTGTTCTTCTCCCGTCCATTGGTCTATCTTCTTTAGCTCTTTTTGCAAGCCGGTTTTCTTCCATTCTTTCTATATGACCCTTCCAATATTTTCGTCTATCTATAATAAATTTGGTTATGTCTTTAATATGGCAGTTGTCCCTAATTTCTGTGTTGTGTATTTTATCAAATAATGTTTTCCCCTGAATAGTACTTAAGATTTTCATTTCGCATGTGCTTATTATTTGTTTAGTTTTTGTTGTATCAGCTCTAGTTTCTGCTCCATATGCGATAACTGGTCGAACTATCATTTTGTAAATTCGGGTTTTGCTTTCTATTGACATATGTTTGTTGCGCCAAATTAAATCTTTCATAGATCCTGATATTTGTGCTGCTTTATCAGCTTGTTTCTTTACTTCTTTTATTAAATGTTTAGTGTTTGTTATTAATACACCTAAATAATTAAATTCTGACACTTGTTCTATGATTTTTCTTTCCACTACTAATTTGCATCTTACTGGTTCTTTTGATATGGTTAAGAATTTGTCTTATTCGTGTTAATTTCCATATTGTATATTTGGCATTTATATTAAATTGATGTAACGATATTTGTAAATTATCTTCAGATTCTGAAAGGAGAACGACATCATCTGCGTAACATATTAAGTGAAATCTAGTGTTTCCTATTTTATAACCCAAACATGGTGGTATGTTTTCAATAATTTTTATCCATTATAATATTAAATAAGAATGGAATTAAAGAGTCACCTTGCCTGATGCCCTTTGTGAGCGTTATTTCTTCAGTTTGCTGTTCTTTTACTTTGATTACTGTTTTGCAGTGTGTATTAATTGATATTATTGCTCTAATCAGTTTATTAGGAATTTCATTCTCTCTCAAGATATGTACAACATCTTCAAGCTGTACTCTATCAAAAGCTTTCTTCATATCTATGAAACATAAGAATACTGGTTTATTGAATTCCCATGATTTTTCCACAGTTTGTCTGACTATGTAAATTGCATCTAATGTGGATCTATTTTTCCGAAATCCTTGTTGTTGTTCTTTAATATGGATTAATGCGTTTAATTTATTGTTTCATATTTTTGTGAATACTTTTAGAGAACTATTAAGTAATGTAATTGCACGATAATTTTCGGTTTAGTTTTATACCAGCCATAGCATGTCCCAAGCCAGGTTGAAAACGGGTGAGGGGGAGTAGTACACCTCGTAAAAAAACCTTGGTTCAGCTTGCCCAGCTGATAGTACCTTGTGAGGGCCCCTTGCCAGGGTTACGGTGAAGACCTCAACGGCAGATACAGCGGAGAAGGAGTCCTTCGGTTTGGTCTACCTGACGGAAGAGGCAACTCTACATCTACTGCCTTGTAGATAGACAAACGGGCGGATGGGGTTCGTTAGTCCTGCAAGACAACCCATCTAGGAGAGACAACTCCGAAATAAAACGGGGCAGGCTGAGCTCTGGAGCTGGGTGAAGGCGATCAGCCTAGGGAGGAAACCCCGAATAATAAACCCGCCATGAAAACGCGCTAGCCACCCACTTCAAGGTGTATCTTATACATTGCTCGCAGTCCCGAGGATCAAACCTCGGATGAAAGACGAAAACAAAATACGACAAACGCTAGGAAAAGGTCTACGATTTGGAAAAAGAAAAACATATTAATAATTGCTACTTGGAATGTTATGTCTTGTTTCAAAAGGAAACAAGAAATAATACAAGAAATAAAAGAAAAATATATAAAAATTTGTGCATTATCAGAAACAAAAAAGAAAGGAAAAGGTATGACAAAAATTGATGATTATATATTTATATACAGTGGGCAACCGAAAGAAAATAGAGCACAATCTGGAGTAGGCATGTTGCTGCACCACATGTTTGAAGAAAGTATAGAAGATGTTGATTATATAAATGATAGAATTTTACATGTAAAAGTAAAGTTGCAAAATAATATTATATATTTTATAAGTATATACGCACCTGATATATCTAAACCTTTGCAACAAAGAGGAGCGTTCTGTGAAACTCTTCCAAATGTTGTATCAAAAATAAACAATAGAGAAAAAATTATTATATTCGGAGACTTCAATGGAAAAACTGTTTACCAGGCATTACACACAGGTTTAATGAAGATATCATAAATGAAAATGGAGATATACTCATTACATTTGCTGCAACGAATGCTTTAAGAATTAATAATACATTTTTAGATCATCCAATGAAATATAAATATACCTTCCATAACAGCAGATCGCAGGAGTCAGTAATTTACTATATTTTAACAAACACAGAAATTCATTTTGATCAGATAATTGATGTCAGGGCACTTAATTCCGCTGATATAGGAAGTGACCACAAATTAGTTTTGTGCAAAATAAGAATACGATTGCCAAACATAAAGAAACGAAAGTCAATGTATATAACAAAATTTAATACTGAATCATTTATAAATGAAAGAACAAGACAACTATACCAGCAAAGATTAAAGGAAAAACTGCAACAAGTCCAAACGGATACACAAAATAGGGTAGATCAACAATGGCAACAAATAAAAGACAGTATATTAAATGCAGCTAAGGAAGTAATAGGACTAAGACAAGTAAATGTAAACAGCAATAAGAAGAATACTCCATGGTTTGTACCTGAAATTAAGGAAATAGCCAAAATGAAAAAGGAATCAAATTTAAAATTTTTGAAAAATAATACCCCTGAATCTTGGAAAACTTACACAACAGAACGCAATATAGCAAATGCTAAAATTAGAAAAATTAAGCAAGATTATTGGGAAAAATATTCCTAAGATATGGAATATGATCTATATGGAGGACAACGAAAAATATGGGGAACTTTAAGAAGAAATAAAATGGATATTAGGGATAGTATACAAACAAACAAATTGACAATGCAAGAATGGAATAATTATTTCCAGGAACTATACAAACAAGAAGAAAATAATCAGGAAAACAATGAAGATGTTTATGGATATCAAAATCAAGATTAAATAATTGATATAACAATAGATGAAGTAACCGACACAGTACAGAGATTGATAAATCGAAAGGCTGCAGGTCCTGATACGATAACAAATGAAAAAAATAGAACACTGAAGAGTAAAATTAAGAACTTGACATATAGAGGAACTTCGGGTAATTTGGATGCCTGTTTTCAATTAGTTGTTTTTCTTCTTTTAATTAAGGAATTTTAATTTTGTTTAATTACAGTGATTACCATTAGTGTTGTAACTGTGAAACAGCATTGTTATTTTATTCAAATATTGTAACAACTTCATCATCATCATAGTACATTCACGAATTTAGGCCATTTGTTGACCTGTTTCGGCCTCAAGAGAAACACCATCCAGAAGTCTTTTGAGTGGACGTCCTGGTCTTCATCTTCCTGCAGGTTGATATCTTAACATTTGTTTGGGTATTCTGTGAACTTCTTATTTATATACTTTTTGCATTGCACGAAATGTCCACTTTAAGTGAATAAAGTGGACCCGAGAGTCCGCCTTAGCTCTATTTTTAAGTTTGTTTACTCTATTAAGTTGTACAAACAAGTACAGATAAATCTAAAGATATTTATGACCAATCATAATTTCTGCGTTGATATTTGTTTAATGTTTTGAAAAATTATTGTTGATTATAACATTCACATGTCTTCATTTCCAGAAAGCGACGGCCTTTGGATTTAGTAAAATTGCAAGGATGTTAAATAAAATTAATTAAGTTAATAGTTTTTACAGATAGCATCCTCATTGTTAAAATATACGTTTTCATGTAACGTGGACTCAGGTCCACGTGGAGGGTCCACATTAACCGAATTCCTTTGTTATATTTAATTATTTTATATAGCCACCATGCCACATAATATCACACCAAACCCGCCAATATATTAAAACAGCATCTACAAAATATAACATATTTAGGAGTTTTTTTTCAACATTTGTAATATTCAGTACCAGAAATTATGAATTGATTCTTAGCTTGAAAAATTTTAAAAGTGGTCGTTTCCATATCACAAATAAACCCTTCGTCGCACAAAGAATAAAAGAAACTGGCCTTGGACCCGTCAAATTTGATGAGTGGAAGAAGTTAAAATACTTTCTGTTCGAAGGCAGCACAAATTAAAGAGGATATTAACAGGGTCCACTCAAACCGAAGGGTCACATTACCGAATTTCCCTATATGACTGAATGATTAATAATGATAGAAATAATATTATTTGGAAGAGAAGTGGTCATTTAGGTGCTTAATGCACCTACAAATAATAAATCCAATGTTGAGAAAGATAAATTCTGGAATATCATAAGAGATACAATAGACGAAATACTCAAAAGAAACGAAATAATAATGATGGGGGACATAAACACAAGAATAGGATCATAAAAGAAGAATCGTGAAAATGGACCATATGGAGAGTAAACGAGACATTGGAAATATTGGAAATTAATTAATCAGTATTTGTGAACAATTTAAATTAAACATACAAAATGGTATGTACCAACACAAAGATATACATTAATACACCAAAATGAACAGCACAAGGCAACAGAGATCTATAATTGACTATATCATAACAAAACAAAATTGTTCAATTCAATTTCAAGATATAAGAGTGCATTGAGGAGCCGAATGTGGCTCAGGTCATGTTTTAGTAAACGACACTAGATACCGGCCTTGGGAAGTAGAAAACACCAAGAAAATATTAATAATTATGAGGAAATAAGGAAGGAAGTTCAAATGACAAGTTTAAAATAGATATGTTAAAAGATAAAAGCGTTAGAATGTTTTATCAACGAAGAATGAATCAAGAATTAAATGAACAGTACTAAAAAGTGGCCTTCGAGACTCTAGGAACAGAAGCGAAAAAAAACATAAATGAATGGATAACACCAGCCATTTTGAAGAAAATAGTTAGCAAAAAGAAAGCTTATGAAAAATGGCTCAGTTTAAACACAGAGGAAAACAATAAAATATATAAAGAAAAAAGCATATATTAATGAGAGAAATAAGGAATACTAAAAATATTCATTGGTACAGAATATGTGCAGAGATAAAGTGCCAAATAAGATTTCACCAATCAACAGCAGCCGGGGCAACTTTAAAGATATTGAGAACAAATGTGTCACGTGGAACAAATATGGAACTAATTTCACTACATTTAAGGGAACATTATTACAATAAATTATTAAATGAGGAACGGCCGGAATACATGGAAGAAGATACATTTATTCATGAGAATATAGATTGGTAAATATCTGAGGATGAAGTGGCAGCATTTATCCATGAGGGGAAACATGTGAAAGCCAGTGGACCTGATGGAATTAATCTACAGTTATTAAAATATTGAGGACGAAAAGTGGTAAAATTAATTATCAAATTATATACAAATATTATTAAAGGAGGGCCAATACCCTCATATATGAAATTGGGGTTTATAAGCTAGATATATAAGAAGGGAGAGAGATGAAACTGCAGTAATTTTAGGGCAATATGTGTGAATAACTCAATTATGAAAATATCACTCGCATTATAAAACGTAGATTGGACAGAGAATACAATGATATGAAAGAACCATGTGGGTTAACTGCATGCAAATCATCTACTGATAATATATTCATACTGCGACAGGTGTTAGTGAAATGCCGAGAGATATCGCTACCAGCAGATTTAATCTTTATTGATTTGTTAAAGGCGTATGATAATACAGACAGTATATTGCTCTGGATAGCCGTAGAAAACATATTACACTTGACTTTTACAAAGATAAATACTAATTACATAGTATAACTGTCACAGGATTGATGATCGGGGCAAGAGGTACTATACTGGATTCTTAGCTAAATTTTGGAATTCCTTAAATTTGGACAGAGTGTATCTTTCTACAATAATTGCCATAGTTGCCATAGTTGCCATTAGAGGATTAATTTCAATTTTAAGAAACCATTTATACAAAATTTCTAATTTATTGTATGTATACTAAAATTAAAATTTGAAATTGTTTAATGTATTTACAAAATATATTTAATTAATTAAAAAAAATAATGTTCTGCATCACTTTGTCCTTGTGGCAATCCTCTAATGAGGAAAGTTGTATATAATAAAAAATATAATTATGCTCGGAGAAGAAATTAAGATGGGAAAACAGACTTTCTGAATAATTCCAAACATCAAAAGGTCTACAAGACCTCACTAATCGTCAGCAATCAGTTTCTGTTAATAATCGCATTTCTTCCTGGCGCTTGGTGAGGAAAGGGGTACCTCAAGGCGGCGTCCTCGCTCCTCTTCTCTTCTCGATTTATATTAATGACGTGACCAAGAAACTACAAAACTGCAAGCATCATCTTTACGCCGACGACCTACAGATTTACACACACTTTAGACCTGACGAAATTAATGAATATATTGACAAAGTAAACACTGACCTCAGGCATATATCTTTATGGTCCAGACAATATGGGCTGAAACTAAATGTAAACAAAACGCAAGAAATAATTATCGGACATCCAAGCTATTACACCTCATAAACAATGGCAATATGCCGGCCGTCATATTAGATAATGAACAAATTCCTTATACCGACGTCGTTAAAAACTTGGGATTTTACTTAGATTCTAATTTAAAATGGCATGAGCAAGTAAAACAAACATCTAAAAGGATCTTCTCCATAATGCATTCCCTAAAGCGACTTAAACATTTTCTTCCTACAACTCTTAAAAGAATTTTAATCCAAACTTTAGTGATGTCGCATTTTGACTACTGTGACGTTCTACTAACTGACATAAGTGACGGATTGTCGGACAAACTGCAGCGTGTCCATAATATGTGTATCAGATTCATATTTAATGTTCGAAAATACGATCACATTTCTCCATTATTCCACGAATTGTCATGGCTACATCTAAAAGAGAGAAGAAAATCGCACTGTCTAATTCTCCTATTTAAGATCCTACATACCTCGATTCCCAATTACTTATCATCCCGTTTCCAGTATCTATCCTCAAACCATAACTTAAACACAAGATCACAACATAGTCTCTTACTTAATATACCGCAAGATAGGACATCACATCACTCCATGTCATATACCATCTCCACTTCTCGCAACTGGAATTCCCTACCACAAGAAATAAGGGGCTGCCGGACATTGGCATCTTTTAAAAGAAATCTAAATTTATATTTGCTCTAAACTCGACTTCATTATTATCCAGTGTAAGATATATATATATTAATTGGTGTTTACCGTATAATGTATCATATTTATATTATTATTATTATTATTATTATTATTATTATTATTATTATTACCCTATAAAATGTTGTTTGTGCATGACATTTACGTTGCTACATTTATTGTATCTTTAACTGTTTATAATTAGTATAGTGTATATCTATATTTGTCGATTATTTATTTGTATTTGTGCTGGTTGAGTGGAAGAGAGGGCCTTATGGCCTTAACTCTGCCAGAATAAATAAAGTATTATTGTTATTACAAGGATGTTGCTTATCACTAACGTTGTTCAAAATATATATTGATAATTGTACCAAAAATTGGTCAAGACACTGCAAAATATGGTAATTCAAATAGAAGATAATTGTTACCTCCACCATCTACTATTCGCAGATGATCAAGTGGTAATTTCTCAGGATCCAAATGATGCATATTTCGTATTATGGAAATTAGAGATACAATACAAAAATTGGGAATACAGGTAAATTATATAAAACAGAACATCTTTCATTGGATTCAACAGATGAGCTAAAATATAATTCAGGAACAATATGTAATGTTAAAAATTTTAAATATTTAGAATCTATTTTAGATACATTTAGAATTCGAGTACAGTAATTGAATGAAGAATAACTGTTGTAAGTAGAAACATTGGTGTGCTTTGGAATAGAAATATAATATACAGAACGAAGAAAACTATATTTCAAGCTCTGTTAAAAAGCATTTTATTATATGAGTCCAAAACTTGGACAATAAGTAGAAAACAAGTCTACAAGCTGTTAGCAGTAGAAATGGATTTTTGGATGCGATCGACAAGAATTTCAGGAAGGGATAAGGTCATAAATAGCACAATAAAGGAAATTGTGCAAGTTGAAAGTAGAAACATTACGAAAAACGGAAGAAAAACTTTTGAAATGGTATGGAAACCTCATAAGAATCAAAGAAGAGAGAATACGAAAGAAGATCCTTAATTGGAAAGTTAATGAAAAAGTGGAAGTGGCAGGCCTATAGATGGATGAGTGGATGGATTGAAGAGAAGTATGGAAGCTAGAGATTTGAGGGAAAAAGATACTTTAAATATGAAACTCTGGCGACAAATCACTTTAGGTTGAAGGAGAAACACTGTATTGTGGAATATTCCCAAAAATATTATTATCATTATTATTATTTATTTTTTATTTTCATCATTATTAATTGTTATTAAGTTTAATTTACTCTGAAATTTTTCAGTTACAAATATAAAATCAAATTCATAATTTATATAAACCCATTAACTGCCATATTTTTCCTTTCAATTTTCACTTTTATCATGTTTCTTAAGGTATTTGGAAATGTGTAAAAGCAAAAACAATAACTTAATTTGAATACTTTTTTATTAAATGGCTTAAATATGACAATCCCCAATTGGGGATCATGACGATTGCTACCTTGTTAATTTACAATTTTGTTACACTTTTTGTTTACTATACCAGACACATAAGCGGTCAGCATGAAGTACTACATTGCACACACAACATTGTTATCTTGCATTTTTATTGTAAACTGTACATTATCTGTGTCTTGTCATGACCTTGCGTGCGATCATATGGCCAGAACCAGAGGTCCTGATCTCCACTGGAACACGAGAAGAAGATGTTTTCATTAACACTGAAGCGCCAAGATCCATAACTACAACATCCTCTATTACTTTTACCTTCATAAACAGATATCTGATAACAATATCTACTTTGGGAGCAACGCTAAGCCCATTGCTTTAAACCATATCTAATCGGCTTCTCCCGAATGAATTGTTTTAGATAGTGATGGCAATAGTATCTAATCATTTGCACGTCTATGCTTAAGAGTTTCAGAGAAAACATCGAATATCAAGAAATTCTTTTTGAGATGATCCATGAGGGGACGAATTTTGGAAATCTTGTCTCTCTCTTTCACTGGAGTGCTGCTGAGAAGCTCGTTATTATTGGAATGTAAATAACATTTTATCTCTAGATATCTATTCAACTCATACATTTTATCACTCATTTTATTTCCAAGTCATTATCTGCGCACCTCTATATTTACTCTTGAGGAAGTGCGTGACAACCTGTGAATTCCAATAAACTTCTTAACACATACAACTGAAAGTTGAAAGGTGTGATTGTTCTTCTGACAGACATATATCACACTTTCCCTGACATCATGTTCAAAATTGCCTCACCAAGTAATTCCTCGATTAACTCTACTTCAATTTTTCCTCTCAGATTTGATATCAAAATTGTCTCTACGCTATTCAGTTTCTTGCATATCAGCATAAGTACTGAAGGAAGTACCATTTTTCTTTGCCCATTTGGATTCGACGCCAGTCTTAATTTTTTTTCCCTCTTGGGATCTTCACTCTCTGCAGAAGAACTCTAATCTGAAGTATCAGGAACCTTCACTACACGGATAGTGTGCAACCCCAAGCTGCCAGGAACATCACTTGGAAGCATATCATCTAATATATTCTCATCAACATCCTCCAAGTCAGATACATCATCTACACGATCCGGTGGAAGCTCCACGATGCCAATAGTTTCTAATAAATCGCCCTCATCTTCACTGCCAGATGCCATAAAATTTGGATCATTAACCATCTCCTCCGTTCATGACAACTGACGGTCCTTAGTCTATATTGATATTTAATTGAAATCTGATAATTAAAAAAAATCTAGGTGGCATCTATCATGGGCCCCAAATGGGGATCGAGCTTCAAGCAACCGTTAGAGCAAAAATAAATAATATATGAAATAAAATGGTAATGTATATAATCTATAATCATCATTAAAGAAATGAATATATTATATATAAAAATTAAATGTTTGTTTAATTGTATGTTTGTTCGTACTTTATGCTCGGGCATCCGTTGATCCGAGTACGATGGGGTTTTTATAAAATGTTCAGGAGATTCCCGAGATGAACACAGTGTATAAGAGAGTTGTGACACTCAGATTCTACACCGTTACAAATCGTCTTTTGTAGTGGAAAACGTGAAAAAAGTAGCTCTTTTGACTCTTAAATGGCTTACGCTGCCTATAAACCATACGAAATACACACAATTAATGTACCCAGAATTGAATATCTCAAATATCTCTACAAAAAAGTCCGCGACAGCATATGTATATCTCTTATGGATACTCACAATAACCATTTTTGTCTTTCATTGATACCAAGAGAATGATGCTCATTCGGGTGAACCTTTCTTCTTTGTTATTCATACCAAGAGTCAAGCGCCGTAGCCGAGTGGTTGTGGTAAAAAGTCTTGGCGCATAACTATGGGACTTACGTTGGTTCGAGTCTCCAGGGGGGATTTTTTTTTCTCGTGGAATTATGGCCAGTATAGGACCGGTGCACAGTGGGCCAGTAATGAAATCTAAATGGAAAAGTACTATTTTCACTCACCGTCATCATTTTTTTTTCACTCTAATATAATTGTTATATGGCGGTTCTTAATTTATCTGCAAAGGAGAGTACAATTCTAATGTGAAAAAACTAGTCAATTGGACCATTAAATTTCTTACGCTGCCTAAACCATAATATATACACAAAATTAATGTACGCAGAATTGAATATCACAATACGTTCCACAAAAATGTCGGCGACAGCATATGTTTATCTCTTACGGATAACTCACAATAACCATTTTTATCTTTCATTGATACCAAGAGTCCCACGGCGTAGCAGAGTGGTTAAAGCAAAACGTCTTTGCGCAGAACTACGGGAATGACAATGGTTCGAGTCTCCATGGGGGGAAGACATTTTTCTCCTGAAATATCCGTAAGTATGGGACCGGTGCACACTGGGCTAGAAATAAAATCTAGCTGGAAAAAAAAAAAACTATTTTCACTCACCCTCATCAATTTATCTTTTTTTCACTCAAATGTACTTGTTATATGACGGTTCTTAACTTATCTGCAAAAGAGGGTACAATTCTAATGTTTATGAAGACAATATAAACATCGGAAGTTGCCGATGGTTAAGAACTGATCTGGTTTATATATCAGTTGTGTTGTTAGAGTTGTATGTTCTAGTTCAATGAGCTATTCTTCTTATTCTATATGGATACTTCACCTCAAGGTTAGTAATTTTATTTATATATTTAATGTTTATCTATAGAACCAGATTTTATGTTAAATGCATGTGGAATCATACTTTCCATGCATTAAAAAATTACGCAATTATCTTATTTAAATTGAGCTACAATGAAAACAGATCTGAACAGTAATACACATTTTAGTTATAATATAGAGTGATTTATGAATTTTAATTCCCGCACTATGACATGTGTGCCAATTATTGAGGTTTTTTTTTTAAATTACCTTTCTCATTACAGGAGGTAGCCGGCACTGCGGCCTACCTTTGCGCGGAGAATAATTGTTTGATTTAATAAAGGAAATATTTTTGATAGAGGCAATAACTTATCATTCAGTTAATATATTAGTGGTAGGGAGATGTTAGCAGAATGTTTTAAATTATATTAAAAATCAATATTTTTTTGAAAAGCGATTTTCTCAGACGTACGTGTTTTGTGCGAGAAAAAAATTCTAATCAAATATTCAGATTGGTTAGGAGCGGATGATAACTTTCCCGTTATGAAGAATTATTTTAGAACAATGACAGTCGTTGGATAATTCTGTTCCATTACCTTATGGAATTGGAAGACCAAAAATAACTTTCGAAGAGGCTGGATTTAAAGAAATGTTCACTTAAGCAGGAATTCTCTGGCGATGAATTTGCTAATGCAACAGAAAAATCACTTTGATCATATGGTACACGGGATACTGCTGATGTTGTGAAGACATTACTAAAAAAACTCAACAACAGCTTCAAAATAATTGTAAATATTACAAATCACCCCTACCTTCTATGTCGGACGACGCATTGTCTTTATTGACAATAAAATGACAATATGTCCATATATTAACAGGAGACTAGGTCTCAAAAAGAGAGGTTGTGAAACTTTATCCACCCTATAATGCTTCTAGGGAAGCAAATTTGTTATGGTACCATTCTCAAAGACAGACATTTCAGCAGAAATAAAACATCTTTTTGTTTTTATTACAGCCTCTTCGAAATATATTTTGGGTCTTATAATTCCATAAGCAGATGGTACAGGATTTTCCAACGAGTATCTGTGTTCTAAATTCTCAATAACGGGAAATTTTACATTTATGTTTAGCCAATCTGAATATTTCAGTAGAAATCTAACTTTTGTTTCCCTCGCACATCTTACTATGGTTTTGAAAATCGCTTTTAAGAAATGTTTAAAAATTGTGTTAACATTCTGCGAACATCCCCTAACTGTAATTTATTAATAGAGGATCACCTGTTGCCTCTATCGACCACTTTTCTTCATATATTAAATCAAAGAATTCACTGCGCGCGAAGATAGGCCTCACGAGCAGCCGCCTCCTCTAATAAAAAAGCCAATTACATAAAAATGCAATAATTTGCACACATGTTATTCTGCTGGAATTGAAGTCCATAATTTACTCTATATTCGAGCCAAAATTTGTACTAATGTCCATAACTGTTTTTTTATCTCATAGCTCAATTTAATGTAAAGCGATTGTGTAAATAGTTTAGTGTTTCAAAGGTATGATTCCACGTGTATTTAACACAATATCTCGTTGTATAGAAACACCTGAAATATATCAATGAAAAGTACAAACCTTGAGGTAAAGTATCCATATAAAATTAGAAGAGTAACTCACTGAACTTTAATGCAAACGTATTTATTTCTACAGCTCGGTACACAACAGGGATGCGGACCTGATGAGTTCTTAACTATCGGCAACTTCCGATGTTTATATTGTCTACATAAATTTTGGAATTCTACCCTCCTTTGCAGTTAAGTGAGGAAGAGTCACGAGGCAATAATTTTAGAGTCAAGAAAGATGAATTGGCGAGAGTTAGTAAAATACTTTTTCCAGCTAGATTTCGTATATGGCCCACTGTGCGGTGCCCACCGAGCATCGTGAGCCATTTGGGTAGCTACAATAAATAGCGAGTCCAGGTTGAGAATACCAGCTATAACGACTGGAGGATCCGACATGCTGACCTCATGTCACCCTACACTGGCTAGATGATCGATTATCCCTGTGATTAACACATGTGGATGTGAGGCCAACAGACGACTGGTCAGCCAGAAGTCTTCTAGACCTGTCGCGCTTTGAGTTTTTATACCGAGAAAATCGGGATAAGTAGATTCCCGGGCAAGCGTGCTCTGCCATACCGTTCATCCGATTGACATGGGGCTTTTTGAAAAATTGTCGGGATATTCCGTGAATGAACATAGGTTGTAAGAGAGTTGTAATACTCGACCACTTCACCCCTAAAAATCACCCTTTGTAGTGAAAAACGTACAATAAAGGCCCTATATTGACGCATAAATGGCTTACGCTGTCTAAACCAAAACAAATACGCAAATTGATGTACACAGAATTGAACATCTAAGAAAACTCTACAAAAAATTAGAGTATATCAGCGAACGGCTGGTGGTAAAAGCACACTAACATTTATTTATGAGTAGCAGCGCATGCCGGGTATTAGCCAGTATAGAAATAAAAATTCCATAGATAATTACACTACTTACATTTTTTTGAAAATTATGATATAATAGAATCTTGAAATTATTGCTCTCTACTCACAAATCACTCTTTACAAATCGTCTGCCATAACATTTCTAACTGTTACATAATACATAAGTTTGAAGAAACTACAGGCAACGATGAAAAGAAGAAATCAATTCTGCCAACATGAAAATAGCTACAACATTGAAAAAGAAACAACAATCCCCAAATGGGGATCATGGCAGTTAATGAGTTAATCCAAACGATTTAATTAGATATATATCGATAAACTACTCCATATGTCTTAGTGTAATCGTAAACTGTTGCAGTGTTAGCGTATCTAAATGTTATCCCAGAGATCCTAGGTTATTTGTTGGTTAAATATAAATATTTTTTGTACGGTAGAGAATTTGTAACACGTTTCAAGAAGCCTTGGTGAGAATAATTATGGATATTTGTATCATATATTAGTGTACGCTGTTAAAACCGAAATTTTGGTAAAATAATTACATATCATGTGAAACACTAGAATGCAGATGCAATAATCTCTCTGCTATAGGGAGCGAGCTTAAGTTGCTGTGCTCCCGTAAGCGAGAGACATAAGGTAGGAGGAATAACAGAAAGAGGACGTGAACACAGTGGGGATACCTAGAACTGCGCAGATGTAATGCATTTTATATATTATAATATTATGATTGCTATTATTATTCTGTTTAGGCCTAGAGCAAATACCAGTCTCTAATAACATTGCTTTGGAACAAATTTCTATAGACGAATTAATTAATGATGTTCAATCATTAAAAAGTAACAAAGCTCCCGGAGAAGACCACATTATTCAAGAATTATTTAAATTTTCAACTGTATAAATGTTAGACAGATTTCTTATTCTCCTTAATATGATATGGGAAGGACAAGATCCACCATAAAGCTGGAACAAATCCATTGGAATACCAATCTTCAAAAAAGGAAGTCGCCAAATCAAAGATCACTATTGTGGAATTAGCTTGTTGAACTCTGGATATATAATTTATGCTAATATAGTTAAGAATAAATTGAAAAAAAAAATATGGAAGTATAATTGGAGAAAAGCAGAATGGATTCAGAAAGGGTAGATCTTGTACAGATGGATTTTTCACTCTAAAACTACTATTAGAAAAGCACAAGGAATTCAATATAGAAACTCATATCGCATTAGTTGACTTCATAAAGGCTTTTGACGAAGTAGACAGAAATATATTACTATAAATTTTAGCTGATGATAACGTTCCACAACAATATATTACTAATATCTTCAACATCTATAAAGATAACGAAATCTGTGTTAAACAAGACGGCAAATTATCTTCTTGGGAAAAGATCAACACTGGCATAAGACAGGGATGTGGACTTTTACCGGTGCTTTTCATTACATATATATATATATATATATATATATATATATATATATATATGAATAGAATAATAACCGAATGGAGGAAAACACAACGGGAATATATACCCATAAATAGGAACCTCAAACTCGATGCTATTCTTTTTGCAGACGATTTAGCTCTTCTGGCACTTTCCGAAAATTATTTGCAACGATAAATTTATAATTTACAAAAAATAGGTGCCAAATTTAATATGGAAATAACAATTAACAAAACTAAAATTATGGCTTTTCATGGGAAGGACAACATACAAAGTAAAATCTGTCTCAAAAATAAAATTTTAGACAGATCTAACCAATTTAAATATCTTGGATATTATCTCTCTATCTGGGATGAAAAGGATATACCTGAAAAAATTACTAGTTATAATAAAAGTTTGGGAATTATTAATCAAGTTATGAAACCATCTCTTGTACAAAAAATCACCAGATTACCTTTATATAACACTTTGGCTAGACCAGTGTTGACCTATGGTAGTGAAGCATGGGCACTAAAAAGACAACATGAAAACAGAATAGTGGCTTGTGAAATGAGATTCATGCGCAGAACAGCGGATTACATCAGATGGGATCGGAAAAGGAACACCGATATCTTAAAAGAATTGAAGACTACGCAAATTTTGGAATATATATAAACAGTACTAACTAAATTAAAAACACCATCTAGAAAGAATGAGTTGAATTCGGATCCCCAAATCGGTTTATAATTATATACAAAGAGGACGAAGATCACTGGGCCGTCCTATGAAACGCTGGAGGTAAAATTTTCTGTAGGATCGTAACAGGCCTTGGCCTAATACTTGGAAGGAAGAAGAAGAAGAAGTTATATAGCCTTAAAGTATTAATATTTTGTAAATCACACACACACACACACACACACACAAAAACACACACATACACACCCAAATAGGCCTATATATATATATGTGTGTGTGTGAGAGAGAGACAGAGTGTGTGTGTGTATATATATATATATATATATATATATATGTGTGTGTGTGTGTGTGTGTATGTGTGTGCGCGCGTGTGTGTATGTATGTGTGTGTAAGTGAGTGAGATAGATAGAGAGAGAGAGAGAGAGAGAGAGAGAGAGAGAGAGAGAGAGACAGAGACAGAGAGTGTAGGTGCGTGTTGTTGGGAGCACTGGGCTAGTGGCTGTTATGTTTCTTGATTCTAATTCCGGGGGACACAGGTTAAATCCGGCCGGGGTCGAATTATTTTTAGGAAGAAAAAATCCAAGGGAGAATTCCTTCGGGAGGTACTTTAAGCCCAGTCTGGAGAATTTCGTGCTCGTAAAAGAATCGCAAGCCTGAATAAAGAGCCCTCAGTGTAAAATGTGCTGACTCTTACTCATTCAATTACTACCTTATTTGCCTGCTAAGTGTCTCACTGAGGCGACATGCCTACTCCAAATCCCTCACTGATTTCTGTGTGTAAATAAATAAAGTAGCTTAGTTTTAAAGCTGCCACTAGGGAGGACCCTAATTACCACTCAGAGAAGCATGGAGTATTTATTTTTCATATCATGTCATATATATATATATATATATAATGTGTTACTGGCCTGCAATTATGTATTTATTTTTTCTTTGACATAATACTGAGTGACTGGCACTACCGAAATCGGAGATATATGATCTCATGAACTAAAATTCTCCATTCATCCCAATCCATAGTTATTTTTAATTAATTTCGTATACTATACTTTACCTCCCTCAAAACTATGGTTAATATTATTTATTCTTCCTCCTAATTCGTCCTAGCTACTGAGCGTTTTCCCTCAGACTTTTCTACAAAACGTTTTTGTCCCTCTTATATTACCCATTTGCGCCACATATGTTGCCCATATTGTACGAGACTTAACTGTTGATAATACATTTGATTTCCTTTATAGATCATGTAGATAACTATTAGTAGTTTTCTCCGCTCATCTGTTTTTTTCATCTCTCTCTTTGGTTCAGAAATTTCCATAAAAACTTTATTCTCAAATCCTCGTAATCCTTTCTCCTCCCTTAAACAAAGAGACTATATATTTCATACGTAATATAAATGCACTTGGCATATAATATTTTATAAAATAATAATAGCATTAATACTATTAATGTTCGCATTATTAAAATAATAATAATAATAATAATAATAATAGTAATAATAATAATAATAACAATAATATGCATGGATCGAAAATAAAACAAATATATAACGAGGACAATGCTAGGAGATATTAAAATATTAAATATATCTAATGAATTCTTTCTAAACATATTTTCTGTAGGTAACTTTACGAACCAGGAAGTATGTTGTCTTACTGATGTAAATTTAACGAAAATATTGCTTATGAAATTTTACTCCTTTCTTTCGGCTTAATATTTTTACAGTGAAAACGTAAATATGCAATATTAAGATTATGATTAATAACGATAATAATAATACTAGTACTACTACTACTACTACTACTACTACTACTAATAATAATAATAATAATTATAATAATAATAACAATAATATATAATAATCAATTACTAATAATAATTACTTTAATAAATTAATAAATAAATTTAAAAACATGTGTGTCATATTACAAATTAATCACCTTGCAGCATTATATTATCTATAATGAAACATGTTTTATCCCATAAAGAGTTGATGGCACTTATACTGAACATGAACCACAGTGAAGGAAGAGAAGTTAGGCATTACGTAAATAATTCCCTTCAAGTTCTATCTTATCTCGCTCCAACTGACAATCATGCTTCGAATCGACCTCCTGTTGTTATGTCTCCTGACGGACAGCGACAGCAACCACTTCAATATTTGTTAGTTCTTCTAAGCCCTCGTACCATCAATTTTTACTTTTAATAAAAAAATTAATCCTATATATTTGATACTAGAATTCTCTTGTGTAAATTTACTCAGCCCTCTTCATTTGCGAAAATGAACTTCAGAGTGACAGTGGCAGCTACTATTTCAGTCAACCTTGGGTTTTCGGAACTGAGTGACATGAATTTTTATTTTTAATCGACGAAAACACTACGTAATTAGATATTAGATGTTATAAATCAGTTTACTCACCCCTGTTCACTTGGGAAAACGAACCTCACAGGCTTCATTTGAACTCTGCATTGCATTAAGCAAGTGTTACACAAACTTCCCCGCGGCGTAGACCCTATTGAATTTTCGTTATGAACCCAGAAGGTGAGACCATTCACAGATCCACGGCTGGGACGGAGAGCGCACTATCCGAATCACTAACTGTGATATCTGTATTAACCGCAATCTCAGATAATCCCAGACTAGCATATAAACAGGATTCCAATTGTCTTCATTAAAATGCTCCTCGGATTCCCTGGCTAAATGTGACAGTATGTTAACCGCTATCTCATTCCCTGCACAAGCGCTGCGTGTTGCTTAAACCTCAGATAATAAACTTTCTAGCAACATGTTCCAGAATATCTATATATAACGAACTCATTTCCTACGCAGGTGACCCAGTATAATTGGGATAAATGAAAACAGATGGTGAGTTCAAATTCGGTATTTTTAGCTAGGACATCTGACCTAAGAACTGATTGACATTTTCATCGATTTATAGTAGGAGTTGCCTCAGACGTTAGAGATTTAATCAAGTATTTGGAAAGTGTTAAATAAGTCCCGGCTCATAAGTCAACACAAAACATTCCGTTCGAATTATGATAAGACGATCCATTAATTCAATTGTCTACAAAAAACTAAAGTTGTCTCTATCCTCTACTAAATAGTCTATTCTAAGCAAATTAAGGTCGAAGAACAGGAATATGAAACTAGCATATTTTTGTTACCTCTTGGATCTAATATAAATCTATATATACCTTAACTACTTAACTATCAACACTAAAGCGTTTCTGTTTCTGTTTATTTTATTGTACTTCTGAGACATCTCTCATGACGGTCCAACAATATTTCAAAAAAGCATTGATCAGTTCCACCTGCCCTAATATCTTCTTTCCATTGCTGAAATGTCTTAATAGAATTGCTCTCCGTGCTCATCACTCAAGGCGCCATAGTTTCTTGGAAAGAAGGTCGAGATGTGAGTGCAAAAAAAGTGGATCTTTATCGACATATTACAACCTAGCTCTTGGTATGACCTAGGAAGTCTATTAACAGATTGGTTGCAAATTGCATCTCTTTTATTTTCCAAGAAATTGTGAAAAACATTTTTGAAGGCTTCTCAAGCTGCTTTCTCTTTCTCTGCAATAATCCTGTTAGATGATCCATCCCTAACCAGTTCCCTAATTTGCGGACCAATAAATACTCCCTCTTTGATCTTAGCATCACTAAGCCGTGGGAATTTTGTCTTCAAATAATTAAAAGCTTCTCCTTCTTGATTTATTGATTTCACTAAATTTTTCATAAGGCTTAGCTTTATGTGTAAAAGTAGTAATAATAGAGGCCTGAGAATCAGTGTGCCAATGGGGCCATTTTTTTCTAGGCTCCATGAATTTCCTCTCTGGTCAAATTTTTGGTATGTACTGCGATTTTCTGTCGTGACAGTCGCACTCGCAAAGGAATCAGCAAAACTTGATTTATTCTAATTGCATTCCGAGTATGATCGTAATAACCTTCAGAACACCACGTATCTGTCATTCATGGATTCAGAATTAATTTTTCAAGAAGCAATTTTAAATTTTGATAGCTATCCTTTATACGTAGATCGTGACCTACAGGAACAGACGGCAGCGTGTTTCCATTGTGGAGCAAACTAGTTTTCAAGCTTAACTTACAGGAGTCTTCAGTCTTCGGGATTAACTCCATATATCATAGATGTCATCTGGCCATTTACATAATTGCAGGCAACAAGGTTTATTTCAAAGAATGGCGTTAAGTCTCTTTCCCGGTACTTATATGCATGGTTCACATTGTTCTCCAGGAGATTCCACTGCTGAAACCTTGAGGCAAGAAGTTCGGCATTGCATTTAAGTAACTGAAAATCACGAAATAAATCATTTAGTTTTTCTTGAGAAATTGTATGACTTATTATTCGAGGTCGATTGTAGGATAAAGTCTGGATCGGTCTGATGTTTGCATTGATCCACCATATCTCTATCAGATATACGGAGGGTTGTTTCCGATCTCTGAGAACGATTTGCCAAGTAGATTGTGACGTTGGAGTGTGATCCATCACGACAGGTGCGTGTGAGCTGATCAAACCAATTAGTGTACTGCTTCTGTTACACTTGCACACGTGTTGCTCTCATAATGCCTAAGCAGATAGACCCGTTTTGGGAAAGGTACATTACTGCTCTTTCCGACGGTAATTATAGTTATTCCGCGATTATTGACGCTTGTGAAAAACGTAATTTTGTGGTGTCAAAGTGTGGAAGTAGCTCAGTGCTTAATAAAAAGGGACTGGGTTGCTTGGGATTAATTCCAAAAGGAAACAAACAGGCAAATCCACGACTTGCTACTACCCGCACCCCAGATTTAATCAGAAAGGTCAAGGCCCTTATCTCTGGTAGTAACTCTGACACACAAAGAGTGATTGAAAACAGATTGGGAATATTCCTTAAAACTGTAAACAACATAATAAACAAATATTTAAACATGGAGAAGCGCCACAAAAGGAGGGTTCTTAAATTGTTGCCATGTCACATTGCCGAACGCCGCACCAACAGCAGGAATCTCTGTGAAAAGCACCTGGCAGGAGAAAAATGGAAATTTGTGGTCACAAGCATATGTTTATCTAGGAGACTGTAACAAACCCAGGCAATTTACTATAGAGTCAGGGGGTGAAAAAAATTTCAAAAGTGGTATGCCGAATGCAGAGAAAGTTTCCCCAAGGGATTTATGGTCATTGCGGAATATTGCTACAATGGAAAACTGACCATCCGTAGAGCAGCTAGAAAGGCCAAAATCAACTCCCAGTACTACCAGGACGAAGTTCTCACCCCAATTTACCGGACCGAAATCCCAGCTCTCTAAGGTACAGACAAAATCCAAGTCTGGGTGCACCAAGACAAGGTCTCCATTCACATTTTGGGTTCAACCCTGGCGTTCCAGGAGAAAATGGACCAGGAAACTGGAATACATGCTATTCCATTCAGCAATATCCCAGCGAAGTCTCCTGATGCATCACCGATGGACTTCTGTGCCTCTGGACTCTTCAAAAGGGCACTGGATAACAGGCGTCCTCCGACAATAGACGGTCTCTGGAAAACGTGTATAGAGGAGTAGGAACTTCTAGACATGGTTGTGCTGCGTAATAGTCTTCTGCAGTGGAAACGCCGATGCCAAAACCAGTGCTCGGGTGAAGGGCCATGAAATAGAGCATGATCGATGGTGGGGACACGACTTTTCTTAAGGTAAAACGTAAAAAATAATTTGTTATCAGAGATCAGAAACAACCCTCCGTGGGACAAAATGTTCCGGAGGGATAGGAACAGGCAGACCTTCTCCGTGTGATATTGGTCGTCCAGCTGATGTAGAAGTTGGATATTTAATGGTCCTCTATTTATTTCTCGACATTGCATGTTTACGAGGAGGCACCATACAAAAATAACAATGACTAATATGATTTGTAGGTTCTCGCCGTGTCATAGGAAGGGCGAAAGGCGTTGAACGTAATGTCTTCTTCAAACAAGAACAGATATTTACTGCAAATGAATTTCAGCAAATGTTTGGTTCCCATTTATTTTAAAGTCAAAATAATGGTATTATTCTGACTTATTAAATGGAGTCAATTCACGTTCCTGTGATGCAAAAGTCACTTCACCACACATATAACAAAAGTTGTCAGCACTGTTAAACTCATTTATGTGGCATCTTAAAGTTGGATTAGTCTAAAATATAAATCAAAAACAAATTAGCTCAAAACAATTTTGATTGTAAATATGTATTTTCCACCCATGAAGATAAATAAATATATGAGGTTGTTGTAAACATTCCATATTTTACCTGTGAAAATCTAACTTCAAACACTGAACATTACTGAGAAAGAAGATCAGATAGGTTTTTTATGCACAACAATGCACATTTATGTAAACAGAATAGCTTCTCTAGGAACAAAATATGGTTTACTCAGCGTTGACAACCTATATTAGCAAGAAGATAAAAATTACCAACATTATAAAATTTCCCTATGTCATACACTAATTCCTCATTTTCAAGAGATTGAGAGCTAAGTAAACATTTTAAACATTATATTCGTTAATTTCACATCAAAATGAACAGGAATGAACTATTCTTAATTCGGATAGATTTTGTGTGTAGACCAGTGAAACCATTATGTAATTCTTTATAGTTAATATCAGTTGCATATGCATTAAACACATGAACAAGGATAGAGTACAATATACAACCTAGTGTAGGCCTATACACGAAGATCTCTAGGCGTGGTATGTCCAAAGTTGTTCATTGGTGTCGAAATAATTAAAAAAATAGTATCGAAAGAAAAGCGATAGATAGGGATACGCATGAATTGTGATGATATAGATATACGATGAATTTAACGTCTATTTAGCAATTATGTGTGGGTATAGATACTTAGAATGTAGATCTGTGATATAACCGTGGGAAAAGTGATCGATATATTGCATCTTGATACATTAAAAACATTCTTCATATGGTCCAATTCTTGTATACCTAGTGAGAGATTTACTGTATAACAAATATAATATAAAAATAATTCACGATACATCTAATATAATAATAATAATAATAATAATAATAATAATAACTCCGTGTGGAGTTTCCAGTGTCCCATCGGACGCTTCCCCAGGTAGCCGATAGGGGAATGCTCACCAGATATGGCGGGTACTGGGGAAATAAAATACCCAGGGCGGACCAAAACTAGCGCTGCTGCCTTGCAGTAAGATACTGGACTATCAAAGGCTAGAGGAAGGTAACCTTGAACAAAAATTACCCGTCCCCAGGTTGGGGGTTAATGCATCGGGTTCTTCATAAAAATAAATAATGCTAAAAACCAAACATCATGCCTCGGAGAAACACTCTTGGACGATTAAAGCTAAGGAAAAGAACTGTGAAAATTGGCACATGGAATATTCAAGGCTGCAGAACTAAAACGGAGGATAATTAAAAAAGTAGATACATTGAAATTAGATTTGGCTATTTTAACAGAAACAAAGAAGAAAGGCACACGAAATGAAACATTAGGCAATTATACACATCTTTACAGTGGCATGGATAAAGATAAAAGAGCTAAAAGTGGCGTTTGAATGTTGATTAATAAGATATGGGAGGGCACTATAAGAATTTGGGAAGCGATTGATGAGAGAATTTTAAAATTAGATTTAAATATATGGAGCTATAAGTTAAGCATTTTTGGAATATAGGCACCTATTAACGATAATGGAATGACAAATCTAGAAAATGGTTTATTTTTTGACAAAGTTAATGAAGAAATAGGAAAAAATTAGCGCTGGGAAACAATTGATATTAATGGGAGACATGAATGGAAGAACAGGAAGTAAATCTGGAGATCCAGTAGTAGGAAAGTTTGTAGAAAACATTTTGAATGAGAATGGAGAAAGGTTAATTGAATTATGTAAACAATCATCTTTAAAGGTATGGAATGGCTTTTTCTATCATAAATATATCCATAAATATACATCGGAAAGTCCAATACTAAATCAAAAATGCATTACCGAATACATAATCACAAAACAAAATTCAAAAAAGAAAATACCAGATATCAGAACTTGTAGTAGACGAAGTTGTGGGACAGATCATATATTAGTAACTGGAAAATTTTATTTCCTTACATTCTTAATAAAGAAAATAAACACGCAGAAAAATAAGACAATGTTAGAACAGAAACGGAAAGAAAATATAATATACTTCAGGGAAGTAATGGAATCGGAAACAAAGTTTAACTATCTGGAGAAATAGGAGTAAGGCTTTTGGCGGTAAATGCTTTACCGCCAGGTTTGGTATACGGTCGTGGACAGGGGCTCTTTTGGTAGGGAGAGACTGGATAACGGATTTCAATTCTGAAAGCCGTATGTCAGGTAGGTAATGTGGGATTGGACGCTCAAGAAACGCACTAACAGTATGGTGTACTTCATTATCATGAGCTGGTGTTGTGAGCTCATGTGGTTTAAACCTGTCTGCCAAATTTTCAGCTAGGAGTTGGGCCTTCTTCCTAGGGAGATAGGCCCAATTTCCATTATACTGAATTGCTGAAGGAGGAGCAGGAGCTCTACTCCTTCGTATACGCTTAAGAATATCCCAAGGTGGGGTTTTATTTTCCGTGTAATGTTGAAGGGAATTTGCCCACTCAGCATTTCTTAAGACTTGCAGACGGGTTTTCACCAAATGAGCATAATGATTGTATAGCTGTTTGTGTTGATGACTTCCGAAATCGCGGTACCATTTTAGGTACCGTCTTTTTAGAAATAAATAATTTTGGAGTGTGGGATCTGTGCTTTTTGTCTGTGCAGTTTGATTGGTTCGTGTTGTTGCTAGTCTTATGGCCGTTTTAATACTGGCCTGTAATTCAAGGACACTGTGTTCAATTTGTTGCGTAGACTCGGCAGAGAGTGTTGGCTTAACCCATTGGCTAAGCAGTGTAGAGTAAGTCTGCCAGTCTGTGTGATTATGTTGTAAGTTAAGCGGGGAGGACAATAAAAATGTGGGTGAGATTTTAAATAGTATTGGTGTGTGGTCAGAGTTTAATGCGTCTATTACTGTAGTGACGTGTGGAGAAATAGGGACATTCTTCGATAGCACTATATCAAGAATATCAGAGCGAATACCATAAGCTGTGTGCCTGAAGAATGTATGTCCCCTTGGTGCAGAGATTTCTATGTTTAGATGCTGGCAATAATTTTGTAATGTTACACCAGCTGCATTTTGGACACGACAAATCCAGTAAAGATGTTTTGCATTAAAATCTCCCGCTAATAAATAGTTAGGGGAGACTGATGTAAGAATATTGAGGTCGTGTCTCGTTAGCAGTCTGGTGGGAGATTTATAAATTGATGCTATGAAAATATTTTCACGGTTGGAAATTGGTAGAAGGATGCCAGTGGCTTCCATAAATTGGAGCCTTGGAATAGTGACCACTCTGTGGCCGAGGGTGCGCTTTATACACATAGCTGTGCCACCAAGGGGACCGTCAATTCGGTCATTTCTATATGTGTAGTAATTCGGAATTTGGAAACTTTTGTGCGGTTTTAAATGAATTTCATTTATTAGAAGAATGTCAATATTTCTTTCTTGTAAAAAAGTGATTAGCTCAGATTTTTGATTGGCTACAGCATTGGCATTGAATGCCACGACATTGAGATAGCTTCCGTGGGTGAATCTATCCATCTCCTAAACATAAATTTGCCAGCTGGGCCATAAACATCATTCGCTCCATAGGAGATCTAAAGCTTGCAAGAGCAGCTTTGATTTCCCTCAGCAAATGCTGCCCATGTCCAGTAGGTTCCATTACCGTACCAAGACGGGCCTGAGCAGTGTTTGTAGAGCTTGCATTTGGAGCAGTATTAGGAGTTAAAGCTTGTCTGAATGATACATTAGGCCTAATTGGCTTTGATTGAAAGCTTCTAGGAGTTTGGATATTTGACGCAGGTACTGTATTTTTTTTATTTAAGGTAAGCTTCCTGTGCTGCTTTATAGACTTCACATCCTCTGAAGGAGGCAGGATGTTCTCCATTGCAATTCATACATCTCAGCAAGGACCGATCAGACAAGGCAGCAGCCTTGACTGGGCAGTCCTTGTGACTATGCATGCCAGCACAAACCACACATCTCTACGACAGGCCGAAAAAGTGTGATTAAAGTGCTGACATCTAAAGCACTGCTTTAACCCAGCCCTTGGTCGATAAGGGACAACCTCGACGACTGTGTAGAGGAGACGGTTCAAGTTGTAGATTTCCTTACCAGCATCACTATTTTCCAGTTCTAAGATGAACAAAGGCAAGGGGAATTTCTTTATCATTTTCTTTTTTTGTTAATTGTTTAATGGATTTAAGAGGATAATCCATACTCTTGAGTTCGTGTTCAATTTCCTGGACTGAAGTGACTGCTGGTAGTCTCCTCAACACTACCCGAAGTGGCAGATCTTTCTTCATAACAAACGTATAAAATTGTTTGTTTGCAGTTTTGAAGAAGTTTTTTAACATTTCAAAGTCTGCCACTTTGGAGGCATAGTAACGCAGACCTTCTCTGGTATTGACAACCTTTAAGTCGCCGGTTAATTTTGATTTTATTTCTGAATTCATTTTAAATAAACCGGAATGCCCTATAACTGTAATGGGCGGCGGTCGAGATTCCTTAGGGATACTTTGTTCGTTTGAATTTCTTTCATTTCAGTTTCGGTATTTGTAGAATTTATATTTTTATCATTTGGTTGTGAAGGTCTGCGCTGTGCCGTAGTCACAGGCAAATTCCTCTCTTTTTGCGATGCAACAGTTTCCTTTGATGTGGAAGTTGCAGGCTCAGCAGTGTCCATGCAATCTACTAGTAAAGCAAATCTATTTTGGGTGGACACCGCTGGTGCCTTCGCTACATGCAACTCACTTGTCAGTCTTTTCTTTCTTTCTGATCTTCTAGAGCCATCTTGTTGGGATGGTCTCTCAGTAGATACAGAAAGCCTTTGTCTTTTTATTCTTATTTTAGGTGATGTAGCTTCCTCTGTAGCTACATCGAAGAATGCTGAGGTTTGGATGTCTATGGTAAATCTTTTGAGTTCATCTAATAACCCTTTTGGGTAGCTTACTAGATCATTTGAATTCCTATATATTACATCTACAGATTTTATGTACTGACAAGTAAGCTCATAAGCATACTCGGTATGCTCGAAGTCTCTATATGTCTGGAGGTAACCCATAATAATGAGGAAAGTACCTCTGATTAATTCCGCAAGTTCTGCTGGTCTAGAGCCAGCTCTTAAATTATGCTGTTCTATGAACTTTTCAAATTTGACACAGATTTCCTCCCAGGCTCCGAGCGTATCGGTTTCTGCTTCTTCCACATCAACACTAACATTTTGTGAAATGGATTGAGCGATAATTGTTTGGTACTTATCAATATCACTTAACACTGAAAAAACACTAACACAAGAAACAACGAAAAATAGAATTGAACCTTTTTCCAAACCACTCACAGTCTAGAGTTGCTTTGGTTGCAAATTTAAACCCAAAAAGAAAACCACTAAATAGAATTTTTCCACTCAGGGCGTGGCCCTGTGTGGTGGTGCGAACACCACGCACACTTGTGATTGGCTGTCAAGCCTCGCTGATTTTTTATTTTTTTCCAGCACCCTAATAGACACAAATCACTAAACCACTTTACTCAGGAGTCAGTAGTACTTATCAGCTAGTCACTGGGCTTCAGTTGGGATGTTGAGCACCTGATAACTCGCAAAAAATTTATTTTTTATTTTATCCAATTTTCGCGTTGTATGCTGCCTTCAGAAACGACGTTGACTGCTCACAAGCTCGCTCATGAATGTTGAAAAACCTCTAAAAGTACAGTCGACTAGACTATCAAACAGCGATCTCATTGGAACAATGGAAGTCCCTACCACTGACCAATCAGAAGGCAGATGCAACGTACAGTCGACTAGACCATCAAACAGTAATCTCAATGGAACAATGGAAGTCCCTAACGCTGACCAATCAGAAGGCAGATATAACTTACGTACACATCGCGGTGAACGTATAAATAGGACAGACAGTCGACAGAAATGCCAGTCTCAAGACAACCCTTTTGAGGGTACCAGACGCAGTCTTTGGCGAAACGTCGGGGAACTACAAGCCTCACGACCACGGCCTACAGCCCGAAAATCTTCATCAACATCATCATAGCAACTCCGGCCGTGAAAGTATACGTGAATACATTAGATCGCTGTACTGTTTAATAAAATAATATATGACAAAGAAGTGCCAGAAGAGTGGAAAGAAGCTATTAAAACATCGATACATAAGAAGGGAGACATGAGAAAGTGTGACAATTATAGGGGCCTATCAGTAACAAGTACATTAAGTAGAATATATGGACGTATACTAAGTAAAATGGTTGATTTAGAAAACCACTGTCTTTAAAATACATTATGAAACTCCGTTGAGGTTACTGTGTTAAAGTTTTAATAATTGTATAATAGTACCTGATATCTCAGTCATCCTCAAAATTTCTAGTGTTGTTTTGTAGGAGACCTTTCGATAACTTATGTATTATCTTCTGCTTTCGTTTTGGTACTGACTTTTGTTCGTAATTATTTTGTACAGAGCGTTTAAGCTGGGTATGTTCTCGTTCAGCAGGTGTTTAATTGTGGTTTCCTTGTTGATTTCTAATTATTCGAGAACGTTGATTTTCGATACATCGTTTTCTCTATGTAGGATAGATAAATGTTCCCGCGCCGTAGCCGAGCGGTTAAGGTAGGAAGCCTTGGCGCAGAGCTACGGGACTTGAGCTGGTTCGAGTCTCCATGGGGGAAGAAATTTTCTCATGGTATTTCGGCCAGTATGGGACCGGTGCCCACCCAGCATCATGAGGCAATTGGGTAGCTACAATAAGTAGCGGCTCCAGGTTGAGGAACCAGCTATAACGGCTGGGGGACTCGACATGCTAACCACATGTCACCCCTACACTGGCTGTTGATCATCTACCTGTAATTGACACATGTGGATGTGAAGGGCCAGCAGCCGGTTGGTAAAAGGGCAACCGCTGAAAAGTGGAAGACCTTCAATCGGAATCGGAGGATAGATAATATGTTGTCCATTGTGTTCAACTGATGTCCTGCTTCTACTACATGTTTTGAAAAACTGGATGTACCTTTATTCTTAATGGAATCACTGAAATGTTCATTAAATCTTGCCGTGAAGTTTGTAGTAGTCCTTGCTATGTAAAATTTGTTACAGTTATTGCAATTTAATTTGTAAACTCCTTTATTTTAATATATGTATGTTTCCTCTATTTTATTTGAAATTATATTATTTAGTTTGTTATTTGTTCTGTAGGCAATTTTTGTATTTTTGTCATGTTTCTTGAGGATTTTTGCTATCTTTTGTGTTTCTATGCCTGTGTATGTTATTTCTTTTATCAATTTCCCTACTTAGTTGTGTGATGTTTGTTAGTTCTTGTTTTCTCTTTTGTTTCATAATTAATTTGTTAATTATTTCCTCATTATATCAATTTTGCGGGCCAGGAATTTTATATAATTTAATTCTTTGTTATAATTTTCTTGTGTAAGTGGTAATTTCATCATTGTGTTGATTAGGCTGATGAAAGTCCTAACGTTTTGTTGTGGAGGATGTCTGGATGTTCTATGGATGACGATTAAGTTGCTTGTAGATTTTCTGTATATGCCAATGTCCAAATTATTATTAAAATTTTTGTTAGAGTAAGATCTAGATAATTTATTAAATTGTTATTTTCTGCTTCTGATGTGAATTTATTCTTTCGTGCATAACTTTCTCTATTGAATTTTCGTTCTCGTAAATTATCAGAACATCATCTACATATCCTTTTATTAGTTTTATGTTGAATTTTTCCTTCAGTTTTTCTAAATGTTCTTCTAAGTTTTGTAAGAAAATTACAGATAAAATTCCAGAAGTGGGATTGCCCATAGGTATACCGTTGTTTTAGGTAAAATATTCGTTATTGAATTTGAAGTAATTTTGTTTTAGTGATGTGGATGATCATATTAATTAGTTGCATAATATAGGTCCATCTAAATTTTCTTCTTCTAATTGTTGTTTTATTATTTATATAGTTTCTTCAATTGGGATATTCGTGTAAAGATTTGTGATATATAAGGATGCCATTTATGTATTGACGTTTATGTCTATGTGTTTAATTAAGTTTGCTAGTTCATATGAATTTCTGATAGTGTATTTGTTTTTTAGCGTTATATTCTCTTTAAGTTTTTTAGCAATTAGTTTGGGTACTTAATAATTTGGTGAATTCATACAATTGATGACAGGTCTAATAGATATGTTTTGTTCATGGATCTTTGGCAATGCTTTCATTGTAGGTGCACTAGGGTTATTATTGGTCCATTTGTAGTGTATGAGTTTATGTGGTTAAAGGATTGTTTGTTGTGTTAGTTTTATCTTTGTCTTGAATTATTTTATTACTATTTTTAAAAGTTCCTTTATTTCTCTTTGGTTTTTGTTTGTTGGATCTTTGTTTATTTTCTGGATCTTGTTTTCTCCTATAAATTGTTTAGTTTTGTTTATGTATTCTTCCTTCTTTAGTAGAACTATTGCATTACCTTTATCAGCTTTCTATGTGAATTATGTTATTAGTTTTGAGTTTTGTACTTAGTCGTTTCAGGCTTTCTATATTATGTTTTTCATCTGTATTTAGTGATAGCAAATTACTATTATTTATTTTATTTATGACTTGGCTGTTTCGTATTTTACGTGTATTTTGTCGTCAAAATAACGATAAGATTACAAAGATAAAGAGACTAATAGTAAATTACTATTATTTACCTTATTTAAGACTTAGGCTGTTTCGTATTTTACGTGTATTTTGTCGTCAAAATAATGATAAAATTACAAAGATAAAGATACTAATAATATATTCATTTCTCCATTGTAATCAGTTAATTACTATAAACATATTATAATTTTATTAATCATAAAAAGTAAATCTAAAAATTGTATATGGATAACATAATCAAAGAATGTTGGAAAACCCATAACTCATTACTAAGATGGCAATCGATTTCAAACGATAAAGTATTAGAATAAATAATAATAGGCCTAATGCTTTTGTAACCAACATCCACATTCAAATTGATAAATCCTAATAAATAAAAGGCTATGAATAATATCAAAGATAAAGTATCAGAAAGGATGAATAGCAACGCTTTGTAACTAACACCTCCATTCAAACTAATAAGGAAGATGAACAAAATATATGAATAACCATTGATTAATAAGACTTACAGGTTATCAATTCTAAACCCTTAATAAAAGCAACCCCATTAACGAAAACGTGCCCTTCAGTAAAACTCCAAGAAGTAATTTAAATGTAATCAGATGTAGAGATGAGAGATATGGCAGCCAAGACAAAATAAATTCCTGTCGTGAACTAAGTTACACAGACGACATTTTCAAAAAGGTGGAACTTACAAAATAGGAGTTCACTGATTTACTACAATCCAGTAGGATTAGCTGCAAGAAATCTGATGAACTAATGTAAGAGAAGCTAGTGGATCTAATTCAAAATGGAGGCAGTAAGCCGAGATTTGGTGCCCGAGGGAAAACGCCCAGTTGGTAGACCAAGAATGAGGTAGGAGAATAACATTAACTATGATTTGAGGGAAATAGGTTATACAGGGAATGATTGGAAAACATTAGCTCAGGATAAGGATGTATGGAGAGCTTATGTCCGTGCGGTAATCGATAGTGCCAGTGAGTAAGTAAGTAAGCCGAGATTTGGTGTTAATTATTGGAAATTGAAAATATCGTTATTATGCGTCCTATTGTAGTCAGGTTTTCCAAAAGGAAATCCAGAGACGAATGGTTAGCAAAGTTTCGTCATGAGGCAAAAAAAAAAGACTATGATGGTCAGGTATAGCGGCGTCAAAAATAAAGACGGCATGGAATGAGGGACGTATCAATGCCGGAGACCAACTAACAATAGCAACAAGACAACTACTCAACATGACAATGGATGCGGACAAGCAGAAAGGTATTCAATTTGTGTGGACACGTGATGGAAAAATTTTTGTAAAGACAAAACGAACTCAGCCCGATGAGTAGAATTAACTGTCCACAGGACATAAATAATTTGTAAAAATTTGGTGAATAGTTTTAGTAGTCACGAAATTCTATTGACTTAGCAATGGCTTGTAATACAATGGTATATAGATGAAATAGATTCCAGCCTATCAATAGGAATCCAAAAACAACCATATTTGATGACATCACTGAATGCAATGAGTATATTAATACAATTTAATCAGACTTCAAACTACTTCACATGAACATTCGTAGCATAAATAATTTTTTTTAGAATTCTGTGTTTTACTCGAAAACGTCTCATATTCTTTTGATATCATAGTGCTCACAGAAACATGGCTTGATCACGATTCCGGGTTTGATATCAATGGCTATAAAAAATTTGTTAAGACTAATAAGTATAATAAATGTGACGGAATAATTGTTTATTTAAAAAAACACATTCGAGTTTCTTTGAATGATGTAGATATATCTCACTGCCAATCTAAATTTCCTTTTAAATAATATTCCAATTGTCCCTAAATCTTTGTAAATTCAGCTTCGTCGAACAGTATGAAAGGTTCTTGTTTTCATATAAATAAGTCAATAACCACATTATTGTAGGCGACATTAACATTCAAATCTTAGAAAATAAATTAGATAATTGTAGAAACATATACATGGACGTAATGCACGAATATGGATATTTAAAATATCTCAATTCTACCACTAGACCATCATCCAAAAATGACTTATGTCTTGATCATATATTTTTAAATACAATTAGTAATCTCAATTTTAAACCTGGAGTATATAATAGTGCTATGACAGATCATTATATGGTTTTTGCTTTATTTTCGGGCCCACATAAAACTTCAAACAAAAAACCTATTGATCACTCTGAGATAGATAGATAGATAGATGGAAAGCTCTGCGGCCATCACTTAAGTGTTGGCGGTGAGCGATCTATTTTGGTCCTCCTTAATAGATAGAACCCCGGGTTCCTGTAAAATACATTAGCCCGGTTTAAATTTTGAATTTAATTTTGAAGTTAATTAGAGAGTGAAGTCGGAAGCGGACCTTTTGGGGTTCTATTCCAGCATTTGCTCTTTGGATTGAGGGAAACCGCTTAAAACCTCAATCGGAATAGTCGATCACGCTGGATCTTGCCAAGTTTGGCTTTCGGATGACTCTATATTGGGAGGGCATCCAGGCTTCTCTTTATTTAAATATAATGTGCGTACATTTCAGATTATTACAATTAATCATACAATTATGGTAACGTGCATTTTTAATTTTTTTTGTATTCTTCAGTTGTTGCTGTTCTATCTGTAGTTGTCAGGTGATGTCAGTTTCTCTGGAACTGGTGGGATGAACCTGTAGCAGTAAGATTAGTTATTAGTTTTTAATTTGTTGTGTTAATATATTTTATTAATGTACATTATATGCTAATGTTGTAATTGTAATTGAATAATTGTGTTTCTGTGTGTGTGTGTGTGTGTGTGTGTGTGTGTGTGTGTGTGTGTGTGTGCCCTATCAGCTTTCACTGGTCAAGTGTTGTCCAGGATCCATTTTGGACGCTTGTGTTTGTTGTTGGCTGTTTCATAGGTTCCCAGCGATGCCACGAGTGGATTATCATGGCCTTCACATGTATTATAAAATTTAAGAGCCATGCGTTTAATATACTCCTCGATTGTTTCTACACCCGTTTGATCGTGTAATATGTCAACCGGTGTTACACGCGGTAGTTTTGTAATCATATATAATAATTTTTTGAAAAACTTGCAGTTTCTTTATGTGAGTTCTAGCGGCGTGTCCCCATATGGGGCTTGCGTACGTGAGTACTGGCCTTAATAGTGCCTTGTAGATTGTTAGCCCTGTGTTTATTCGAATTTTGTTATGGTTATTTAAAATAGGGTATAGCAGCTTCAATGTCCCATACGCTTTGCCTAAGGTATTTTGGATATGTTGTTTAAACAGTAGTTTTTTGTCGAGTGTTACACCTAAATAAATGGCTTCGTTTTTCCACTCGATATTGTGTCCATAAAGACTTAATTGTGGGGGCATGTATCGATATTGAGAATACCTTTTTGTATACAGAACTGCTTGGCATTTATCTACGTTTATTTTTATTCTCCATTTTTCCAACCATGGTTCGAGAATATTAAGATTATTTTGAATCTGTCTAGACGCGTGTATTGTTCGGGAGAATTGACTAGTGATTAGAGTGTCATCTGCATACATATATAGATGAGTGTTGTTATGTATATTGTCATGTGGAATATCATTTATGTATATATTGAAAAGTGTAGGTCCTAGAATACTGCCTTGTGGCACTCCACTATAGACGGGCCGCAGGGCGGATTTTGAGTTATGGAAAGCAACTTCGAATTGCCTATTGTTTATATATTTAGCTATTAAATGAATTATTCCGTCATCTAATCCAGTTTCGACCATTTTCCGTAGTAGGCCGTGATGCCACACTCTGTCGAAGGCTTGTTTTGTATCTAAGTATAATCCAATCGTGACACGATTTTCGTTTAACCCTCTAGTGATATGTTCAACAAGTCTCATTAGCTGGGTTACTGTGCTATGTTTTGGACGGAATCCGTTCTGTTCATCCCGAATTACATTTAATTGTTTTAGATTGTGATTAAGGCGCTTACATATAATTTTTTCAGATACCTTACTCATTGTGTTTAATAATGTTATCGGGCGATAATTTCCTGGTTCTCTAAGATTTTTTCCAGGTTTGGGGAATAATATTATACGCCCAGTTTTCCATGTTTTTGGGAAATACTTCATTTCGAACATAGCATTTATTAATTTTGCTAAAAATGCATATCCGATGTTGGGTAATTGTTTCAGCACTATGTTTTGTATGTCATCAGGGCCAGGTGCTTTTCTATCGGGAAAGTGATTTATTAGCCATTTGACTTCTGAGACGTTTGTTTTTCTGATTTGTTTATTGGGTATTCTATTTAGAAATTCTTGGACCATTGTTTCCGTTTCCCTTGTAAATTGCGGGTTATTCGGAGGGTCATGTGGTACAAAGGTTCGCTCCAGATGATTTGCAAATGCTTCCGCTTTTTCCTGATCTGTGACAGCTTTTCCCGTTAGGCAAGATGAGAGGGGGATATGTATCCGCTTTGTGTGTTACTTTTTTAACCATGTTCCATGTTCTCGGCATGTCCTTAGTATCTAGACTGCCGATTACATTTTCCCAGGTGTCTGACACGAATGTTTGTATAGCAACCTTGATTCTTTGTTGCAGATCATTCATTTCTTGCCTGTATTGCAAGTTATTGTGATGCCTTTGCCATTTTCTTCTTGCATCGTTCCTTTGCCTAATTAGGCGTAGGATATGATCTGGGAGATACGGCTGGTTGGTTCTAATAGATTTTTTTGGAATATTAGTGTTAATAGCCGTATTTATGCTATTTGTTAGGCTGTCTACCCCCGTGTCAATATCATTAGCCGTGTTTAATGGTCGATCTTGTAATGAATTTTCAATATCTATTTTTAATTGGGTCCAGTTTGCTAATTTGTAATTCGGGATTTGTCTTGTTTGAACTCTGCTTGGTCTACCTCTTAGTGTGAGGCGCACTGGGAGGTGGTCTGATTGGAGGTTATTTTCTACTCTGAAAATTAAAAACAAATTATTAATTATAAATATTTAATACCCCAACTTAAAAACACGTATTGGGACCAGATTTTGAACTGCACAAATGCGGAATTAAGTTTTAATATTTTTTATAAAACCATAAGTAATCACATCTCCAAATGTTCTACTACTGTCGCATCTATTTCCATCAAGTACAAAAAAATTAAACATGGGCATTATTAAATTAATAAGAACTAGATATAAAATTGCAAGGCAAGTAAAACGTGAACCCTTGAATGCTGAATTATTTAGCAAATATAAATTATATAGAAATATGTTAACACGCGTGATGAGATCTTTGAAAATTAAATATTATTCTTAAAAATTTAACAATAACAAAAATGACCCTAAAACATTTTGGCAGACCGTCAATGAGGCCACTGATACATTTTAAAGCAAAAAACTTGAATCGATGAAATCATAAATCTGAATGGTCAACATATACAGAATAAAAATTGCATTGCTAATGAATTTAATGAGCATTTTACTGAAATAGGACGCTACATTGCTGCTAAATAAATAAGAAAATATTTAGTTCTTCTCACTACAATTTTGAAAATAAGGAAATCACGTCTTCAATGTTTTATATTCCCTGTGAGCGAAAATGAAATTATCAACATTATAAAAGAATTAAAAAATAATGTATCTCCAGGAATAGACGGAATAACAAATAATACGCTTAAACGTATTGTTGAAACTATAGCAAAACCACTTACCTACATATTTAACTTGTGCACTTCTCAAGGAATCTTTCCATCAGCTCTTAAACGCTCCGTGATTGTTCCAATACACAAGACCGGAGACAAAAATAATCTTAACAACTATAGGCCATTATCACTTTTATCAAGTCTTTCAAAAATCTTTGAAAAATGTATAAAGACACGATTAATGAATTTTTTGCAAAAAACTGTTTGTTAAGCAGAAATCAATTTGGTTTCAGATATAATATAAGTACAGATGATGCAATTATGACTGTCACCTCAAATATAATTCATAACTTAGACTCAGGAAATAAAAGCCTAGGAATTTTCTTAGATCTCCAAAAAGCCTTTCATGCAGTAAATCACAGCATACTGCTGGATAAATTAGATACAATTGGCATTAAAGGAACCGCTTTACAACTATACTGACTTACTCACTGGCACTATCAAACCCATAGGTTCATGGCCGCGCGGTCATAGCTCTCCATACATTCCTATCCTGAGCTAATGCTTTCCAGTCATTCCCTGTATAATCTACTTCCCTCAAATCATAGTTTATGTTATTCTCCCACCTCATTCTTGGTCTACCAACTGGGCGTTTTCCTTCTGGCTTTCCTACAAGAAGCTTCCATGCAAGTCTTTCAATCCCCATACGGGCAACATGTCCTGTCCATTGCAGTCTACGAGACTTAACTGTTCTTATTATATCTGGCTTCCTCCTACAAACACCTTGTAGTTCATTGTTATGTAGTCTTCTCCATTCACCTGTCTGATCATCTCTCTTTGGTCCAAAAATATTCCTATGTACTTTATTCTCAAATAATTGAAATCTCCTTTACTCCCTTCGGTTACAACTATTTAAATGTATTTAAGTAATAGAACCCAAACAACAAAAATCGACGAAAAATATAGTAGTATACGTAATATTAATATAGGTGTCCCTCAGGGGACTGTTTTAGGACCAAGTTTATTCTTAATTTATATTAATGATTTACTCAGAATTAACTTAGAAAAACATTTTTTGGTTCTATATATGCATATGCTGACGACACGGTTGTCTTATTTTCCGGCTCTACAAGGACCGAAACCATACATAATGCTAATAAAGAATCAATGTAATTAAAGAATGGCTAGACACAAATTTACTTTCTTTGAATATCTCAAAAACTACATTAATTCCTTTTTCTTTTACATCACGCGGTATATATGCATTTCATTCAAACACCAGTCACGATATTACAATACACAATTGTAATAACGCTTATTGCAAATGTCCATCCTTCAGAATATCAACACAAGTGAAATATCTAGGTAATATAATAGACCAATATTTAAGATACGACAAACACGTTTCCTTACTGTGTAACAAACTACGTAAAACTATTCACAAATTTATCATCCTTCGATTATATTTACCAATGTATGTATTGCGAACTGTTTACTTAGCTCTGGTTCAATCGATAATCCTATAAGGAATATTAGGTTGGGGTGGATTCGTAAATTCTATACTTTCTCCCTTAACATTACTACAAAAACGAATCATAAAAATCTGCTTGCAGAAACCTTTAGATTACCCTACTAATTAAATTTATTTGGAATTCAACGTGCCTAATATTAAACAAATATTCAAGCATACATTGCTTACTTATTTTCATAGATACAAAAACGAATTTAAAGAGCACAATCGAAGTTTTTACAGTACCAGACAAAATACTACTTCTTTGCTACATGTGCCAAAATTTTATAGAACTTCTGGATCTAAACATAGTAGATTTTTAGCACCCAAATTATATAATGAATTAATTAGATCCAATCCAGAACTAAGTAAACTAAACACAGCTAGTTTTAAAAAAGCAATTAAATTAATTATTTTAAATTAATTAAGTGAATACAATTAATCATTTGAATATTTTTAAATAATAAAAATAAAGCATATATTTTTGCTTATAGGCCTATTATTATAAATCAATATATAACTAATTACTTTCTTCTGCATTATTGGTTATAATCCATTATATTATATGATTTATATTATTTTATGTATATCATTCTCCATTCCAACTTTAAATGTAGGCCTATATATTCTATTTATATTACTATTACAAAAGGTTTAAGGCAAGGTTGCAGTTTATCTCCAACTCTATTTAAAATTTATCTCGAAAGAGTACTAAGAGACTGAAGGAAAAAATGTCATACCTATCCAAATACACATGTATATTCATTACATTTTGCAGATGACCAGGTATTAATAGCACAGGACATAGAATATATGGCTAAAAAACTAAAAGAAGAATATGAAAAATGGGGCCTTTATATAAACATTAAGAAAACTAAATATCTGTGCATAGGAGAAGAAATGGAAAATATAAATTTCAACAATGGAGGAGGACTAAAATCTAGTATTGAATGCACTTATTTAGGAACAAAATTAGACCATTCAGGCGATAACACAGTGGAAATTAAAAATAGAATCGCACAAACAAACAATCAATAAATGCTTTAAACTCTGTTTGGTGGAGCAAAAATATTACAAAAAAATAGAAAATTACAAATATATCAAACCATAATTCAAAGCATTTTAACATATGGTGCTGAAGTCTGACAAATTCCTACCAGGGAAATGAAAAGAATTTTAAGTATAAAAATTGATGTTTTAAGAAAATCAGCTGGAAAATCTAGAATGGATAGAATACGAAATAAAGAAATAAGGGAAATTATGGGTGTACAAGAGGAGCCGGACATGATAGACATCATAGAAAAGAAAAGATTGCAGTGGTATGGTCATGTCAAACGAATGCCAGAGTAAAGATTGCCAAAAATTGTTATGGAATGGATCCCAATGGAAAGGAGGAAGAGAGGAAGACAGAAGAAAACTTGGATAGAAGGGGTACAAGCAGCTATGAATATCAGAGGAATGGAGGAAGATCAATGGATGGATTGAGAGGAATGGTGTTTGGTTTCCGGAAGACGGGGGCAGCTGCCATGATACCGGATGATGATGATGATTATTCATGTAACTGAACTGCATCCGAGCACGAGCACTTGCTCATTCGGGTGTCAATATTGTATATAACATTTATTTGTAAATAAAATTTATTCTTATTATTATTCTTATTATAGGCCTATTCTGTTCCCTTGTCGGAAACAGGATAGCGATGAAGTAAAATTCGCCTACGCGCAAAATTAACTTCGGCTAGAGAAAATTAATTTAACTTAGAAATTGTGTCAACTGAATTTTTAAAACTTATAAATTTCTTCTAATTGAATTTTTGGACTTATAAAAATTTAGCATCATTCTGTTATTTTATAATAGGATTATTTAGTGATACATAGATCAACCAACTTCGGCATCAAATATGTAGGCTTACCAGTTTATGATCCGCTTTAAATAAACAGAAGAGAAGTGGAATAAATTTATTTAACATTTAGAAATCATCATACAATCGCTACATTATTACGAATACTGAGATGCATGCTACTACAACTGATCAAACCGGAGTCCGTCTCTGGATACATGAATAACATAGGCTCCTTAAAAGTAGGCGCCTACATAGCCTACATCATAGCGACATAAAAAGGGACTGGAGGATCATCAACCACTTCAATGATCATAGTCCGTAGCAAATCAGCAATTCTACGTGTAAACGATCCGCAGCACACTTTAACGCAACACTATAATCCAAATTTTTCTTCAAATTGTATTTAAATTTTGATATCCCGTTTTATATAATCTTCCGAGATCGGGGAATAATATATGTTACTGAAAATTACTTGAGTGTAAAATATTTAATTTATAGTATACCGTATATAATAATAATAATAATAATAATAATAATAATAATAATAATAATAATAATAATGATGATTTTTTATTATTCCGGCTTTTACAATGAATAGGCCCCTATACATTTTTCCGGTACCCATGTTCACAGTTAACTACACATTTGTTTCAACACATTTTTCCATTCTTGTCTGTTCATCCATATATCTTCTTCTATTCCCCATTCCCTCTTAGTTTCATTGATTCCCTGAATCCACGTAATATTTGGTCTACCCTTCTTTTTTCTTCCCTGTGGTTCCCAATCCATGATTATCTTAGGTAGTCTTCCTTCTTCCTTATTAGCTCAGGATAGGGATGTATGGAGAGCGTATGTCCGCGCGGCCATGAACCTACGGGTTCGATAGTGCCAGTGAGTAAGTAAGTAAGTAAGTAAGTATTCCTTCTTCCATCCTTCTAATGTGCCTGTACCAATTTAATTGTTTCTTCTTTATAAAATCTAATATTGAATATTGTACCTGCATCTTTTCTCTTATATATGAATTTCTGATTGTATCCTTCCTGGATATTCTTGCAGCACGTCTCCAGTAGTCCATTTCAGTGGCGAGTAATTTTTTTTTCATTTGTGCATTTAAAACCCACACATCAGCTCCATAGGTAATAATGTTCCTGATTATTGTATTAAATATAGTTTTTTTTGTTTCTTTGAAGATATGTTTGTCCCATACTATTCCATTTAGGGCAGATATAGCATATATTCCTATATTGATCCTGTTTCTTATCTTTGTTTCTTGTTTTCCATCTTTAGTAATTTTAATTCCCAAATACACTTAAGCTGATCAACTCTATTTATATGTTTCATTATTATATTAATTATTTTCTCATTTATAAATTATTATTATATTCGTCAGTGTATTTAATTGTCCCTAAATGTTCTTCTAGTATTAAATCTTAAGGAAGATCCCCTATTGTCATATATCTAGATTTATCCATATTGATCTTTAAACCCCATAAACTATATTCTTGTATTATTTTCTAGTGAGGTATTCTATATCTTCAAATTCTTGAGCTAATATCAATTGATCATCTGAAAACTGGAGTGTATATATTGTTGAATTATCATCTAGTGGTATTCCCATCGGTTTACATTTCTTTTTCCATTCTTCAATAGCTTTTTCAGCATAAATCTTATATAATGTTGGAGATATACAGCATCCCTGTCGTAATCCTTTATTTGTTTGAAAACCTTAGACAAGTACTTTCCCATTTTTACTTGCACATATGATTCTGAATATAGAATAATAATAATAATAACAATAATAATAACAATAATAATAACAATAATAATAATCATAATAATACACCATTTTTATATAGAGTACAGATTTTTATGTTTACATATCTTTCTGTGCCTACGTTTCATTTTCCTTCTACACTCGCTTCTATCCATCCACTCCTTGTCAACCAGCCCTCTTGTTCTCATTCCAGTTCTTATTTCTTGCACCCACGAGTTTTGAGGTCTTCCTTTCCTTCTTCTTCCAGGTGGACACCATTCCAATGTTATTCTGGGTAACCTTTCTTCTTGCATTCGACGTACATGCCCATACCAATTTCATTGTTTATATTTTATATAATCTACTATTGAATATCTATTAATAATTTTTTTCTCGTATGAGAGCACTTCTTACTTTTTTTCTAATTTTAAACATCTTGCTGCTCTCCTTATAAAATATATTTCCATCGACGTACGTTTTTGTTCTAAGATTTTGTTAAATTTCCAAACTTCAGCTCCATATGTGACTACTTCTCACTACTGATTTATATATTTGTAATTTTTTTTCTCGTTGTATGTCTGTTTCATAAGGCTCCATTCTTCATTGCTGTTATTGCTCTACCTTTATTTATTATATTCTTAACATCACTTTCTTGTTTATCCTCTTTATCTGTTTTACTCCCACATATTCAAATTCTTCACTTTCTTTAATATACCCCTTTTGATCTTCGAATATTAAATCTTAGGTTTCTGCTCCACATCCCATATAAAATATTTATTTTCTAAATTTATTTTCAAACCCCATTTATCGTATTCGTCCAATTATTTTCTGAACTTAAACTCCATGTCTTCATATTCTTGAGCAATAATGATGTAGTGTTCCGCAAATAACGGTGTTATATTTTATCTGTTACTCTATCTCCAATTAGTACTCGCATTCCTGAACATTTTTTGCTCCAATTTGACAGTGCTTTATATATGAATATCTTAAACAATGTGGGTGATATGTTACAGCCTTGACGAAGGCCTTTTGTTATTTTAATTTCTTCTAATACACATTTTCCAATTTTAATTTTAGACACTGCATTTTATATAATTTTATTGCATTAGTAATTATATTGTTTATGTCCATATCTTCTAATGCTTCCCACAATTTTTCTAAAGGTACGGTGTCTTTTCTAAATCTACAAATGTGAAATGAATTAGTTAGTTGTTATTATCAGTCATTTCAATAAATTATTTCACCACAAACATGTGGTCAATAGTAGATCTCCCAGACCTAAAGCGTGCTTATACTTCATTTTCCTTATGCATATAATTATCTTTCAAATAATATTTTTGATGAAATTATTATTATTTATTATTACTATTAATAATACTATTGTAATTATTATTGTTATTATTACATTATTATTATTATTATTATTATTATTATTTGATATGATGAAAAATGTACATGTATATAATGCTATGTAAGAGTATTGGTATCGAATAAATGTTATTAATACATTATTAACGATATTACATAGAACTTAATCATTTAAATACTTTAATTTTCTAAATTTATTCTAAATACTGATAATTGTATATAATTATTTAGTAAAACATAAATCTTAAAATATTATAATCACAGACACTATTTGTATCAAATAAATAGAGATAATTACATATTTTGTTTGCGCATGTGTGACGATTTGATTTTGCACAAATGTATTTGTTTTTCTTGTTAATTTATGCACCTGTTTAAATTTATTATTTTGTTTTATATAACATTTATTATATAATAATTTTGTGAGATCCTCTAATTACCTATTCAGACCAATTTGTATAATCTATGGTTTAATTAATCTCAGTGGCTTGAAACCTGAAGCAGATGCACCCGGATTTCAATCAAATATTGTACTTGAATATATTCTTGCAGTTTCTGACTTTTATTAATATCAGTTCAGTAACCTACTTCAAAATACTTAATTTTGAAAAATTGTCCACATGCTTGTTTTTTTAACAAATTATTTTTATTATAGAGATAACTTTTCGTTTGGACGTGTGAATCTTCTTTGTAAGAAAACATATCTGAGGTAAGCCTTTGTGGCTATTTGGAGGCTTTTTTGGAAAAATCGTTCATTGGTATGTGAATACGGGATGGGGGAGGAGGAGTTAGTCGGCTAACGAGGCCCCTAACGACCGTTATTTATCGTTTCTCAAGTCTCTCACAACCTGCCAATGCTTTCTCACCAACCCGCATTTACCAAATCTACAGACAGAACTTCACTTTTATAAACCGGGAAACTTCCATCAAACTTTGGTTCCTATGATCATTCTAAGTTTGCTCAACAATTCGCTTACTCTCTCATCAGTAGATGTTCAGAGCTTATTTCATATACATTTTATAACAAGTTTTGAAAACTTCTAGAAATATATAACAGCAAAATATAAAACATATCAATTGGTTAAGAATTATCAACTTTCAGTAAAAATCTTATGAAATTATTTCAGATATACAACACAAGAAAACTTTTATATTCAAAATTCAAAGAGATATATTTTATAAACTTACTAACTAACTACCTCATTGGCATATCAAACACATAGGTTCATGGCCGCGCGGATATAAGGTCTCCATACATCCCTATCCTGAACTAATGTTTTCCAATCTTCCCGTGTTTAATATACTTCTCTCAAACCATAATTAATATTATTTTCCCACCTCATTCTTGATCTACCAACTAAGCGTTTTCCCTCTGGTTTTCCTACAAGAAGCTTCCATGAACGTCTTTCATTCCCCATTCGTGCAATATGTCTTGCCCATCGCAGTCCGAGACGTAACTGATCTCATAGCCCAAGAACCGACGACAAATTTAGGGAAGGTGTTTTTCCCACGTTGTAATAATAAAAAAACAGTGCTATTACGATGGGTGCATCTGGAATAGTGAGTCTGGCAGATGTCTTGCGGTTATTTCGCTACTGCGCAGCCTATTATATTTGCTAAAAAATAAACCAAAAAAATATATTTTAGGCAATTTAATTGTTTTGTATTTGCTATTTTAGTAGCTATATAATTCAGAAACAATACTCTTCTTCTTGACTTCCTGGTTTAGGCATGAGTTGCCTGTTCTGTCTTCACTAATAGATCTAAGAATATCTTTTCCGAGGACGTCGGACATCTCTTTGCTAAAGTCCGTCCGAGTTTCCATTGTGAAGAATACGAGTAATGTGTTTTCCTCTGATCGCAGTACCAACGCTTTGCAGAGTAGACAATTGGTGGGGCTGCCACCTCGAAGCTTTAGGTCCAGCTCATGGATGTACTAATCCCATCTATAGAGGGTTGCCACTTCCGCCAACCCATTAAACATTCATTGTCGTTGTGGACTTTACTCTTGTTTCCCCGAGCATGGGTCTCTTATCATCCCAGAGAAAGGACTCCCTCTTCCCATCAGTCTCCGATCCAAATCGACGAAGGGATTCTATACCACAACCTTGATTTGGGTTACTCGGATTAGCAGGTCCACCTCGAGCAGGTTGGGGAAGTAGTTGATATGCAGAGGCTGTGTGTTTCAATGGAAACTATATTGCGCATGCATACACTTGGACCCAGAAATAATACTCCCAGACTATTTTTTCAGTTTAAACGTATGGCCAGACCCCTCCGAATTTATTTAATTAATATACCCAAAACAATACACTTTAGGCATTCTAAAATTGTTATGGAATATTTAATAATCAATTTAAAAATACATGTTTAATCGCCAGACGATTTGAACGGTTTTTAATAACCCCCCGACGTCCGCCGTCAGCTGGCGGGGCCCCTGGCGTTTCGGACTGTGATTGGTCGCTGTAAGACCATGTGACCATTTTTTACCGCGTAATTCGAACTCAGCATACTGAACAGCATATATTGGAGTAATTCATTTTTCATAACGGGTATACATAATATAACCACGTGGGAAATTATTTGGATTTTTTTTAAGGTTTTATAAAAGTTTTTATTTCAATTTTTGTCGTTCTGGGTATCAATATTTACTAATGTGTATATATATATATGGACCAAATGTCTGTGTATATAGTTAAAATCGTTTAGTATATTTCTAATGAAATCAAATATTTTAGTAACTATTAATTTTACAATTATATATTGAATAATTATAATGGATAAAAACTTTCAAGTTGTGCAATTTGTTAGAAAGACACTGATAATGAAGTGGCTATTTTTAATGAAGAAAGACTACGAAAATATTAATAATTTTTACAAATTCGTCAACACAATTTAAAATTCAGTGACGTGATTCTACCTGCTGATATCAATCCCACTGAAGGGTATCATGCTCAGTGCTATGGGAATTTTTCAGCGTTGAAGAAACATCACGTTCTGAAATCGTCAAGCACACTCTCTGAACCATCAACATCATCATCAGGTAAAATACATTATTTTATAATTGTATTATATGCGAATAAAATAAAGATTACCTCAAATAAATATTGTAGAGTTAGTAATTGTAGTAGTGAGTAAAGTGACCGTCTCCCAAGCTGAATTTAATGCGACCTTTCTTGTATACCTGAGTATTGGGTTTTGCATTACTTTCCCTTCACAATTTGTGAGTCTTTCTAACGCTAAATTCCTACGGTTTTCGTGAAGACCAAGTGAACCAAGTACAGTTTGGTTTTATCCTAAACAAGGACACGAGCTGTTAAATTGTACATTTTTTCTGTATTCTCGTACAATTTAATCTGTATTTATGTTCGTATGACGCTAATCACTTTCGACATAGTCATATTAAAAATATAAATCTTAATATGTGTCAAATTTTTATTTTCATAATCTTTTCTTTCTTCTAGGTGATTTATTGATAAGCAAAAGTTCACAGGAGCACGAACGTATTTCAGAGATACCGTTGATTCCAGGAAATAAAGAAAATTATCTAATTGACCGAGATATTTCTGAACACTATTTCATGAAACGATACCCAACAGTTGGAAAATGCACAAGATATCTCGGCAAATAACGAAAACGTTTATCTTTTTTGTAGAAAAACTGTAAAAAACAAGAGGACAAATGCAAAAGTTGTACGTTCTGGAACAAGTGAGTTTAAAGCAGTCAATTCAGCGTTTTCTAAATTTCGTTGGTGACACTGAAGTTTATCAAAGACTCCAAAAATCAGATGAAACTACTGTTTTAAAAGCTCATCGAATTTTCCGAAAAGATTACATAAATTCGCTGCAGTCATTCCACGAAAACCTACACGCACTAATTATCATAAAAATTTAGAATACAGTAAACGAGGTTTTGAAGAAGTTTGTAGTTTCATCGATGAAAATGTTATTGCAAAAAACAGCTACTTTTTCACTTACATGAGTGACTACTATGACCTTCAAAATGGAAAATTTCAATTTTACTGGTTTGAAGAGGACTGTGTGCCGCCTTCAGTTATGGATGCGTTGGAAGATAGTAATGAGAGAACTCATAAAAATACAGGTGAATATGATTTTTTATACTACGAATAATTTTATTATTCATTGTACACAAAGTTTTAATTATTTTTCGGAAAATAAAGAAAATACCGAGGACATTGAACCAACCCAAGACGTTGAAGCTGATTTACCGGGCTTTGAAGACGAACTATCAGAGGATGATTCGTTGGAAAGTAGTGAAGACGAAGAATAATATAAATTCATCACCTTTATACATTTATTTAAACGATGAGAAAATTTATACTTTTGTAAACTGTATTATAGATAACAATTAAATAAAAAAATAATGTATAAAACAAATTATTTAAGGTCGTTCCACAGATACCTCAGATAATGCTTCGTATAGCAAGTCTATCTTACGCAAGAAATTTAATAACACGTTGTTATCAGAAAAAAAAGTTACCACCCTAAAGATTCTCAAAACCTTAGGCTTCGAAAGGAGTCTAGAACGACGTTGACAGACACTCTCGCTCCTCCATTGGCAGGATAAGTTTATTTGCACGCCCGCGAGCCCCCCAAGAGCGGACGCGAAATTAATATTGTTCTAAGATTTTACAACGGCTGCAACTTAGTGAGAATATTAGAGGTCACTATGTAATTTTATAGTTAGGAGGATGGATCTCCGATTGATTAAACGTGTGCTATATAAGTCAAATATAGGGATCGCCTGAAATAAAGGATCCTAGTAGAAAGTCAGATTCCCTTCAATAGAGTGCGAATAACTTAAAAGTGCCTTGAGAATCTTAAGGGCTATAGTTGACAGATTAGTTCTGTCAAATATTAATTCATAAAATAAGAAAATAATGGAAAGTGTATCAAGATTTCCTTGCATTTGAATAAAGTAATAAATAATAGAAAATAATAATTCTTCGTCTACCTTCATTATCATAGTGATCGTGAATGTACCCTGAACCTCATTACCCACCGACACGCATCGCACCCGAGCCAGACCCGTAGCAAAATAACGAATTAAACAAATTAATAAAACGTCAGAATATAGTAAACCATATAAAATATCTCGGAATTGTTTGGCTTGGACATTTCGTAAGAATGGATTATCAGAGACTGGTTAAGAAACTCTATAAATCGAAACATATAGGAGTCAGAGCTGTTGGAAGACCGAAGATCAGATGCGAGTATGACACAATGAACGATCTAAAGAAAATGAAAGTGACTAATTTCAACATGGAAAGGGGCAGATTGGCATGGAGGAGGATTTTTGAGAAGGCCAAAACGTTCACTTTTGAAGTTGTCGCGCCTTAGCATGCATCCTAATTTTAAATATAATGTAACTCGGGATGTACGAACCTCTAACTACATTAATTAATTGAATAATATTGGAGATGTCGAAATTATTATAGATGATCCAACTGAAGCTGAGTATCAAGATTCATGTTTTTCTTTTTGCCTCGTAATATACTGCATCTATAGTAATGTTTTCAATCCGAGATAATGGCCTTAGGCCACGAACCCGGACAGACCATCACCAAAGGAAGTTGTCTGCCACTCGCGTCAAGCATTTCGTTGGTCTATATTTACACTTTGGATTAGATTGCAGTTTCTCTAATTAAAACAAAAAAGTATATATATATATATATATTATATTTTCCGTAAACCAGCAAAACTATACCTTAAATTCCACTAGTTGAGGAATTCTGTTAGTTCACGAAGTTGTACGTGACGGATTTTTCAAATTTTATTTATAATGGATAAAGGCCCCACCATCCAATAAGAACCATTACCTGCAGAAACAATTGGGGCCACAGCCTTGTTCTGGCCGGCTAATTAATTGATATTGTAAGTTATAGACTATCATTTTTATGTAAGGTACTTGAGGCTGTTATGGCCCGGTTGGTGTTATGGCCCATTGTTTAATGTGAACGACTTACACGAAGCAGCCAGTAGATGGAAGTGGACGGAACTTCAGGACCTTCTGAAAAGTCGATTAGGATGAATGGAGGAATGCTAGTCCAAGTAGTCTTGACTGGAAGCCGCCATTTGTTACATGAACGCGAAGCTAGAATCTCGGTTGTCATATTTGCTCCTGGTATGTGATATATATTTTTCATAGGTAATCATCATTTTAAATTGATTTGATTGTTGATATTGTATCACTTAGTAACGTAGAATCTAACATTGGAGTAATTTGTTGTGTAAAGTAAAAATGGCGGTGGTTATTACGTATTGTTTATAAAACTACTCAGTTCGTTGTTATGGCCCAGGCATTGCCTGATGGGTCATATCACCAACACATTTATAATAGATCAAAATAACTGCAATATTAAACAGATTTGCCTACCAATGTGAATGCTGAAAATTAGCCTCTAAATCTAAACATAAGTCGCCGGGAAATGGATCAAGAAGTTCATCAGGGGAGAGATAATTTAGTGACTTTTTCCCCACACCTAAGAGGGTGAAGAATACAATCACTAACAGAAAACCAGCTATCAACTCGCATAGGGAACATTTGAGGAAACAATTGTTTTCAGAGAGCAACACCAAGAAAACAACAGCTAAGATCACCAACATCAGCAAGACGAATTAATGCCAAAGAGCTTAAATAACGGAGGCTAAAGGAAATCCCAAAAAATCTACCAATCCAAACTCTCAGATGGTACTGCTCAGTTTGCAAAAAGACCAGGTTAAGGGCAGGAGACTGTGTATAATGTGTTATAATTATGTTCATGAGGAATGCATGGGGCTGTACAAAGAAGATCACTAACCTTTCGTTTGCCCCATTGGGAATGAATCTTTGTTTCCCATAATTTGACAAACATTTTTGAGTTAATCATTATTATACTGTCGTAAACTGTTCTTATTCATACTGTACATTACACTGCTTTCCTTGCATATTAATTATATTCCTGAGCAAACTTTAACCAGAGTTTTAAATGGAAAAATAAGTGGGCCATATCACATACATATGTTGGTGTTATGGCCCAAACGTAAGCTTCAGGAAAACGACTAGTTTAGCAAATTTAACATGCAAGTAAAATAATTACTTTTTTAGTTAGAAAGTAAACATATACAAGAATATAATACAAAGAAAATCAAACAAATTCGGGCCAAAATGGCGGCTGCAAATTTCTCAAACGTTAATTGGGCCATAACACACTCAGTTACCTTACGTTTGCGGAAAACAAAGTAACTAACAGGAATGATACTGGGTATCGGGAGGATATGTACACATTTAACTTTAAGAATGTAGTTAGAATTACAAAGAGTTTTGAATTCGGTGTTGCGTCGCAAAAGGTAAACGAACTTTAAAATTTCTCTTTAAAAATGTTTCTCAAGTTGAAAATTCTGTGTTAAAATATGTGTTCAAGTTAGTAGCGAGTGTTGGGAATACAGTTATTCACAAGTTTTCTTATGAAAAAGTAATCATGCTCATGAAAAGCTTGCAAAGGTTTTCACCTACAAGTAGATTTAAAGTTTCCAACTTGTTTTCAAACTCCATCTGAGCCGCTTTCCCCCCAAACCACCCTCGCACCTGTTGTAACGTGCAACACCCTAGGTTTAACTATATTACATCGTAATTAAAGAGACAATGTCAGCTAATATTCTCCAAGTAAACTATCTTACTTAAAAATAATCAAATATTGTATGACAGCTTATTCCTCATACATATAATATATGGAACCCAAAAGTTTATTGCCAAACAAAAGGTAGTATTTATTTAAGATAATCTATCATCTGACACACATATTACTAATAATTTATATAACTGAAAACTTAGACTAAATGAACACTATAAAGACAGTAATGGAGAGAATAATAATACTAACATTAATAATAATAATAATAATAATACTAACAATAATAACAATAATAATAATAATCAAATTTCACGGATTAAGTCCTTGCCTGTTCCAATCTCACATCTGTTCAGCCCAAGCTCATTCTTGGTCTTCATGGTAATAATAATAATAATAATAATAATAATAATAATAATAATAATAATAGATAGATCATCGGTTGATTAATGTCTTTGACATCGTCCGATTCCCAATAGCCAATTTTGTCGGTCCATCCAATCTCCTGGTTATAGAATTTTCCTTCGCGTATAAATATATATCCTGACCCCAGAAGGTTTTAGGTCTTCCTCTGCCTCGTCTTCCTTCATATTTTCATTCCAAAACATAATTTGGTAGCCGATCCTCTTCCATTCGCTTGACATGTCCGTACCATCTTAATTGCTGAGTTCCTTTAATTTTTGTTTTCTCTTCTTGAAATTCTTGCTGCCCTTCGTATAAAATCAATTTCCGTTGCCTAAAGATACTTATTTATTTTTGTTGTTAAAGGCCAAAGTTCTGCTCCATGAGTATTTATTATTTTAACATACAACAACAACAACAATAATAATAATAATAATAATAATAATAATAATAATATAATAATAATAATAATAATAAAAAGTAAAGTGATCCCACAACAGGCCCGGAGGCCCTTGGGGTAGTAGGAGGTTAAGGATCCCACTTTTTCTAGACAATCGGCACTTCATGTCAGCCGGGTTGTCAGCCCTGCGTAACGGCCGCCCTTACCCCCAGAACAAGCTTCTGGTATTCATTTCAGTTAGAGGCTGAGTCGACCCCAGGGCCATAGTGCCGCCAGAGGGTTTGGGTCAGTTTAAAAATCCTGACCCCAACGGGACTTGAACCCTCGACCCTCCGGCTTGTAGCTCAGTGCCTTAACCACTACGCTACGGCGTGAATAATAATAATAATAATATTAATAATAATAATAATAATAATAATAATGCGTTTATATCAAACGTTGTTTATCCTCAGCAAACTGTATCCATATCACATAGGCTAAATAAATAAATAAATAAAAATATTCGATATCCAGTATATTGCAGGCCTATAGACCTAACCAATGAATCATTGAGGGTCTACATTCTTTGCCGCATCCCTCAATTCGATCGCTATATCTCTCTGTCATTCAATTTATCCTCTCCAATTGCCCTGTCGACTACAGTCATTCTAATTCCTCCTCTACTTTACGTTGCAGATATTCCTATTCTCATTATGTGTCCTGGATTATAATTCATAGCTCTTCTGGCCATGTATCCTATTTCATCCTCTCTTCATCCTCTTTCACATGACTATACTATAACAACTGCCTAGTTGCTATCCTTCCATCACGTGTAAAAATCGTTCCAGGTTATTTTCGAATTGCTATACGTAATGGGCACATGTAAGAATTAATTAAACGTTTAATTTTGACCTATAGATTCCAACCCCGAGACACACTTTGTTGTTAATTTAACTATAGTTAATTTGTAATTGTTAATATCTATATAATTTAACTCTGGTGATATGAAAAATAATACCTTACGCTCGTAATGCAAAATAAACCATTATTGATACTGTTATTATTATTTGTATTATTACTATTGTTATTATTATCATCATCATTTATTAATTATATTATTCGCTATGATCCGTGCTAATATTACCCGCATATCTGAAACAGAACTCTGTAATTTTCTTTTTACAGAAGATTTCCAAATAACATTTTTCAAAGCTTTCCCATCTTCACCAGTATGGGAGCGGTGCTCACCCACTATCATTAGCAAATTAGGCAACCTGGAGCCGCTACCGAATTTAAGTTGCTGGATAGGCACTAGTTGAAATGTCTTGAGAAAAACCACAAATCCGGTAGTTCTGTACGACGGCATAATAACTTAAACCGCTTGGTTACAGAGGGAGATCCCAGCGATATTAATTTGAACACACACACATACATACACACACACACACACACACACACATATATATATATATATTTGGGTCAGTATCATTATTTAAATACAAATCAACTGATATCTTTTGTTCGACACAGTGAACACATTAACGGCATAACAACTATATTCAGCATTTTGTAAATAATCATCTAGGAAACTTGACTTAGTTCATTTTATTTCATATTAATTTTTATATTCCATGCTTTTGTTAGTTTAGCTAAGATCACAACACCATTGTATTTAATTTAGCCTATATTTTAGTAATGTTTTAAAATTGTAATATGTATTTAATATTTGTATAATTTTACTATACGCTGGTTGAGTGGAAGAGAAGACCTTATGGCCTTAACTCTGCCAGCTAAAATAAAGCCTTATTATTATTATTATTATTATATTATTATTATTATTATTATATCAACACAAAATATTCATAAATGCACAAGATATCAAGATACTTTACAGCAGGGATCAATAATAGATTATATAATTGTTGGACAAAATACGGATTTGAAAATACAAGACGTTAGAGTGTACTGAGGCCCAACCTGCGGCAGTGAACATTAATACGTAAAGGCAAAATATTTTTTCCATATTTTAATAAGGGTCACGATACGAAAGAGAAATTGGAGACATCAGAAATTACGCACACAACCTCTAATACTCAGTTGTTAGAGGACGATAGTATTTTATAACTTTACCGCAAGAGGCTGGACGAAAAGTTAATTGAAAATACATTTGATACTCCTGAAAAACATTATCAGTATATTGTCGAAAATACACATATGGCTGCTAGGGAGGCTTTGGGAGAAAAGGAAATGGAGAATAAGAAAACTCATATTTGGAACAAGGAGATTAAGAATGATGTAGTTGATAAAAATAGTAAATATCTTAAATGGTTAAGTACAAAAAATTTGACGGACAAAATGGAGTATAAAAAAGCACAAGCAAAGGTAAGAAAGAAGGTAACAGAAGAAAAGAATAAATATTGGGAAAGAACCTGTCATAGAATTCAGACTTATATTGGTGGAAAAAGGTGTTCAGAGGCATGGAGATCTTTGAAAATTTTAAGAAAGCCAGCACACAATACAATCAATATACATGGAATACCTTTAAAATTAATGGAAATTATTGACTGAAGATCGTTTGGAATTTTTAAGTGGAATTGCAGAGGAAACTGATGATCAAAACAGAACGAGTATAACTTTAGATATTGAGACAGCGGAGATAGCAATTGGAAGTTTAAAAAATGGAACGGCTTGTGGGGAAGAAGGACAGCCTGAATTAATTAAATATGGTACAAGGAAATTATTTTAATTGTTAAGGAGCCTTTTTGAGAGATGCCTAAACTGAGAAGATGTACCAGTAAAATGGAAAATTGGGTTGATATCAGTTATTCATAAAAAAAAACTAAGGATGGATGAGTGCAATAATTATAGAGGAATCACCGTAATGAACGTTTGTAGCCGAATATATGGAAAAATAATCAAATACTACTTGGAAGAAAATTATAAACATAAGGACAATGATGTACAAGCAGGCTTTATGTCTGAGATCTACAATAGATCACATATTTGTGGTAAAACAATTGATTGGAAAGTCGAATAATAACAACCAACAAGTTCATTTCACATTTGTGGATTTAGAAAAGGCATATGACACTGTACCTTTACAAATGATGTGGGAAGCATTAGAAGATATGGCCATAAACGATACAATTATTAATGCAATAAAAAAATTGTATAAAAATGCAGTATCTAAAATAAAATTAGAAAATATATATCAGAAGAAATTAAAGTAACAAAAGGCCTTCGTCAAGGTTGTAGCATATCACCAACATTATTTAAGATATTTATACATAAAGCACTGTCAAACTGGAGCAAAAAATGTTCAGGAATGGGAGTAACAATTTGAGATGAATCAACAGATACACTACATACACTGTTATTTGCGGATGACCAGATAATAATTGCTCAAGAATATGAAGACATGGAGTTTATGTTCAGAAAAGTATTGGACGAATACAGTAACTGGGGTTTGAAAATAAATTTAGAAAAAAAAATTATATGGGATATAGAGCCGAAACCGAAGATTTGTTATTAGAAGATGAAAAGGGGTATATTAGACGATGTGAAGAAATTGAGTATCTGGGAGTAAAATTAGATAAAGATAATAAACAAGAAAGTGATATTAAGAACAAAATAAATAAAGGTAGAGCAATAACAGTAATGATGAATGCAGCCTTATGGAACAGACATACAACCAGGAAAAATAAGTTACAATCTCTGGGCCGTCATATGAAACGCTGCAGGAAAATTTTCTATAGGATCGTAATAGGCCTTGGCCTAATACTTGGAAGGAAGAAGAAATAAGTTACAAATATATAATTCAATAGTGAAAAGTACTGACTATTACATATGGAGCTGAAGTTTGGAAATTCAACAAAAACTTAGAAAAAAACTTATGTCGATGGAAGTGGATTTCTTGAGGAGAGCAGCAAGATGTTCAAAATTAGACAAAATAAGAAATACTGTCATAAGAGAAAAAATAATATTGGTTATTCCATAGTAGATCACATACTGTATAAGCAATTAAATTGGTATGGGCACGTACGATGAATGCAAGAAGAGAGATTACCCAGGCAAACATTGGAATGGTGTCCGCCTAGAAGAATGAGGAGAGGAAGACCTCGAAACTCGTGGATGCAGGAAATCAGAACTGGAATGAGAGCAAGAGTACTGGGGGACATGGATTGGATGGAGAGAGACGAGTGGAGAAGAAAAATAAAACATTAGATTCTAAACATTAAAATTCTGTATATAAATAAATAAATAATTTATTATTATTATTATTATTATTATTATTATTATTATTATTATTATTATTATTATTATTATCGTCATCATCATTGGGCATGGACACCGAAAAGGAAAACAAAAATACCAATAATCGGACAGATACAAAAGAAATATTATGGAGTCTGAAACCTATCCTGATCGGTACATCTCTGCAGATGAGTTTAAAAGTAGAGTTGTTAGACAAATTGTTACTACCACTTTTACTATAAGGCTGCCAAACCGTAAGTAGGAAAACGAAGCGTGTGAAACAAATCTGCTAGCGCAGGATGGAGAGAAGTGTAAGCAACAAAATCATATAAAAAGTAGGATTATCCAACAAGGACCTCATAAGGAATACTGCAACAAGAGGCACGAATACCATAGCTGAAGGCCTCAAAATGAAGTGAGATGGCCACGTGGATAGGAACAATGTAATCAGAAGAACGTGCAGAGGAATCATGTTGGATCGCAGAATCGGCAAGAGGCAGTTTGGCCGGCAGATAACTAGATGTGCGATTCGCACGGTGGGGAACAAATAGACGAGCCGAGATAAAATTTGAAAAGTGTGGAAGAGGCTGGAAAAAGAGAATGAAACCACCGGGACATAAGGACAAGTCTTAACATGAAATAGTAGACAACATATACATTATATCGCTTTTCGAATCAAACCATGGTCGTCTCTACCATAACCAGATACCATATTATCAGTATTATCAGGTTCTTCCTCATGCTGTACATTATAATATTATGTAACATGCTCTGTTCACAAATGTACATTTTATGGATCAGCGATACAATTACAAATAAGTTATGTTTTCATTATAGAGTATTCCTAAGCATTTTCTGCCGCAGTCTTCTGATTATATTAATAATAATGCGACGTGTCACTTTGTCATTCTATGTCATACTAGGCAGCTATTTCCATTCAATAAATAGTGGTAGGAATAGTAGTGGTATCAACAATAAACTAACAATAGGTTGTGTTTTTTTTTAAAAATCACGAGCGACAAAGTCACGAGTGATTTTGTCTATTGAAAAACTCAACCTTGCATTGAATTTGGAGTGATTATTTAGCGAAAAATACATCTGAATCTAACAATTGTTATAATGTTTAATATTTAAAAATGTGAGGTTATGTATTCCGATCTTACTTCCGGGCTTTTTTAAGCCGGCTGTATGGGTTATATATAGCATATCTTACTGCTAAATGTCATTGGGCTTGGAAAAAAAGCAATAACAGATGATTGTATGAGAAATAATTTTTAACAATAATGTAGATTCATTATACAACAATTAAGAATTTTTTAGGGCTATAGAAACAACCCCCCTTTTTTTTGGTTCTTTTTGAAGTTGTTTTCGTTTGGCATTTCTTGCTGTGCCATATCGATCGTACGCTGTTGAATCGATATCCTTGTCAAAGAAGTTAATTTGCGGAGATATCTCTCATTACGCGCAGGGAGAGCTAGTTTTTTCAACAGGAAGAGGAAACCATTATAGGTATATGAGTCAGTAGTAGCAGCAGTAGTGTTATATAATACGCTAGTGTTCGTTCGTCTTCTTTCTTCCCAGTAAATTAAAGTTGTTAGCACTCGTGCCCGTAGCGTAGTGGTTACAAGCCGGAAGGTCGAGGGTTTAAGTCCCGGTGGGGTCAGGATTTTTAAACCTGACCCAAACCTTCTGGCGGCACTATGGCCCTGGGGTCGACTCAGCCTCTAACGGAAATGAGTAGGCTACCAGACTCTTGTTCTGGGGGTAAAGGCGGCCGTTACGCAGGGCTGACAACCCGGCTGACATCAAGTGCTTATTGTCCAGAAAAGTGGGAGCCTTAACCTCCTACTACCCCAAGGGCCTCCTGTGGCTTGTAGTGGGAATATTTTACATTACTTTTAACACGCGTGCAGATGATATTTGACAGATATTTTGTAGGTGTTCTCATAATTAGAAGAATTTCTAGTGATGCACAACACGCTTTTTCGTAATGAATATATCTTATCATAGACAACTTACGAGCCAAAATATTGGAACTGGTTAATATTTGGATTATTTTAAAACTGTTGATTTATTAAGGATAATTTACAATGATTTGTTTTTTCTTTTCAGATTTGAAATGTTCATTCATTTGTTCCGTATGAACCCATTTATGATTGGTCTATCACATCGATTCCCATCCTGTGGTTCGCGAACCCCCTGAGGAGTTCGCAAACTATTTTAAGGGGTTCGCCAAAACTTATCCGTAATAACGGGTGTCGAGGTTAGGTCTATTAATGTATCTAGAATTTCTCCAGAATTGCAATAATAATAACAATAATAATAATAATAATAATAATAATAATAATAATAATAGTAATAATAATAATTTTAAAAATAACATTAATAATAATAATAACGAATTATAATTCAAATCACTGAAATGAATTTTTTAAGATCCGTAAAAGCATGTACACACGTGGATAGATTACACAATGAATCAATTAGAAATGAACTGGAGATATTTTCAATACTCGATAAACTAGAGGAGCACAAATACCAATGGAAAGAACATTTAGACAGAATGGACAATACAAAATTACCCAAAAAGATCAACGCCTACAAACCACATGGAAAAAGATCTTTCGGGCGGCCAAGGAAACGATGGACTTGAGACCGGAACAGGTCGCATTGACCTAATCCTGGAAAGGAAGAAGAAGAATTATAATTATAATTTGTATTTATATTATTTTTTATTATTATTATTTTAAAATTAAATTAACCTAATAATGCCCCTTGTTACATGTGTAACATCGGGAATTCATCTCATTATTTCCACAATCAATTAATATTTACCTCGAATTTCTGATTTACAGGTATGTAATAACGTTAGGAATGCATTTGATTTCGCTACAACTAGGCCCACACGTCGTGCAACTTTTATGCCGTAACTAGATTAACTGTAGGTTTTAACCGTTAAGTGTTAAGTTAATTTAAGGTTACTAAACCTTTTGCTTGGAATACAATTTTATGCATGTCTATTGTATGTATATTTAAAAGTCAGCGGTTCACCCAACTCAGATCTTTGAGGGTGGGGTTCGTGGGTAGAAGAAGTTAGGGAACCGGTAGTCTATCTGACTAATATGATATTATTCCGTTTATTTTTTTAAAACTTAGGTTCTCATTTTTGCGAGTGTATATCTCCATTACATATATGGAACCATATTCTGTATGGTACATTTATTTAGTACAGTAAGGATTATGTTTTTTATTTGTAGAACTAGCTTAATGCCCGGCGTGCACTACTACGCCAAAATAAATGATAATTTTTTTTACGTTTAGTTGAATAAGTAAAAGGATTAAAATTATAAATTTATGTCGTTATTATTTTTAGGTACCTCGTGCTGATTACCCGGGACTGCCCGGAACCTATGTATCCCGATGTTTGACATAAATGAGCTGAAAGACAAAATTCGTTATTTCGAGTTATCCGTGCTGCTGCTCTGTTTGCCCGGGAATCTACTTATCCTACATCTTTTTGGCACCAATGAAAGAAAAATATGGTTATTGCGAGTTATACGTAAATGATAAACATATGCTGTCGCGGGCATTTTGGTAGAGTTTTTTTTAAATATTCAATTCTGTGTATTAATTTCGTGTATTTGTTATGGTTTGGCTAGTTAAGCGTACAAAAAGCCACATTTATTTACTATTTCCCAACATAAGGGTGAAGGGCTTGAGCATTAAAACTCTCTTATAGCCTATAAATTTCCCGCGAAAATCTTGAACATTTTGCAAAAAGCCACATCACAATCGGCAGTGCACGCTTGTCCGAGAATCTGCTTACCTCGGTCTTCTTGGCATCAATGAAAGACAAAAATGACTATTGTGAGTTATTCGTAAAAGATAAACATATTCTGTCGCGGAGTTTTTTGTAGAGTCGTTTGAGATATTTAATTCTTTGTAAATTGATGTCGTGTATTTTCTGTGCTGTAGGCAGCGTAATCTATTACAGCGTCAAAAAAAAAGGATTATATTTCACGTTTTTCACTATAAAGGGTGATTTAAAGGGTGTAGGAGTTGACTATCACAACTCTTGTATAGCCTATATTCATCCCGGGAATCTCCTGAACATGTTGCGAAAAAACCCATCACAATTGGATCAACCCATCAATTGGCGTCGTATAAAGTAGGAATAAACAAACAACATTAATTTTGTATATTAGATTATTATGATATCTGTTAACTTCTAAAAGAATATAGTTATAAAAAGTGAAGAAAAGAGCATTTATGATGAAGAGCTGAACAGGTTTAGTGCTTGCGTGAAGAGGGTATTTATCCTACTTATAATATACCGGTATTCAGTCTAATTCCAGAAATAAGGCATCAAATTAAATTGTTACTACTTAGTGTCACATAGAAACTGGACATTACAGTGAATTTCTGCCCTAGCACTATGTCCTCTTTCGTATGAAGTTTCATTATTGAAAAAGAGTATGAATTATTTATGGCAAAATAGGTCCGATAAAATAATACAGACCACACTTGTTTCAGGTTACTGACTACTAGATGACAGAATAGGTGACCATGGCATTGAATTTTAAATTTAGCTTAATATAATTATAAGTTATTTTTCATCTTATTATTAAAAAATAAAGAGTGCTCCAATGTAGTTATTTAAGGCAATACGCTTACATCGGAATAGCTTGGATTAAAATCCCGATAGGGTTAGAATTTTTAAACTTGCTTAAATTTTTGTGGCACCATAATCCTGCGATCAACTCAGCTCCTAACGAAAATGAGTAAGAGACATAAGTTCTGGGAATTCGGGATTGGGAATCTGGTTGATACATCTTGCCGTATGTCCGTAAATAATAATATCTTAAGAGGGAAGTAAGATTATAAAGGGAATGATTGGAAAACATTTGCTCAGGATAGAATATGGAGGGATTACGTCCGCACGGCCATGAACCTATTGGTTCCATAGTGCCAGTGAGTTAGTTAGTTACTAACCGCCTACTACCCGAAGCGCCTCCTAAGGTCTGTTGTTAGCACTTCACTTTACCGCAACTCTGTTTTTAAAAAATGGCTTAAAATAAAATAAAATTATTTTATAAAGCATAAATCCACTTATTTTAATACAAAAGAAATTGCGAATATTAGGAAGCGGCGATGTTTGAAAACAAATGAAAAAGTTTGTTATGCTTCATTTTTTCATTTATTTTTTGCCAATGGATCGCAATATTGTAAGAATGCACCCCTGTGGAGAAAAAATGAATAACATCAAACTGTTTATAACCAACATTGTAGGTTATTAAATCATTTTTGATGTGCTATGTTGTAAATTGTATATTTTTGGAACGTAAATTCCTGGAAAATAATACGTTTAAGAAAGTACAAGCAATGGTTTCTTTTTATTGTGGTATAATTAATCACTACGAATGTTTTTCTATTATATCCCTCAAGCAGTATTTGTTTACATTCGTGCACTACATATACAATATGGTAGCCGTATTTCTTAGGGGGTCGGTCACTGCAAAATAATGTTCTGACCTATTCAGAATATTAAAAAGGAGGAGCTTGATTTTAATATGGTGCAATAAAACTGATAAAATCGAGGTGAAAAAGGCTGTGATAGGTTCAATATCAAAATTAATTGAAATGTGATTGGTCATTGACTTCTATTTAGGGCACGAGTTAAATAGTCCTAATAATGAATAGGAATATATCTGAAAATTACTATAATGAGGAGCGTGCACGTGTTTCGACACATCGCGATGAATAAGTAAGTATTGGGTTGTATAATTTTGGATCATGTAGTTACATAGAACAGCACTATAGTGTTGCGTGTGTGGAGCTTTGTGTGCTTACATATGTCCAATCAATACTTGTGTTCATGGTCACTAAACAAATCCTAATTTCCCACAAACTCTACAGTATTGTCATGCGTCCACTGGCCCAATTCCTAAAACATGATGATTCATGTAATACTCAACAATATTTTCCAATATAAAGTAACGAATTAAATAATTTTTAACCCTAAAATAATCGTTAATAAAATTACAATTCTCTACGATTAATATTTTATAAATTCTGAGCTATACAGCCCGTAGGTTGAATGCTACATTCACTGAGGTCCAGTACGTGCCCCTTACCACAACCAATTTGAATCCAGTTTATATCTGCGATAAACGGTTCATAAAATTTATACGCGTATTATGCTCCCACTGCACCTAGGAGTTACTAATACTCTCTTCCTCAAGGGTTTTCCAATTTAATATTTTGAACGCTTCTCTGTTGTTTTATTTGAGTTAGATGGCTGTTCATTTCAATCAGTTATACTTATAAACAAAGAAAAAATCTAATATATAAAAATGAATATTTGTTTGTTCGTACTTTATGCGCGGCCTTACCGTTGATTTGATTGTGATGGGCTTTTTGTAAAATGTTCAGGAGATTCCCAGGATGCACATAGGCTACAAGAGAGTTGTAATACTCAAATCCTACACCCTTAAAAATCGCCCTTTGTAGTGAAAAACGTGAAAAAAATAGCCCTTTGGACGCTTAAATAGCTTACGCTACATATACCATTACAAATACAAAAAAACAAATGTACGCAGAATTGAATATTGCAAAAAGCTCAACAAAAAAGTCCACGACAGTATATGTTTATCTCTTACGGATAACTCACAATAACCATATTTGTCTTTCACTGATGCCAAAAAGATCAAGATAAGTAGGTTCCCGGGCAACACAGGCGGGTAATCAGCAAGGGGAAACTTACAATAATTACGACATACATGTATAATTATTTTTCATATTACTTATTCAACTAATCATAAGAAGTACATTAATTTTTATCTTTCAGCTCATTTATGCCAAGAAATTCGGGATGAGTAGATTCCCGGGCAACGCCGGGTAATCACCACGGTGTATCTAAAAATATAAATGTATAATTATTTTTCCTTATACTTATTCAACTAAACATAAAACACATCCATTTTCATTTATTTAGGCTAGCAGCGCACGCAAGGTATTATTAGCTAGTAAAAATATTCTGATATCATTTAAACTTAAATTTCGTACACACACGACAACTGAAGAAAGTGGAGTAACACTAGTTTTAACTTCGTGACGAAAACAAGTTTGTTTCTACCTATAAGAGCTTAGAGAGTTCAAGTAATTAAAAATTAATGAATGTATAAGGCAGGCGAACTAGATCCAATGTCCCCCTACATAACTTTAATTATTAATTGTGCCCATCCCCACGTCATGGATGTGTGTATGTATGGAAAAATGGATGCATTTAATAATGATGATAATAATATATACTACTACTACTACTACTACTACTACTACTACTACTACTAATAATAATAATAATAATAATAATAATAATAATAATAATAATAATAATAATAATAATCATCATCATCATCATCATCATCCGGTATCATGGCAGCTGCCGCCGTCTTCCGGAATCCAAAATCCATTCCTTTCTGTCCATCCATTGATCTTCCTCCAGTCCTCAGATATTCATAGCTGCTTGTACCCCTTGTATCCAAGTTTTCTTTGGTCTTCCTCTCTTCTTCCTTTCTATTGGGATCCATTCAATAACAATTTTAGGCAATCTTTGCTCTGGCATTCTTTTGACACGGCCATACCACTGTAATTGTTTCTTTTCTATAATATCTGTGCTGTCCGGCTCTTCTTGTACTAATAATAATAGTAATAATGATAATAATAATAATAATAATAAATGATAAAATAATATAACAATAATAATAATAACAATAGTAATAGTAATAATAATAACATATATTTATTTTAATCGACCACGGTGGACTAGTGGTTATGCTCCTTGCTTCTGGTCCCGAGGGTCACTGGTTCAAAACCGGCGGGGGTCGATGGATTTTTTAGGATGGAAAAATCCAAGGAGCAAGTCCTCTGGGAGCAAGTTAAAGCCTTGGGTCCCGAGTCTGAAGATTATCAGGCCCGTAAAAGATCCTTAAGCCTGAATAATAGGCCTCTAAACAATATTTACCGAATTTTCCCGTCCTAGTACTACCTTGGTTTCATAGATATCAGTATGAGGTGGAACGCTGATCATGGGCCACTCCAATGACATCTATACGAAAACAAGTGTAACTAAATTAGTATGGTACAATTTCTTCCCTGTAGGGGGAGAGCGCCTAAATCTCTTTAGGTAAACAAGGGCTTACAAGTTGATCTTTATATTACTTTAAGACCTTGTCTACCGCTCAAGCAGGTCAAAAAAATACACAAATTATTCTTTCATCTAATTACAATAACAATAAATATCACATGGCATGTCTACAATACAAATATGATTTACCAATTTTTTTATTGAATCTCGATTTAACGAATGTGGGATAAAATATACAAGATAGAAAAATAACTATTAATGATATAGAAAAATCTAGTTTTCGAGAAAAATCAATTATTTAGCTACAGATAAATGTATAATCGTGAGTTAAAAGTACCAAGTGTGCGGAAACCACTGATATCTTGAGGAAGGAAATTCCAGGAGCGGGCAGAGGCTATTATGAAAGAAGTAGAGTAAGAGGAAGTGCTATGAAAATGGACTAATATCTTGTGACCTATTGTTAATATTATGACCTCGATTAATAGCCTAATATTAAAACGAGTCTACAATTAATAAATAACAAACTCCATGACGCGGCAGGCTTAGAAGGTCCTTGGTTTGCCATCCATCAGCTGGTCCTACACCCACTTGTCATTTACAGACATGGCTGATCATCTGACTAGCATACCGGTGACATTTAGTTAGCATGTCGAATCTCCCAGTCGTTATAGCTGCCTCATTTGATTCATGTAACCAATTAATATTTGCTAGCTTTCTTTTCTTTACAATGTCGACACATTCCTCATCGATCATATCTTGGTTTGACACTGTTTTTTAAAACAACCAAGAATTTGTTAATCATTACAGCCACGTTTCCAAATTGTAATAGGTATATATACCAAATTCCAAAAATTCTTCAGTCTTTCGATAGTTACAGGCACGTATACACATAAGCATATATTAATTTATACATGAAGTTATATATATATATATATATATATATATATATATATATATATTATTGTTCTCCTTTTCCACTCAACCAGAACAAATATGTTTCTATTAAATTCAACACCACATTTGATTCATGTAACCAATTAATATTTGCTAGCTTTCTTTTCTTTACAATGTCGACACATTCCTCATCGATCATATCTTGGTTTGACACTGTTTTTTAAAACAACCAAGAATTTGTTAATCATTACAGCCACGTTTCCAAATTGTAATAGGTATATATACCAAATTCCAAATTGGTTGAAAATTCTTCAGTCTTTCGATAGTTACCGGCACGTATACACATAAGCATATATTAATTTATACATGAAGTTTTATATATATATATATATATTATATATATATATATATATATATATATTATTGTTCTCCTTTTCCACTCAACCAGAACAAATATGTTTCTATTAAATTCAACACCACAAAAATCAAAATGAAATTATAATACGATATTTCAGGCATTGTGTTATGTTCATATTAGCGTCTGTTTTGATTTATTAAAATATGTTTATGATAGAAATACATAAATTAATATATCAATCAAATCATCTAAATGAATGTTCAAAGCGAGAAATGTTTCCCTGAACTGCGACTTCAAACCAAGATACCGCCTTTACGGGCAGTTGTTCTTATCACTTGAGCTATCGAAGCAAGATGTAATCCTGGCACACACATCTCTCTCTCTTTCTCTCTCTCTCTCTATCTCTCTCTCTCTCTCTCTCTCTCTGTCTCTCCCTCTCTCTACCTCTCTCTCTATCTCTATCTCTCTCTATCTCTCTCTCTATCTCTATCTCTTTCTCTCTATCTCTCTCTATTTCTCTCTCTACCTCTCTCTCTCTCTCTCTCTCTCTCTCTCTCTCTCTCTCTCTCTCTCTCTCTCTCTCCCTTATAATCCCGCGTTCCAATAGCAGTGTAAATTAATTCACAATACAATGGTTTGCTTCGTAAATCAAGAAGATATTATGTTGAATTTTTACATTAAAATTAATATAAACCCTTTTTATAGTAATAATGTGCAAATTAATACACTCGGGCAAATCATCTAAACCAATGTTTAAAGAAATAAAAATTGCCCCAACCGGGACTCGAACCCTAGACCTGCAAATGTTCGATTTTCGCCAAACTTTCAACTAACAACAAATAATAAGACATTGCCGACCTGATACGAACTAAGATGCTAATAAAATATTATAACGTAATAATTAAATAATTTGCGGATTGCATAAATAATTAGAAAAGGACTCCCAATGCCAAGAGTACTTCATCTTGCTCCATAGCAAAGTATTTTGACGTAGATATGGGCACCTACCCACATCCCTGGAAGTTAGAAACACATCTCTGGAACTTCAATATATAGGCCTACTAACAAATATGTAAAAATCCGTACCTGCAAATAAGATTGAGAAATTTGTTTTTGTTTTCGACTGAAATTAAACAAATCAGATATTATACTTAAACAGTCTCTTGCAAAAAATTGTTATAAATAAACTTTTAATACCCACTGTTGAAGAGTATCGAAAATAAACGTTTAATAATAAAATAAATTGTGAAAGTTCTCGACATATTTATACAGGGAAAATTGCATAAAGTTCACTATCTTTGTATTATACAACTACCTACTCGTAGAAATATGCAATGTTGCATCCATAGAAACTATTTCATTATAAACAAAAATGTCGTAGGTTTTCGTAACATTAAGAAAATGAAATGATTAATGACTCTTTGTATTTTCATAATAGAATTATATATCGTGAAAACATTTATATTACATGATAGATGGGAGACATATATGTTTATAATACAGTGATTTATTAAGGCTATTTAACTCATTCCCCAAATGGGAGTCAATGACCAATCATATTTGAATGATTTTATTAATGTCTCAATGATATTTTATTTGAAACACAGTCGTGTTTCGCCTCGAATTTATCAACGAAAGTATATCATATCAAAGAAAACTCCTCCTTTTTAACATTATGTATAGGCCATAGCATTATTTTGCAGTGACTGACTCACTCACTAAGAAGCACGGCTACCAGATTGTATATATACAGCTTGAATGTCAGCACATAGCACATGCGGGAGATAATACAAACACATTTGTATCAATTGATTATACCACAAAAAAAGAAACCACTGTTTGCACTTTGTTAAACAAATTATTTTCCAGGAAATGACTTTGCAGAAAAATATAATTGACATATTTACATCATAGGACATCAGAAATTAATTAATATCTATAATGTTGGTTATATATTTCTCCACTAGGGTGCATTCTTACAATATTGCGAACCTTTGGCAATAAATAATGTGATCTGGTTGCAGTGATGAACAAAATATGCAAATGAAGCGTACCAATCTTTTGTCATTTGTTTTCAAATAAGGCCGATTACATTAAATATGTACATATTTTAAAATAACTATAGTTAAATAATGATTTGTGAGTAAACAGCTTACTTTTATTCGTTAAATAGTCCCAACAAATGCCACTCCTGATTTCCAAATTCTCTAGATAAATTGGAAATCACTCGTGGCGTTACTTATGAATATATTTTCTTCGTGTGTGAATTATATTGTTCATATTGCAGTCGTAAGTGACAAATGGTATTAGCAGGAAATTTTAATAGAACTCATTTCTGTTTCATAAAACAGTATTTTTTGTATGGTGTAGAAGCTGTTTTTTTCTGTTCTCTAATACTGCTTTCTTGCATAATTGCTTCTAGTTACTGCTTTCTTGTATTGCTGAAGTTAAAGAGTTTCATGTTATTAATTGTGTGTATAACCTCTATTAATCTAATTTAATTGCAGTAGGAGATGACAATAAACTATTACAATAAGAAGAAATTCATACGCAAATGAGACAAGGATGTCCTCTATCGCCACTTGTATTTATCATATATATGAATCAGATAATTACAGAAAGGAGAGAACAACGTCATGAACATACTATATGTACACAGTTGAACATAAATAATTTTTGCAGATAATGTGGCATTACTGGAACCTTCAGAAGACGAACTTTATAATTTTAACAAAATAGCCATCTAATATAATATGAAAATTAACACTTTTGTTTAAAAGTAATGGCTTTCATGGAAAATACTCTGTACGTAGCAAATTGTGTATAATATTAAAAATACTGGAAAGAGTAAATCCATTTACTATCTTATACAGTATGCAGTAACATATTTGCACGAAGTAGACATATCAAACAGAATTGTTAATATTAATAAAACTATGGGAATAATAAATTCAATAATGAAACCTTCACTAGTCTACAGAGATACTAGATTACGGCTATACAAAACCTTCGCAAGACCTGCACTTTGCTACGGCAGTAAGACATGGACTTTGAGGAAAGGAGAGGGGAGCAGGATAACTTCAAGTGAAATTAAATTCATGAGACATACAGCAGGTTACACCAAGTGGGATTACAAACGCAATGATGATGTCTAGAAGGAACTCGTTTCTAGTCATTAAATATATAGGCTACATGAAATCCAGAATAACTGGATGAATCATTTGCGACGAATAAGTACAGATAGAGTTTCAAAAGCCATATTTATTTATTGTTCAACAGAGAAGAGATCTCGGTGCCGACCTAGGAAACGCTGGATATCATCAGTGTGGACGTAAAAAACCTATATGCCTAAGACTTGGATGGAGGAAGAAGAAGATAGATTGAATGAAAAATACGTGGAAAGTCCTTTTTATTCTAAGGATTTAATTTTAAAGATGATTTTTGAGATACAAATTTTAAAATTTAGTACGTCTGCATATATTATTTTATTATATATAGTTCATCACCTAACTATATGGTTTTTGAGATGGAAATTTTAACAATTAGTACTTCTGCATATATTATTTTATTATAGTTCATCAAGTATTTACATGGTTTTCGAGATACATATTTTAAACTTAGTACTTCTGTATATATTATTTTATTGTATTTCATCACCTATTCACATAGTTTTTGAGATGGAAATTTTAAAAAATTATACTTCTGCATAACGAGTGTGGTACATTGCAGAGTCTTTAATGTACCTGCTATGCATTTAGAGCATGAGGTATCTGTGATTTACCTCATGGTCATTTTCATTATTAGGTATGTCTTGACTTTGGTAGATGCTTTGATAGGTTTCACAATTTAGAAATTGTACCAGCAAATATGAGAGGAGAGAGTAAGTTATGTACCTGAGGACATCGAGATAACATAATAGTGAATAATCATATGAATATTTCTAAGAATCAGGATACTAGGCCTGTTGTAAATAAAGAATTAAATGTCATAGGCCATCCGCCCAAAATTAAAGTAAATATTTTTAATAATGATGTTACTTGTATAGTGGATAGTGGCTGCTCGAACACGACAATAGACCAGATATTTCATAATTTCTTAGTCAACAAATAAATAAAATAATGACTGTAAAAATATGTGGAGTGTATTGTACTCTTGCGATAGGCAAGAAGAAACTGCCAAGTAAGCTTCAATGCCTTCTAGATTTAAATATCGGAAGATATTGCTTCAGTACAATATGTTTAATTTCTCCATATTTGTCTTGTGATACGTTAATAGGTTGCGACCTGTTGGAGCAATATAATGTCATAATAAATTTTGAGTGTATGAATATTTCCTTATGTAATGAAGATAATGTGAGAATCGTCATCCCATTTGGTAATGAATATGAGGAGAATAAGTACTTAAGTAAAAAAGAAGAGTGACATTGCTGAAGAACACATTTTTATAGAGAATATAGTTGTTCACGCGGAAAGTGAATTGGTAAATGGCCGCGAATATCAAACGCAAGATAATATTGTAGTTAGTTTTACTTCCGATAAAAGTCTCGAGGGCGAAGAAAGCCTTATTAATGAGAATGGTTGTGCTGACGATAATGTCGATGTAAATGTTGTGATTTAGAATGTGTCTCTTGCAATACTGTTTATGATGAAATCCCTCTATTACATTGTGTGAGTGATGAACTTGAAAAGGACATATTTGAAACGATAAAGGAAAACGTTAAAGGCACTCATGACATAAACAATGAACAGAAAGGCGTGTTTTATGACATTTTAATGAAAAATAAGAATTATTTTTCTTCGAAGCCACGATAGTGCAACTGTTTTAAATATTCATTTAAGGTGATGGAACATCCACCCATAAATATTAAGAGTAGACCCATGCTTATTGCCATCAGTGAGCAGGCAGATCAAATGATAGATGTCATGTTAATGCAAGGAATAATACAGAAATCTGATTCTCTTTACGCCAACCATATTTGCTGGGTGTTAAAATTTAATGGCAAAATTCGCTTGTGTTGAGATAGTTGTAGGACTAATTATTTTACTGTCCGGGATAATTATAGGCCCGAGACTATTGACGCATCGATAGCAAATACGAAAGCTGGTAGATTTATTAGTTCTAGTGATTTAACTTCTTCATTTTGGCAGATAGAACTAGACCCCAAAGTTTAACCTTATACTACTTCTATTTATTATTCAACGTTTGAAGTATAATGCGAGATATCTAAATACTAATGACACGTAAACAACCTTACAAATGAATTGCAAATATATCAATACCTATTGTGGATAAAAATCATATTCCGGAGACATCCGAGAAAATATGTAAAAGAGTTATTGAGAGATTAGAATGCCGCGCAGAGAAGCGCAACAATAAGGTTAAATGGCATAAAACGAAGTGAAATCCCAAAATAGGAGACAAAGTTCTCATAAGGGATATTTCACTATCCAATGCTTTAAAGAAACAATATCACAGGATGAACATATTGTATAAACGTCCCTATGAAATATGTAGAACCTTCAGTGATACTACTTACGAGTTGATCGAAATAGACACTCGAAAAAGAAAAGAGAAATTTTCAAAATAACTTTTTGAAACCATTTCAGACTCCTATTAATTAGTCGTAGCTGGTCATTTCAAATAGTTCAAAGTTGATTTAGAATATTGTATGTAATTTTGAAAAATTGTTAATTTTATATTCAGTATGTAACATGTATTTATTATAATTGCGATGTATTACATTTTATTGATTCTAATACAGATGAATCTAGTATAGAAGGACACTTGATATTTCGGGAAAGTGATTTATTTTAATTTAGCCTCACACGTAGCTGTAGCTAAGATTAAAATAAATCAGGAGCAATTTAAAACCGGGTATTTATTCCCATATAAAAGTAATATTACTTTATTTTTATTTATTTAATATTTTTTTTATTTAATATTTAAATATAATTAGGATATATTTATTTCTATTAAGAATAGAAATAAGATTGATTTAGAGAATTCAAATTTTTATAAGTATATAAAAAATTTCAAACTGGTCGATATAAACTGTTAATACACTTAGATGTATTTCTAACTCATTTAATATATGTAAAAATACTTTGAATATTTGAATTGGTATTTTTATAAATAAATAAATGGGATTGGATGAATTGGATGGGAGTCAGCCAGCAATACTCCTTCCTTTTTAGTTGGACCAATCAGAACTTCCAGATTATAACAGAAATGAAATGGAATTTTTCCCAGAACAACAAGATGGCTACAATACTTGAAAGAAGTTAGACATGTAAAACAATGAGTCATCGAAAAAATAAGAGAATTAGTGTTCATTTCTCGGTAGTAGTTGACAAATGGTGTAAAATGGATGTAAAATAATATTGTAGTATAAATTTTATTCATCTGGAGTATAAATAATCCATAAAGTGGAAATAATGTGTTAGTGAGTAAAAATATTGAGAGTTGGAAATAGTAATCCATTACATATATGAAATAATAATCTGCTCCTAAATGAAAATTATTAATTTGAGCCGGAACTTTCAAAACTATTGAACATTTACAAGATTCAACTCAATTTAAATGAGAAAATAAAATAATATATAATTTACCTGTTAACAAAAGTGTTTTTACTTGTTTTTGTTCGAACCTTTCCCTCATTCCCCTGAAGGCAAATAACAGTGATTAAAATTATTACAATCATATATCTACAAATGTCTCCACAACGCGGGACATCACATCCAACAACCACCTTGAATGATTGGGAGTTGCAGAATGTTTTCAAGGTAATTGGACCCTATTTGTAACCGCCTAAGAATTAAGATGAAAGTTAAAGTTTTGTATAACTGAAAAAATATGCATGAGTTCCCATTTTATTCAGTTGATCTCAGTGAAATATATCAGAACTTAAATATCTAGAAACGGTGAAATATGAAGATCCTAAGTTACAGGTTTCTGGAAATCTAAAAGCTATCGGCAAGCTGACTGATAAATGAAAACAGGATATACTAAAATGCCATGCTTCATATATGAATGAAGCAGTAAAGCCCGATCTGATCAGGAGAAGGAAACATTGGAAGCTGAGCGACAGTCTCATGCTAGGAACGAAAAACGTAAATCAGGTGAGTCGTGTTGGAGCCCAAAATACCCTATTACTTCCTTTAAACAATATTAACCTTCATGAGGCAATTGTGAAAACTTTAAATAAGAAGGAAAATTGCTACAAATATTTCTGCAAGACTCTCCCTAGAATATATGATGCTAAAATGAAAGAGGAAATATTTGTCGGACCACTAATTTCGAAGTTTACTATTGGCTCTAGTTCGTCCTACACCGAAATCAAACACTCCCACAACACTCGATGATTATAGACCAATTAGTATTCTTCCCTGTTTATCTAAAGCACTGGAACACATAATACACTCACAGTTAACAGACTACCTCAACACACGCGACTTACTTGATGAACATCAGTCTGGTTTTAGAACAGGACATCACACAAGTACTGCACTACTTGACATTGTAGAGGACATAAGAGACTCAATGGAAAAAAGCAAACTCACCGCAATAGTCCTACTCGACTACAGCAAAGCCTTTGACACAGTAGATATAGACTTAATGCTAGCGAGACTAAAGACACTACATCTGTCGGAAAACTGCCTTGATTGGTTTGCATCTTACCTCACTAATCGTCAGCAATCAGTTTCTGTTAATAATCGCATTTCTTCCTGGCGCTTGGTGAGGAAAGGGGTACCTCAAGGCGGCGTCCTCGCTCCTCTTCTCTTCTCGATTTATATTAATGACGTGACCAAGAAACTACAAAACTGCAAGCATCATCTTTACGCCGACGACCTACAGATTTACACACACTTTAGGCCTGACGAAATTAATGAATATATTGACAAAGTAAACACTGACCTCAGGCATATATCTTTATGGTCCAGACAATATGGGCTGAAACTAAATGTAAACAAAACGCAAGCAATAATTATCGGACGTCCAAGGCTATTACACCTCATAAACAATGGCAATATGTCGGCTGTCATATTAGATAATGAACAAATTCCTTATACCGACGTCGTTAAAAACTTGGGATTTTACTTAGATTCTAATTTAAAATGGCATGAGCAAGTAAAACAAACATCTAAAAGGATCTTCTCCATAATGCATTCCCTAAAGCGACTTAAAAATTTTCTTCCTACAACTCTTAAAAGAATTTTAATCCAAACTTTAGTGATGCCGCATTTTGACTACTGTGACATTCTACTAACTGACATAAGTGACGGATGTCGGACAAACTGCAGCGTGTCCATAATATGTGTATCAGATTCATATTTAATATTCGAAAATATGATCACATTTCTCCATTATTCCACGAATTGTTATGGCTACATCTAAAAGAGAGAAGAAATCGCACTGTCTAATTCTCCTATTTAAGATCCTACATACCTCGATTCCCAATTATTTATCATCCCGTTTCCAGTATCTATCCTCAAACCATAACTTAAACACAAGATCACAACATAGTCTCTTATCTTACTTAATATACCGCAACATAGGACATCACATCACTCCATGTCATATACCATCTCCACTTCTCGCAACTGGAATTCCCTACCACAAGAAATAAGGGGCTGCCGGACATTGGCATCTTTAAAAGAAATCTAAATTTATATTTGCACTAAACTCGACTTCATTATTATCCAGTGTAAGATATATATATATTAATTGGTGTTTCCCGTATAATGTATCATATTTATATTATTATTATTATTATTATTATTATTATTACTATTATTATTATTATCGTATCATTATTGTTATTACCCTATAAAATGTTGTTTGTACATGACATTTACATTGCTACATTTATTGTATCTTTAACTGTTTATAATTAGTACAGTGTATATCTATATTTGTCGAATATTTATTTGTATTTGTGCTGGTTGAGTGGAAGAGAGGGCCTTATGGCCTTAACTCTGCCAGAATAAATAAAAGTATTTATATTATTATTATTATTATTATTTATTATTATTGATACTTGAACAAACGATTACAGATACTGGAGAACAGCCATGACTTAGATTTAAAAGAGCAATAGCATTTTGTATAAGAAATTACTAAGATCAAAATCACAAGAATATTATACAAAACGTGCTTCATAAATTCCGCAAGCTGGGGTGCAATATTTGTGTCAAAATACACTCTGCATTATCCCGAAAGTCATGATTGTGTTAGCGAGGAGGAGCGTGAAAGATTTCACAAAACATAAAGGCGATGGAAAAACATTGCTAGGAAAGTGGAATATAAACGTAACAGCAGACTAAGCCTAGCTAATAAGACTATTTGTAAGAAAGTCAGGCCTACAACTCAATGGTATTAATAAGCTGTTGGTTTATGCTGATGATGTATTACTATTGGCCTATAGCGGGGAGATAAGGCACTAAAGGCCAACACGCACACACTACTGAGTAACACTAAGAAATTGGGACTGGAAGTAAATATCAATAAAACTAAATATATGGTCACGCATACAAATACATTATATAATGGAAATGGCCAGCTAATGACAATGAGGGAAATTTTGAGGAAGTGGCTGAATTCAAATACCTAGGAACAATAATCACAAACAGGAAAGAGATGCACAAGGAAATTTAACATAGGCTCAATTCTGGAAATGCGTGTTCTTATGCATTACAGAGACTCTTGACTTCCCAACTCCTTTCAAAAAACGTTAAACTGAAAATATATAAAACTATTATTCTACGAGTTATATTATATGGATGCGAAACATGGACTCTTACTTTAAGCGAAGAAAGGAGATTACGAGTATTTGAGAATAAAGTTGTTAGGACAATTTTTGGACCAAAGAGAGATGAACAGACAGGTGAATGGAGAAGACTATACATAACAGTGAATTACATGGTCTTTATAGGAAGCCGGATATAATGAGAACGGTTAAGTCTCGTAGACTGCGATGGGCAGGACATGTGGCACGAATGTGGAATAAAACACGCGCATGGAAGCTTCTTGTAGGAAAACCAGAGGGAAAAGGGCCAGTTGGTAGACCAAGAATGAGGTGGGAGAATAACATTAACTACGATTTGAGGGATGTAGATTATACAGGGGATAATTGGAAAAATTGGCTCAGGGTAGGGATATATGGAGAGCTTATGTCAGAGCGGCCATGAACGTACGGGTTCGATAGTGCCACTGAGTTAGGTAGTTAGTGAGTTTGTAAGTAAGTCTATTTTATCATATCTCAAATTTTGAAAAATTAATACGTCATGGAGGAAAATTGTGTCCATATTTAAATTCACCGGTGTTAAATTAGGCCTCTTCATATATTGGAATGGAAAATTTGCGTACCATTGTAATTGTTTCAAAGATATTGAAATAATGTCGCCTAATAGAATTCTACAAATTTTTATCCAACAACAAATTTAAAGGGAAGATAATGTTTGTAGTCCTATAACGAAATGAAAAACGAAATCTCTTAGAATGGAAACAGGTCAACTACCTGATTCCAGGAGCATGTGAATAATTTATTTTTGAAGGGGTTTAATTTGACCCTGCTTCTTCTTATTCATACTTTATAGGATTTTCGTCCTGTTTATTTCAAAATCATTCCTCGGAGGAAGACGTTTTGGAAGTACATTCACTATCTATCCATCTCTTGGCTGGACTTTAAGGTAATCTCAATTTGTAAATATCCTATGTTAATAAATGGAAGTTTATCTTTATTTAAAATAACAATAAAATAAACATTTAGGAAGATTTAACAAGTTATTAATATCACACCCATTTCTTCTAATGATTCGTTGCTTATGGAATGGAAATCCATAGCTTTTGAAAAACTGGACTGATAGGTCACTCGAAGAGTGGGATAAATAAATACTCGGGCAAAATCTATAAAGCAGCTGGCCATGTCTTACATAATGTACATGTGTGTATAATAATATTTATTGATAAATCACTGGGATTTACATATATAAACACTCTTTACATTCATACCACTCTAGCTACTTGATTCCTGGCTACATAAGAATCCGTGTACTAAATAATAAACTGTATCAAAATTGACTGATATTTATTCTTCGTTGACTTTTAATCAGTTTAAAAAACATCACATCATTTTACTAATATTTATCAAACTAACGTTGTTCTTATTATTAAGTTAATGACGGTATTAATGATGGTATATAAATATAAAAAATAATTTAAAAATATTAAATAATTGCATAGTAGTCCTTCAGTATAATTACCTCTAAGACCACTATTCATGTTATGTTGATTCATTCTATATTTACAAAGAAAAGAGACAAAATATAAAACAGAAATATCAATTATGAAAATAAAATTACTAATTGCATATTATTAACTCCATTTTTTGACAGACGAAATTTAAATATATGGCAACAGGTAACTCAATAAGCATGACTTAGAATTTTCATGTGGGACAACCCTTTCTTGAAAGAGTAAGTTACAAACGTGGGCAGTGATTACTGTGTAATAGGTAGAATACATGAAGATCTTCTGAATAAGTGTTTTTGGCAGATTATTGTCTTTAAACTAATGAAAAACTGGGCTGAGAAGACAATCCTCAATTTTTGATGCCAGGTAACTAGGTGTTCTAATATACACAAGATTTAAACGGAAGAAAGAGAGAATGCGGTTTACGTCTGTCGATAAAGCGGAGCCAAGAAATGGAATTATTGAAGTGCGGAGAAGTACGACCATAACTGCGGATTTTAAAACTTAAATGAAAGAAAGTGTTAGGAACACTGTGCATTTTCTGCTCGGACTAATCATGGACTTTGAACACGTATCTGTATGCCCTGCTAGAGGAGTAAAACCTTAGTTAATTATTGGGAGTCAAGCGAGATAATGAGTGCATGAAAACAACCGACTTTGTGATACAGCGATTTTTTCTCCCATGCGTTTTATTTTTATTTTATGTAATTGGTAATTTTGTTATTGAAAGTCAAATGGGTTGTATATCAATGTCTCGGTATTAAGCAATATATTATATATATATATATATATATATGTATATATGTTAGCGGATTTTGCTACACACGCTGTACCATATCTACTGAAAACTATCTATAATAATTAAGTTCGGGATTTCTGGTGGACGATTTGTAACTCTTATTGGGTATAATGCAAATATGCAAGTATTATGGCATTCTTATTTATGCTGATTGATTCTTAATTTATGTTTGTCCGTAGTGTTTTCAAGTGCATTTTATACAAACAAATACTAGTCCCTTCGAATAAATATCACGTTCTCTGTTATGCAGCTGAAATGTGTCTACTTGAGCTGCGTTGATAACCATTTACTTCACTACCACTGATGTATTTCATGTGGTGTTAGTCTATTCCCAGATATTGTGATTTGAATTTTGATTGTCTATTCCCTGTGATGAGTTTCCGCTTTTTTTACTTTTGTGCGTATTATAATTTTTTATTCAATACCACGACAATGAAAAACAAAGAACTAACCTGCTTTTGGGCCTTGAATAAAAACTTATATTTATGACTATTTAACTCATGCCTCAAATGGGAGTCAATGACCAATCACGTTACAATGATTTTTTATTCACAACCAATCATAGTCGTGTTTCACCTCGCTCTTTATAGATTTCTCTTTATCAGCTCCTGCTTTTGTGATAAAGAAAGCTCCACCTTTTCAATATACTGAACAGGTCAAAGCATTATTTTTCTCCAACATATACATTGAATATAGCAAATAATGAAAAGATTCCTTGGTTTTACTGAGTTGTTTACTAAAAAAATAAATGAATAACCCGTAATGTTGATTATGATATATAGTTTGATGTGTTTCATTATTTCTCCACTTGGGTGCACTCTTAAAATATTACGATCTTATTTGGCAATAAATAATATGATCAAGGTGCAGTGAATGAACATAACCTCACATTTCAGAATTGTTTTCAAACATCGCCGTTTACATTAAATATATAAATATTTTAAAATAACTATAGTTAAACAATGATTTGTGAGTAAACAGCTTAATTTTATTCGTTCAATAGTCCTAACAAATACTACTCTTGATTTCCAAATTCTGTAGATAAATTTGGAAATCACTCGTGGCATTACTTATGATAAATTTAGATAAATATTAAATTATTTTTACAATTGTACAAATTAATTGTGTATTAAAATAATGGGCTCAACTGCACTTCTACTAGCGCTTGATTTTCAGTTATATTGTTGTAAATTAAAGCTCTTCTTCTGTATTTACTAACATCATTTAATATTATTAAAGTTTTCAAACAATGTTTATAACATTGTTAGACAATTTTTAAGTATATATTTAATTATGCAAATCTCAATTATGACACTGTTAGACAATACTGTGATGCTATCTCCTATTGTCTCCACCAAGTATGATTTTTCTATTGTTATTTTGGTTATCGCTGGTTGGATCAGCGTTAGGGAGTGATATGTAAGTGTACACCCATTTTTTAATAAACGTTTGATAATTTTAATATTATTCATATATATATATATATATATTATATAAATATATATATATATATATATATATATTTTAAACATGCATTTTGGGATTAATTGAAAATTAGGTCATTTAAATTTTATAGCGACCGATAGTAAATGTAAATACTTGATATTTACATGTATTTGGTTGTGAATAATTACAGAGTCTATTCTATTTTGCTCTGTCCGGTCACTAGTCTCATTAGTTTGGCAATTTTGTTGTCTTTGGAAATACCCTTTATTTTCATTATCAAATGTATTCCTTCTTCTTTTACCTCTACAGGGAGAATTCCAATACCTATTTCTCTTATCAAGTCCACCGCTGTGGTTTCAAGTAGCGTGCTGCCTTGTCACGCAGCGGGCCCGGGTTCGATCCCCGGTCGGGGCAGCAGTTTTCTGGGTGAGGTTTTTTATCGGGGTTTTTGCTCACCTGTAAGACAAATGTCAGGAAAACTTTAAGGTCCAAACGGTCCCGAAATCATATGGCCATCATCACCATCATTAATATCCTTATCATTACCATCGTCATCGTTCACCGGTGTGGAAAGCAACGGGAAGCTACCACACCTACAATTCCCTAGTAAAGCTGCAAGCATAGCAAGAAAATGCTATGATTGCAGTGAAGGACCTGCCTTCGGGCAGAGTTACTATGGATGGATAGATGGATTATCTCCTACTCTATTACATTCATATAATTATTTGTCTTTCATTTCTATTTTCATTACGTTTTAACCATCTATTCTGGTTATTGTTACCATAATTATTTTTTACCCTATTTTTATTTGGGCTGTTTTTATTTTGGATAAATCTATTATTATTATTGTTGCCCTGTTTGAATTTTTCCTCCATTCACATTATGATATTCATCATTTCTTTTAAGTACAAAATTACCTTTCTTATTATAGGGCTCTGCCCCTTCCCAAATAAATTTATTGTACTACATGTATCTACTTCTATTTTATTCTCAAGTATAGCTAACAACTCTAACATTTCAGACACATTTTGCGGTCTGGCTACTATCAAATGATATCTAATCTAATCTGGGAAGCGATGTGATAACATAGAAATTAAAGTTTTCTCATCTATTGGAGGTTGTAACAACGATACCATTTTTGCTTTCTCCAAGAAATAGTTTTTAAATAAATTTGTTTACCAATTGTGGAGAAATATCCGCTAGTTAGGTCTAACCTAAGTTTATTTTGCATTTATGGTCCCGAGTAGTGTCCCTAAAAAGGCATATTTAAATGTTTGATAAGTCATTTAATCATGGCATACTATCTTAAACCAAGACTCTGTATTGTCTTTTAAACTTTTCTTATGAAGAACATTTTAAACTTGTCTTCCATACCTTTGATTTGAAAGTAATCTTCGATTTCCCTAATGAAATCAGTAGGACTTTGGCCTACAGTATCACCAAAGTTGGGTAAATGAATTTCCCCTAACAGATTAGCAGGAATTTTACATACATTGTTACTACAAGAAGGTGGATCATTATTAATATTACTAGAATGTCCTGACATAATCTCTATATCTTTTTCACTACTTGAATGTTCACTAGTTTTTGATACATATTTGTTTTCATGTTAAACAATCTTATTTATCCATCCTTCAACTTGTTCTTTAATAATAATTACTTCGTTTGTTATCTTTCATTGAAGTTCTTCATTACCTAAGTTAACACTTTGTTCGGAAATTTTTAGTCTATCTTCGACTTTAGTTCCTAATTCTTCGATTTTATCTTGGCAAATTTGCCTTACCTCAATCAAAGATATTTCTATTTGAATACAAGTATCATCAACCTTTTCATTACATTTTTCTATCCCATTTTCACAAATATCTATTTTATTTTTACAATCTTTGGTTACATTAATTATTCTCTGTTCCAGTTTGGAATTCTTTCCTTTGCTTTCCCACCTAATGCTTTCTAACTTTTGATCTAGTTTCAAGTTATTTTCTTTCATTTCTTTACTGAGATTAGAGATATTTGTATCCATTTTATTGCTAAGGTTTTCTATTGACATTCCTAATTTCTCTTAATTTTGCAATGTTCTTTTCTAATTTATTGCTGAGACTTGAATTGTCATTCCCAATTTCTTTTAATTGTGCACTGTACTTTTCTATCTTGCTGCTAAGATTAGTTGCTATAGCTTCTAGTCTATTACTGAGATTTGAAATGTCAATACTATTCTTTTCTAATTTATTTATAAATAATGCTCCCCAAGGAGGTGTATCATTAGTTTCATTATTACTTTCATTGTTAGACATTAATTAATCTTGGCCTTCATTGATTATTTGTTCACTTCCAACATTAACAGTTTCACAAATTATAATTTCATTATTGGCCATTGTTGGGTATTTTACAATTTTCTTATTTCTTAAGATCATTAATTTTATTATACACTTTTGCACTATTTCACTTAGATAACCTTTAACTGTACTCACTTTTTAAGATTGTATTACTTCTCTCACTCTCGTGGTCGGTTCGGTTCAGGTTCAAAGGTTCCTGGTTTGAGTCATGTTAGGCACCAAGTTGGGTGCCATTTCAAGGTGGTTGTAGGATGTGATGTCCTGCATTGTGGAGACATTTGAAGATATATGATTGTAATAATTTTAATCACTGTTACTTGCCACGGCACTGATGACTCCCTTCAAGGGGATGAAGGAAAGTTTCTAACATAAATAAGTAATGACACTTTTGTTAACAGTTAAATTAACTATTATTTTATTAAAGTTCTCATTTAAATTGAATTGAATCTTGTAAATGTTCAGTTTTGAAAGTTCCGGCTCAAATTAATAATTTTCACTAAGGAGCAGATTATTATTCATATATTTAATAGATTAAAATTTCCAACTGTCAATTTTTTACTCACTTACACATTATTTCCACTTTATGGATAATTTATACTTCAGATGAATAAAATTTATACTACAATATTATTTTCCATCACTTTTACACCATTTGTCAACTACTATCAAGAAATGAACACTAATTCTCTTATTTTTCGATGACTCATTGTTCTACATGTCTAACTTCTTTTAAGTATTGTAGCCATCGTGTTGTTCTGGGACAAATCCCATTTAATTTCTGTTATAATCTGGAAGTTCTGATTGGTTCAACTGAAAATGAAGGAGTAACTACTGGCTGACCCACATCCAATTCGTCCAATTTCATTTATTTGTTTATGCAAAATAGCAATTCAAATATTAAAGTATTTTTACATATATTAAAACAGTGAGAAATACATAAAACTCTATTAACAACTTATATTGACCAGTTTGAATTTTTTATGTACTTATAAAGAAATTGAATTCTCTACATCAATCTTATTTCCATTCTTAATAGAAATAAATATCAAAATATTTAAATATGAAATTAAAAACCCTTATTACTTTTATATGGGGGTAAGTATCCGGTTTTATCACGAGTATCAATACAATATCTATGATTCTCGTTCCGAGAGAAATATGCAACACATGTTTTATTTTAGTCTCTGTTGCAATAATATTTCAGTAGAAGTTCAAGGAAAACGAAAGACCCTAACAAAATCATGCCGATATTGTTGAAAATTTATTTGTTGTAATGTATCTAAATCACTGCACCGTCTTGAGAATTTAGTTTCAGTATATGATGATTGCTTTCCAATTTTTTTATGGAGAAGTCACCGGAAGAAAAATACCATGTGGAACACTTCATTTTTCTGACAACCGATTTTGATAAGTTATTTCTTTCATATATTTATGTATTAGATTATAACATCACATAAACAAATAGGCCTACAGCAACAAACCATATGGATTCGAGGTCCATACCAAATCATTGGAACAGCAAAGGACATCTGATATTTTTCTCGTAACTCAGTTTCTTTAGCTGTATTATTCAAGTTAGACGTACTTTGTTTTTTTGGAGTCCATTATTCATCCACGTCTGCAGGTTTCATACGCATATAGAATATATAAGCCTTTCTAGGATAATTTGTACTGTTCTGTGTTCGCTTTCTAACAACATATTTCCTATTATCATCATCCTAAAGCGCGACAACTTCAAAAGTGAATGTTTTGACCTTCTCAAAAAATCCTCCTCCTCGCCAATCTGTGTCTTGCCATATTCAAATTAGCCGCTCTCATTTTCTTTATATCGTTCATTGTGTCATCCTCCCATCTGATCTTCGGTCTTCCAACAGCTCTGCCTCCTATAGGTTTCCATTTATAGAATTTCTTGACCAGTCTCTGATCATCCATTCTTATCAAATGTCAAAAGCCAACCAATTCTGAGAAATCTTATATGGTTTACTATATTCTGATTTGTTATTAATTTGTATAGTTCGTTATTAGTTTTAATTCTCCAACAGTTATCAGTTCCTCTATTTGATCGACATATTCTTCTTAAAATTTTACATATTTTTCATATTTCCTATAGAAATGCAAAATATGTCAGGATTATTTTTGCTCTCTGGGTATTACTTAAAACGAAATCAATAAATGGAACACAGGTGTCACTTGCAAAAATAGATTTTCAGTATTTGCAGCTCAACTAAAAACTGAACTAAACATCCAGGAATTGCAATGAGAACAAGAAAAAAAAGGGAAATTGGTGTCATATTGTCAAAGATATGCATTGTTTCAATGTTGTCAAATATATCCATGTGTCATCGTAAATATACATATGCGTTTCAAAAGTGAAGTTCATATTATCACTTTTTTCTTCAAATAAGAATTGCGTTAAAACATATCTATGTAATTGATAATTGAAAAAATGTAGTACGTGACAGAAAATATATTTTAATATTGATATCAACATATCTACAACAGTAAATGAGATTTAGTTTGTAGGAAACCTCACAATCATGCATACCAGTGCTATATTTGAAAAATTGTATAATAAAATAAATAAAAAAATTCATGATAACTCCTTGAAAAATAATTATATATGGAAGTAATGCGCATTGAACCTAAGGTATAAACATAGAACCTGTTCTACTTAGTGTCAGGTGAGTATAAGTTTTGTAACACTAGTTTGGGAATACTTTAATAACATAAATTAGCGTAGGTTAATTATAGATATTAATAAAATATTGATTTATAGATTATAAGAAAGCTTTTGATAAAGTATCTAGACCAAAATTATGAAACATACTAAATGAAAAATACATTTTATTATTCTTGTTAGAAGTAATTAAAGAAGTGTATGAAAAAATAAATATAAAAATAAATAATAGAACTAATAAATATAAAAAGAGGAGTTATGTAAGGTTGTCCACTATCAAACACTCTTTTTAACATTTATTTTGACGACATGATAAGTTCATGGAAGCAAATTACACTTGATGTATTATCTTGGGAAATCTAGTAATAAGAATATTAGCTTTTGCAGATGACCAGATTTTAATAGCAAAATGCGAAGAAGAATGACAAAGTGTGCTGAATAAACTAAACGAAATAATATATATATATATATATATATATATATACAGTACGGTAATATCATCAGAAAAATAAAAGTAATAGCTTTCAAGGGCGCTCGACCTATTCGGACAAAGATAATATTAGAAAATAAACCAATAGAACAACCGACAAAATATAACTTCGTAGGTTGTAAAACATCCTACACAACGGAAACAGTTATAAATAACTAAATAAGTTTAATTATATAACATGAACACTAAAAAAGAACTTCGAAAAATTACGCCCAGAAAATACTCTATAATGAAATTACACAAGACAATGGCAGTTCTTATTATTACTTACGGATCCGAAACATGGACAGTGACAACACAACAATCTACCAGAATCCAAGCTGCTGAAATTAAATTCCTCAGACCAATAGCAGGATATCGAAGAACAGAAAAAAAACACAACACAGAAATAAGACAGCAACTAAAAGTAGAGGAAATAAACACAACAAGAGTGAAATACAGAACAAACTGGAAAGAACACTTAGCAAGAATGACTGAGAACAGAATACCAAATTAGCATAAAACTATCCACCAAGAGAAAAACGAAGTTTTGGGAAGACCAAATGAAATATAGAAATAGCAGCAATTTGTAGCCGGAACAGGTTAGTAAGAGCCTAAACTGTGACGAAGAAGAAGAAGTTCAATTAAGGAATTGTATTCATAATTATTCTACCAATACCATTCATAATTTTCACTTATACTGTTTTATTTACTTTTCTTTTCATATGAGCGTAATTTTATTTGAACCAACTGTTTACATTTGTAAAGATAAAATAGACTAACGATAAAAGCGTAGCCTAGTATTTTTTAAAATTTCTAGAATTGTTAGCCACTACTAGATCTGTGTATCTCATTGTGGTAAATATGTATGTAAAATTTTTTAGATGTGCTGTAGTTTCCTAAATGTAATTTCACTACAGAAACTATAACTCAGTAGATAAACAATTTACACGACCCCAGCATGGACAGGTGAACGTATAAATTTACACTATTACCATATTATGGACGTGCTTCAGTCTGTTAATCAAATGAATTGAAGTGGACTAGAGAGAAATATTTGTCAAGGGTGTTCTAAATTGATCTAATTTCCCTAGCCACACGGAATCCCCTGGGGTTCGTGCAGTCTCCACCACAAATTGACAATAGCAAAGTTTTTGAATTAAAGTCTGAAACGTTGAATGCTAAGTTTACTGCTCCATCTAACGTCCAGGTCCATAAGTTCTTTAGAATTAAGTTACTGAAAGCAGTATTATCCATCTAATTCTATTTACGGACGTTTCATAGCCATTCTTCGAATTGCAAAATATATTGTCAATGAGACGCGCAAATTAATGTTAAACTTTTATGATCGATTTGTCACAGTCATACATTTGGAACCACAATATTATTGTCTAGTGAGGTCACACATACAGCCTACAAATTACGTAAAAAATTGTAATTGGTGTACAATGTATTGTTTTTAAAAAATAAGCAAAATCACTGACAGTAAAAAACACGGATATTCAAGGTAACGTATAGGCCTACACGAGGATTATTCAATAAATAATTATCATTACTTTTTTTGCAACATACATTTAGTCATCATCAATATTTTGATGGCCATTCTCGAATTGTTTGTAATGCAATTGTCCGTACATTTCTGATACTCTAGAAAGACATGCCGTAAAATATATTTGACAGGTTTTTAAAATACCGCCTTCACATATTTCACTGCTATTTCTGAAGTAGTGTTATATAACTTGTATCAAGTGTACGCGAAGCATTAAGCTAACAGATATCGTAAAACAAAATTTTTGTATATTAAATTATACGTAATAATAATTATACTTTATTACTATCTAGAGCTCATCATACATAAGCTCTTCAAACATCCCTATTCTTACCGAACTTTTCAATCATCCTCTGTATAAAATACTACTTCGAATCATTCTAAACGTTATTCACCGACATCATTGTTTGCGTACATACCGGATATTCCAAAATACGTTTCCTTGTGCTATTTAATTCCCTATTCCTGCGAAATACACTGTGCTTCGCAGTCTAGGAGACTGAAGTGTTCACATCACTTTCGGTTTCCCATAACGTTATTTAACATACCGCTATGTACTTTCTTCCATTCACCAAACTGTATATATCACTCTGGTCCAAATTTATTCTTGAGCACTTTATTTCTTGATAGTTAAAACATTTGATCTTCTGTTAAACTTATAGACTATTTTAGTATCCACATAATTGAAAAGTCGCCTAATATATATATATATATATATATATATATATATATATATATATATATAGTCAATGGGATGGTAAGATCCCATATATTGCAATATGGCATGTGTTTGCAGGGTTGAGCCTATGTTTATTTCTTTTGCGTACCCACTTTCTGTTTGCATTTAAAATCCCGATGTAATTTGTATCTTTACTTTACGTGGTGGAATGGCTTGCGTACGTAGATGACCCCGAGAGCTATCCTGGCAGTAGCATTGCTGACGAAATGGTTACTGATGCCGGACAGATTAAAATTGCAGAAATGGAAGATTCACTACACATGGGACAAGGCACAAAACGGGAATAATGTCAATCAGAGAGCTGATAGACTGGCTAAACAAGCAGCAGGGAAATGAGAACTTCCAGTCTGTTACGACCGTAAAACAGCCAGCCTAGTTTTATGTGAATTGCAATCAATAAGAGTAAATAAGTGGGAAAATGAATAGAAAAACACCACAAAAGGTGTAGTGACAAAATCTCGTTTTTTAGGGTGAAGGAAAAAGGTTTAAATTAAACTTACATTTAACTGAAAAAAACTACTTTCTTAAGAGAGCACGGGAAAATAAACAGTTATTAGGCCTACTACCGTTTTAAAATAGTGGTAATAGTACTTTATTAGACTAAAAGAAAGAAATATAAAATGTTATTAATGAATATGAGTCGCACGGGCACTAAGCCCTACGTGCTGTTGACAGTCTGTTACAATAATGTAATATTTGGTAACAGTAAAAAGAAAATAAAAAATAAGACAATAATATTACAATTACATAATAATACAATAATATTATATATTAATTAAGTCATGTAGAATTATTACGAATTAATGGTATTGTATTTTGATAACATATATTTATTCAGGAATGAGTGTTATTCTTATTTTCCGCGTTTTGTCCAGAAATTTACCCAAGTTTACCTAATTTTCAGGATTTAACGTTATCTCGTAACGTGCCAATCTTACACGATTTGAATTTTTAAAAAATTCCGGTAATAACTGACGCCTGCAATATTCTAAATTGTTACATTATCCTATAGTATCTTGCTTAATATACCGCAACATATGACATCACATCACTCCATGTCATATACCATCTTCACTTCTCGCAACTGGAATTCTCTACCACAAGAAATAAGGGGCTGCCGGGAAAAAGAATATGAAAATACTTAAAAGAACCCAGAGAATAATAAATATAAGAATTGCGAAAGCACATAGAACTATATCGTTTGAAGCCTCGTGTGTGGTTGATGGAGTGAAACCTATCTACACAACAATAGCAGAAACAGCTGAAACATACAAGATAACACATGGGATGACACCTGATTCGACATATTATGATGCACCATTAAAAATAGCAAACTGGCCACATCCAGCTGAGAGATTACCTATGGAAGAAGTCAATGAAGGCAAATATTATGACATAGAAATATTCACAGACGGAAGTAAAATCCAAGGAAAAGTCGGAGCAGCTGCAATAATATTTAAACAAGGAGAGGTTATTAGAAGAATCAAAGCTACATTGCATGATAGATGCTCTAATAATCAGGCAGAGCAAGTTGCAATCCTTAAAGCATTAGCGGCGCTTGAGGACATGAACATATGTATGCAAGAAAGAATTACTGCAGTATATACAGACAGCAAAATTACGTTGGACCTAATCCAAAAAATTCTAAGCACAATAATTTAATAGAGGAAATGCAATACAAACTCAGACGACTCAAGGAACAGCAGTGGATTATACATTTTGCATGGATAAAAGCGCACGTAGGATATGTTGGCAATGAAATGGCTGACAAGCTAGCCAAGACCGCTGCACTTGAAAATGGAACAGATTACGCATATGACAAAAAATCAAAAACGGTTATCGCTAATGAAATCAAAGAATAAGGGCTCCAGAAGTGGCAAGAAGAGTGGTCTAACACAACAAAAGGAGCAACCTGCAGGGAGTTCATCCCATCAGTAGTTCAAAGACTGAAAACACAAATTAATTTAAATTTTTCACTAACAGCTATGATCACGGGACATGGATTAACTAAATCATATCTACACAGGCTGGGAATAATACAGGGCCCTACTTGAATCTGCCAACAAGAAGAACAAACTGTAGAACACCTCATATATAGATGCTGCAAACTCAATCAACAAAGAGACGTCTTGAAGAAAACCATAGAATCCAAACGCTACAAATGGCCAGTGACTAAAGAACAGTTAATTACAAACAATCTAGGAGCTTTCAAAAGATTCACTAACAATTTAAACTTTGGCGCATTAAAATAAGAAATCATAGGACTAAGAAGATAGAGTGAAGTGACAAGAATAAGTGTAAGTAAACAATAAACCAAGAACAAGTTCAAGATACAAGACATTAACTATCGTCTAAAGAATTAATATTGAGTAGAAGTGACTAGGATAATTATAAATAACATGGACATGATATAAAAACAGTTAAAATAGTGCAATGTATATAAAACAACATTTATATGTATCAACAAGGCCTGTAGTATCGCTTATTGCGATGGGGCATGTATATTGTAATGTACTTAAAAAAAAAAAGGGCTGCCGGACATTGACATCTTTTAAAATAAATCTAAATTTATATTTGCTCTAACCTCGACTTCATTATTACCCAGTGTAAGGTATATATCTATTAATTGGTGTTTCTCGTATAATTTATCAAATTTATATTATTATTATTATTATCGTATCGTTATTGTTATTACCCATAAAATGTTGTTTGTATATGAAATTTACTTTGCTACATTTATTGTATATTTAACTGTTTATAATTAGTATAGTGTATATCTATATATTTGTCAAATTTTTATTTGTATTTATGCTGGTTGAGTGGAAGAGAGGGCCTTATGGCCTTAACTCTGCCAAAATAAATAAAGTATTATTATTATATTATTATTATTATTATTATTATTATTAATATAATATATGTATCTCGCCTTCAAAGCTCCCGCACATTGGACATATTCACATATCTTGATCGTTGATAATATTTAGAAATTTTCATGCCCCTAGCCTAAAGCAAGCAAGCCCTGATCTCTCTTTAAATCCTACGTTGAGTATATAAGATTCTTTTCCCCAAACTTGTTTTAGGTCTCTTTGTATGGACAGTGAGCGGTTTCCTGTACATTCGGCGAAAATACCTTATTGGTTTATATCGAAGTACCTTCTCCTTATTTTTATCCACACATTCTTACGATTCTCAGTCAGTTTTACCCATCCCAATCTATTGGAGTTCTCTCCTAACCTCGTCAGCCCAGAATTTCACATCTCTGTTTTTAATTTGGTGGTCGTAACAAAGTACTCTGAGCATAGCTTGTTCACCTTGGATTATCCGCAACTAGTATTTCAGTACACGAATGTTGCAGTTTATGTCAACCTGGAGTGACCCAATTCATATAAAATTCCACGGTCAGAAACGGCCTTACTAATTCCTGTAATATATTTTAGAAAATGCGTATATAACGTACTTAGTATTTCCGTTCTTTGAAAATCCCAAATCTCACTACCAATGTGCATTACTGGTATCACCATCACACTCGACCCAGAATACCGAGTACACTGTTAAATTGTCTCCTCCCTTGAAATTATGCTATATCAATATGTTTCTTCTACTTTCCGTTCATTTTTAACGTCGTACCAAGATATTTAAAATATTTACGTCTTGAAGTACATGATCTCTGTATTTCCAATCCTCTGCTCTACAACTAATCGTCCCATTTTTGAAAATCATTGTTTTGTCTTACTAACATTTACAGTCAATCCCCAATTCCTACTGAATATTTTCAGTAGGTTAAGACCTCTTTGTAATGTCTTGATTGTCTTGGAATAGATAATTAAATCATCTGCATACAACAGGACTGGGACTTTAACATTTCTTATCTCCGGAGCCTCAATGTCCCCTTCTAGCATTATGTCTGCTATATCATCAACCTGTAGATTAAATAGCATTGGTGACAAACGCAGCCTTGTCTCACTCCCTGATTGGCTTCACTGCTCTCTGTAATGTGCCTTTGGTCTACTTTTATACAAAATTTAAGGTATTTATAAATTGATACAAAGGCATGTATCATTTCATGTGACAATCCTTTCCGATTTAATTTTTCCCACAGTGCATTTTGGTCCACAATATCGAATACTATCTTAAAATCAGCGGATGCACAGAATAATTCACCCCTCTTTTTTCAGATTATCGTCAATTAATGTTCTCAGAACGAATACGTTGTCCACTGTGGAGTACCCTTCTCTTAAACCTGCCTGATAATCTGAAATCCTATTGTTCACTTTAGCCCATTGTCTCATTCGTTCGTCAAGTACTTTACAATATATTTTTACAAACACTGACAAGAGACAAATTCACCTATAACTTCCTGGTTTATGAGACCCACCTCTCCCTTTGTATAGCGGTTGGATTACACCTGTCGCCCAGGCTTCCGAATAATCTCCTTCATTAAAAAGTTTGTTGAACGCAGTTTTTAAAACTTCTAATAATTTATTTGATGGTATCATATTTTTCCAGAATTCTCCTGGTAATCAACAATTCCGGATGCTTTGCCATTGTTTAAACATTTAATGGAAGTAACCACTTCATTTTTAGAAATATCGTGATCCAGTAATGGGTCGGAGAACTCCACTATATTTCCTTGATTATATCTCAACTCCTCATTTCTCAGCACGCAATCAAAGTAGGTCTTCCATTCCCCGGGCGTTATTCTTGTCCGATTTATGGACTTCCCTTTGAGTTCCCTTATTGCTTTCCTAATGTCCGCAAAGTTCTCACTTTCAGTCGCGACTCTCATTTCTTCGGATTTCTTATTTTGCCATTCTAGATTTGTTTCTCCCAGTAATTCTTTATATTCCATTCTCTCTTGCGCATAATTGTTTTCTGTTTTCATTTGTGCTTTCTTTTCTAAAGTTTAAAAGACTACTTTCGACAAACTTCGTCTTTTTCCACATGCATTGTTGTAACACTCTTTGTCCTTCTGATTCGTTGTGCATTTAACCTTGAATTTTTCCCCTGCTTTTTGAAAAGATTCTGTCAAAGTTTCAATAATTTCATCCCCGCTAAGGTCATTTAATTACATATCTTGTATTAGAGTTTCCGAACTGTCCCTTGTGTATATGCTGAAACTCAGAACAAAAGATAGATCATATATTATTTGAATGTACAAAACTAGAAACAGGAAGACAGTTATTTGAGAACAGTATAATAACAAAGAAAGTAAATGGACATTTAATAAAATAAAACTAATACAGAATTCCACACCTGGATTAATCTCATATATTAATTCGATAGATTTAGAGAGATTATAGAGCAAAATGTAGCCAATTTAATTACATATTCAATTGGGTACGATAAGTGGAAAAAATAGATCATAATATTACAATTGGCCATAGAACATGAATTCAAACAGAAGACAATTGTGCAAGTAATTTATGTAAAACAAATTGTATATTAAAGCATGTAGTATTACCTTCTTTGTGAGAGAGCATGCTGAAAATAAAACTTTATAAAAAATGACGGACAGATCGAAGGCGATAAATCAGACGAAAAATTACCTTGGTCGAAAAAGTGACTACCTTTCGCTGTTAAAATACAACCATCAAGAAATGCGACATATTCCAATGGGGAAAAGTTTACCTGAGGTAAAATAGTCTCCCATGTATGTCTCCGAGCGGCGACTACTTGAGGGAATCCATGCCATATGCTCAAACACAAGAACATGTTCCTAGGAACATGGAATGTTAGGGCATTATACAATAGCGGGGCGCTAGAGGTATTAATGCGGGAATCACATAAATCACCCTTAAATATAGTCGCTTTACAGGAAGTTAGATAGCCAGGACAAGGTAGTCAGGAATCAGTAGCTATGCAAGACCTGCATTTGGAACGGATTTTTCAGTCCGAAGTCGAATCTTTTCCGCTATCCGAGATATTAATTTTGTCAGCTATAGAATGAGATGTTATAATTCTATAGGGTAAAATACATCACTTCGTAATCGTAAATGTACACGGTCTCACACATAATATAAATAAATAAATAAATAAATAAAGCCTGATATGTCCCTTTAGGGCAAAGGCCTCCCTGTACAGGGGTTAAGCTCTATTTGAGAGTGTCACCCGGTGAGCTACTCCGTGGTGAGAAGTTGACTTGGATGTAGCACTTGGTTTGTATACACTGTCTGTTCTGTGATTAGTTAATACACAGTTGGCTCTCCATCGTTCTCCATCTTTTCCTGCATCTGGCGACTCTGGACCATTGCGCCCCTGCTCGTTCTTTGAAGATGTCAGCCCATCGTCGTCTTGGTCTTCCGCGCTGTCTCTTGCCTGTGTACGGGTCCCACATGGTTGTTTTTATTGTCCACCTGTCGTCCTGTATTCTTGCGACGTGGCCTCCCCACTTCCATTTTTTCCTGATGGCTTGTTGTGCGGGATCAGTTGTTGAGGATATCGCTTGAAGTGTTGTATTCGAGATTCTGTCCTTCAGAGTTATGCCTAAGATTTTCCTCTCCATTTTCCTTTGGCATACTTGGAGTGTGTACTTCAGTTTGGCAGTAAGATTCCAAGTTTGGCAGCCATATAACAGTGTTGGAAGAACACAGGTTTGTAGTGTTTCCATTTTGAGTTTCCGGTTGAGTGACTTGTCCAGCAGTATAAATTTCAGTGACCAGAACGCCTTCCAGGCGAGAGCTATTCTTCTGCTTATTTCCTTCTCTACTTTCTGATGGAAGGAGAGTAGTTGTCCTAAGTATATGTACTCGCTTACATATTGAAGATCCATTCCATCGACTTTGATTGGGTTTTCCGGACCATTAGACATAATTTGTGTCTTGCTTTTGTTCATCGAAAGGCCTGCAATTTTGCTAGTTTCTGAGAGCTCTTGTAGCATTGATTGGAGTTGTTTAGGGGATCTGGCGAACAATACCACGTCGTCAGCAAATCTTAAGTTGGATAGCCTGCTCCCGTTTATATTTACTCCGTATTTCTTGTTCCAGTTTAGTTTTCGAAATATGTCTTCAAGCACGCATGTAAAAAGTTTAGGAGAAATTGGGTCGCCTTGTCGTACTCCTCTTTTGAGACTGAATGGTTGTCCCACAATTTCTGTCTTCACCTTGGCATAGCTTTGGCTGTAGATCTTATCCAGAACGCGGATGTACTTGTGTTCGATTCCTTGTGTGTGTAATGCCTGGAGGACACTTGAATGTTCTACTGAGTCGAATGCCTTGTTGTAGTCGACGAATGCTAGATATAATGTATGGTGGTATTCGACTGTCTTTTCTATTATTTGGTTAATTGCTTGGAGATGGTCTGTTGTACTAAAGCCTGAGCGGAATCCGGCTTGTTCTGTTGGCTGGTTTTCGTCCAGGACTTTTGTTAGTCTTCTTGTTAGCACTTTTGAAAATAGTTTGTATAGATTGGACATCAGGCTTATGGGTCGGTAATTATTCATGTCATCTTTTGTGCCTTTCTTGTGGAGAAGAATGATTGTGCTTGATTTCCATTGCTCGGGTATCTCTTCTGTCTGCAGAATTTTGTTAAAGATGTTTGTGAGTGATGGTAGTATTTGATCTGAAGCCAGTTTTAGCAATTCGTTGTATATTCCATCCTCTCCGGGTGTTTTGCCATTTTTCATTTCATCTATTGCAGTTCTAATTTCGCTGGCCAGTACTGGGGGAAAGGTGTCGACGTGGTTTTCGAGTTTAGCATCGAATATGCCTATGTGATTTGTTGCCTGGGTTGTTAGGGAGCTTGTATATAGGGATTTATAGAAATCTGTGGCTGACTGGATTATATCTGTTCTTAATGTGTTGCGGCCTCCTGCTTGGTTCTTAATTCCTAGCATCCATTGTTTGTCACCATTTCTTTCCCTCTTTGCTTTCCTTATCGATTTGGAGGTTTCTATTATTTGCCTAGTTATGGTTGTGCGGTACTCTCGCAGATCTTTCCGTATTTCCTTTTTCGTCAGTTTGTCCATTGCGGCATACTCGGTTCTATTCGACTCCGAAGCGTCTCTGGTTTGTAGCATCTCCGATCGACGTTCGATTAAGGCAATGGTTCCTTGACTGAGTTTGCCTTCTTTCTGAGCTTTCGTATTTTTGCTGGAGTCCTTGGTCGCCTGTAGTATACATTGTTCCAGGGAGTTGTACAGTTCCTGAGCACCTGCTTCTCGGTTGGGGTTGGACTCTGCAATTCTGTTGCGAAGATGTAGCTGGAATTTGTTGCTGTCTATGTTTTCTATATTTTGTCTATGTTGCTTTGTTGGATGCTTCCTTCTTCTTTCTATCTTCATTTTTGCCCGCACCATCCTGTGGTCTGTACTGAATTTCAGGTTGGCTACTACTTGGATATCTCTTATGGTTCTTTGGTTATCGCTTAGGATGTAGTCAATTTCGTTCTTTGTGTTGCCGTCTGGCGAGCGCCAAGTCCACTTTGAGCTAGGCATTTTCTTAAAAAAGGTGTTGGCTATCTTTAGTTTATGTTCTTGTGCGAATTGAACGAGCTTTTCCCCTCTTTCATTTCTTGCCCCATACCCATATCTTCCCACTGGGTCTTCATCCTCGTGGCTGCGTGGGCCCACTTTGCTGTTGAAATCTCCTATGATTAGGTTTAGTGTAGATTTGTGCTGATCTATGGTAGTTCCCAGGTTCCAGTAGAATTGTTCTATAGTTTCATCGCTGTAGGCTTCTGTTGGGGCATAAACCTGAATGATTGTTATTGTGGAGCCTCTAGTTGCTAATTTTAAGACTGCGATCCTTTCAGACACCCCTACTATTTCTTGCACCATATGTTTGACTTGTTTTCTGATGATGAAGCCTACTCCTCTTTGTCCGGGAGTTGTGCCTATATAATAAAATAGGTCTCCGTTTTGTTTTTCTATGATGGCTTCGCCAGTTCTTCTAATTTCACTAAGACCTAATACGTCGAATTTTATTTCTTTTAAAGCATGATCTAACTCTTCCTCTCTTTCGCTTGTTCTAAGTGTTTGTACATTCAGTGTTGATATTGTAATTGCATGGTCGTTGCTTGTTCTTGTTCTGGCATGTGGTAAGATAGTATGCTTTAGGTGTCTTGCTGTTGAAGGAGAGTAGTCCAGTTTACCCACTGATTGTTTACCAACATTTTTTGGTACCCAACTTGTACGGTGTTGCCTTTCTCTCGCTCTTCTCTTGCACGTTGTCTGAGTGTTTGTTGAATCTCTCTCTCCTGTCTAGTCAGATCAGAATCTATGTAGCAGTCTTGTCCTTTTAATTTGCTTTTGTTTTTCATGACGGCGATTTTATCTTCCATTGTCTTCATTTGTACTTTCACGAGGCCCCTGTCTAGTTTGTCTCTTCCTATGAATGTTGCTCTGGTATAGTCTTCTTTGCATTCGATTTTTCTGAGTATTGCTTTCACTTTGTCATCTTTTGTGTTGTTTGTTTCCTCGTCAAAGTCCTTGCTTTTTATAATTATATTGTTTCTCTTTTCACTGCGCTGTCTCTTTTCCTCTGCGTTTTCCAGTGTTTTTAGCCTCTCTTCTATTCGTCTGACCGAATCGTTTGTGCTGTTTTCTCCGCTGATTATTTTTTCTTCTAGTGAGCAGCATTTTTCTTCTAGTTTCTTGTCGAAATTCTTGATTTCGTTCTTTAGATCTGTGATGTTTTTCTTAGTCTCTTCTCTGAAATCCTCGTTCTGTCTTCTGATTTCTTTGATTTCGTTTAGTATGTCTGTAAACATGCCTTTTATACCTCCGCTGTTTCCCGCGCAATCTTCCTCGTCGCTTGTGCTTGTGCGGTTTGAGTGATTGTTCTTTGTGTTGTTTTTCCGGCCTGACTTATTACCCGCCATGGTGTATCTGTTTTCCGGTGTTATGGTGGTCTCTGCCTTGGGATCTGATATGGGTGCGGTCTGGTATTCGGCTGATTATTCCTTCGTATTTCTGGTTTGCTGCTCTCTTAGTTCTGTCGGTCTCCGGCTGATGGTAGTACTTGCTGCCTGATCGCGCGCTGCTCGCCTCTGCCGTTCACTTTGTTGCTAACAGATGTCGCTAGTTGTCCTGTAGTCCTTCTCTCTGCTTGCATAGATGTTTACAACTTCGCCGTTGGTAACCCTGCACTGCACTCAACGTTATAGCACTTCACTAACCCCACTTTCTTCTTTTGTCGTCTGTGGTTTTACTATTTAGACGTATGGCACTTTGCCTACACTTTCAGTTGTGTCTATTAATTTGTACTATCACCTGCGTTACAATTTAGCTCTCTATTTGTTCTCTACTCACGGTTTATCTTCATTTTCCATTTTCCTCCCGTTCTCCTTGTTACAGCTCCCACATTAGTTGTTGCCAACACAATACATCTTAAGAATGACAAAATCAAATAGGAGTTCTTTGAATAATTACAATATTTTTTTATAGTCTATTACGATATCGTATGAAAATTATCTTACAATATGTTGTAAAAGTGGGGCGGGAAGATATATTCAGAGCAACAATAGACAAATTCAATGTTCATGAAGATAGTAAAGGCAATGGGAATACATCAGTCACCTTTGCCACATCAAATAATCATATTGTAAACAGCACAGGATTCCAGCGTAAGGGTATTCATAAATACATATGGACGTCTCCAGATGGTGAAACTCGGAACCAGATAGATCATGTATTAGTGGACAGTAACATCATCGATGTTAGATCAGTTAGAGAGACAGAATGCAATTTGGATCATCAACTGGTAAGGGTGAATATCAGACAACGTTTGTCGCTTATGGGAAAAAAAAACGCTAAAGATGATTTTGAAAAAAATTGAATTAAAAAAAACTTGAGAAATGATGAGCTGTGGAAAGAATACTAAATCAATATTGCTAATAGATTTTAAATACCTGAATCTTCAGATGATAATATGGCAACCGAAGCAGGAACTGATACAAATTAAGAATGGGAGGGTATATACTATTAAATTGTTATTATTAGAAAGTGTAGGTTATTTAGAGGCATGATAATAAATGATTTTAGGAGGAATATGCCGATATTTAAAAGAAAAAAGAGAGAAAACTGAATTGATTATACGAGCCAAATGAAGTAAATTTACAATAATTTTATACTGGAAACCATTTGGTTATTAAAGATTAAACAGAGGTACAATTTGAGGGAAAATTAATGATCTTACGATTAATCAAAAATAGGAACAGTGGAGAATTATATCAGGGAATTAGAACAGAGATGTGAGAGTTTGAGGCTAGAACAAACATAAATAAGCATAACATGAAGATACGATTGTAGATTCCAGGATTATTTTAAATATATTTAATAGTTACTTTAATCTGCTATTAAATGTACATGCAGATTATAATACTGAAGAGGATGAATTACGGACAGCAGAAATATTAGTCACTGCACCTAGTCATTAGATGTTGTTATGGCAATAGAAGAAATGAAGATGAGTAAAACATCAGGTTGAAATGGGTTCCCAGCAGAACCGATGAAATAAAGTGGAGAAATATTTATGAAGAAGATGCTTCTGTTGCTTAGTACAATTTCGGAAAAAGATCATCTTCAAAATGAATGGAATGAATCGAATATCGTACCAATCTATAACAAAGAAGATGAATATCATTGCATTGGTGTGCCCTGGAGACGTAAAACTTACTGCCGTGACGTGTATCCTCTGTGATGGTGGATACTGTATTCGATGCTCTTTCCTCTCCTTCTTATTCCTTCCTTTATCTTCCCCTCCTTGACCTCATCGGCACAAGTTACGATGCGCCGAGACCAATGTCCGCGACGTGAAGTGATGTAGATCATTAGCAGTCCTGAGTTAAGTTTCGTTCCTGTAAGGTCGCCGGGATCGAGGGAAGATCCCTGGCCGAGACATTTCAATTTTGAGTTTAAAGAAGAAAGCTGTCGGAAGAACAATATTCCGTTGGAATGATTGCTGATATGAAGCATGAGTGTATTTAAACTTTTGTTAAATTATATCGACAATTCTTTGTTATTTTCTGTCCTTTATGTTTATATTCAATTATTTAGTAACGACAGCTAATTATATAGTTTTTCTATACAATATTAATTATACACATTTTAGTTAAATCTGTTAAGTATTTTTCTTGCGACTTGCTTAGCTGTGTTAACGAAAACTTGAACCTGTGATTTGCGTGCTATAGAGCATGCTCCCAATCCTCTGATGATCAGAGTCTCTTATAACAAACGTAGACCTAGTGACGGCGGTATAACCGTTTCATCAAGATACAGAGTAAATGCTGTATCGTAATAGCGTTTGTCCAGAGGCCTAAGGTGGCAACCCAACTACTGGACTTGCTCACTTCAGGCCAGTATCCTGTTATGAGTACTTATCCTACTAAAACGTCTCAAAGAAGATGTAAAAGAACTGCTCTAAACGATGATGACCCAAGCATGTTAAAGGAGACGAATCGGAATAATAATGCATTTTGTCACTTGGGACATCCGCAGTATTACTCATAATGCCGATCGATTAGAGGAAAACTTAAATAAAAAAAACATATAGCAGTATTATCAGAAACTAAGGGAAAATTAAAGGGTAAAACAGAAACCACCAATTACATTCAAATCTATAGCAGACTTGATAGAAATATGAGGACAAAAGCAGGCATAATGATTAAGGTTCACAAACCCCTCAAACAATTAATTCATGGTTCTATCTACTGGGACGAACGAAGAATCAAAACGTTCAGAGGATATTTAAATATTATTGGTTTTTATGCTACAGTAGAAGGTGCAGAAGATGAAAATATAAAATTCTATAAAAAATTGCAACGTATCATGGATGAAATACCTAAATATAAATATTTATTACTTATGGGCGATCAAATGCACGCATTGGCAACACCAAAAGAGAAACATGCATAGGCACACATGGAGAAAACACAATAAATAAAAATGGAGAAAGATTAACTGATTTTTCTGTGTATAATCATTTAAAAGTTATGAATAGTTACTTCAAACACATTGGCAGTCATAAATATACCTCGGATGCATGAGGACGAAGATAAATTACGTGATAGCAAATAAGAAAATAGCAGATTTTATACTAGACACGAGAGTATTCTGAGGTTTTGAAATCGAATCAGACCACCATCTGCTAGTTGCTTCAGCACGATTTCCTCCAAGATGGTATAAGAATACACTTACAAGGTGCAACAATTAAATGATCCTAGTATCCGGTGGCTTTACCAGAAGAGGTTATCAAACATACTCAACGTAGCAATTGGCAAAACTATAGAAGAGGAATGGGCCAATCTAAAACTATTTTAAACACAGCAGCCAACGAAAGTATAGGAAGAACGAAGGGATGGACGAGAAGACATGACTTACGCAAGTGGAATGAAAACCACGCCAGAATTATTAATGATAAACGGGAAATATCGATATATAAAATATCTCTCAACTAGAACACTTTCTGATGAAATAGATTACAAACAGAAAGATCAATAGCAAAAAGACAAGACAGAGGATATCACAGAGCAAATTGGAATAATGTTGTTACCCAATTGGAAACGGACATCACAAGACCAAATACAAAATCATATAAAATCTTAAAGCAGTTAAATGGAGAGCTACATGAAAGAGTTAAACTAAATACAATTCCTTTAGAAATTTTGATAGAATGTTTTCAAAAGTTATGGGAGCAAAAAAAAAACAATTAAATATCCCTACTTCTAACAATAACTACATAGATGCTTTTACTTTAGAAGAATAAAATACAATACTCGTCCACTGCAAAAAAACAAACACCAGGTGAAGATGGTATTAACTTGGAATTATTTAAGTATGCCAGCTCTGCCTTTAACGAAAGATTTGTAAATGTTTTATATATGATTTATAATGAGGGCCCTCCTACAAAACGCTGGCAAAAAGCTGTTTTAATTCCACTACACAAAAAAGGAGATATAAATAACTGTGATAAATTCAGAGGAATAAGCCTTTTGGACTCAGACTACAAAATATACACAAAGTTACTCAAATCAAAATTAACTAATTACTATGACAATTTAATAGATGAAGCGAAAAATGGATTCCGGAAAGGACGCTCCTCTACAGATGGATACTTCACTATTAAAATTCTAATAGAAAAAACACAGAGAGTTTAATATTGAAACACACATGGCGTTTATTGACTTGAAGAAGGCATTTGACAAAGTAAATAGAAACAAATTATTAGAAATCCGCAAATATGATATAATCCCAGGCCATCTGATAAAAGCTATATATGATATTTGTAAGGAAAATTACATCCAAGACAAGAATGAAAAGAAAGAATCTGAATGCAGACCAATTAACCAAGGAGTTAGAAAAGGATGTGTTCTGGTCTTTGAATAATGCTATTCATTGTGATGGGATTTCTTGCAAAATGTTCAGGAGATTTCCGGGATGAACATAAGCTATAGGAGAGTTGTGATACTCAACTCCTACACCCTTTGAAGTGGAAAACATGAAAAAAGTAGCTCTTTGGACTCTTAAATGGGTTACGCTGCCTAAAGCATAAGAAACATACAAAATTAATGTACACAGAAATGAATATCTAAAAAAGCTGTAGAAAAAAAAATCATATATTTTTCTCTTACGGATAACTCACAATAAGCATTTTTGTCTTTCATTGATACCAAGAGTCTCTTATCTCTTACGGATAAGTCACAATAACCATTTCTGTCTTTCATTGATACCAAGAGTCCCGCGCTGTAGCCGAGTGATTAAGGCAAGAAGTCTTGCCGCAGAACTACGGGACTTCTGATTCGAGTCTCCATGGGGGAAGACATTTTTCTTATGGAAATTCGGCCTGTATGGGACAGGTGCACAGTGGGCCAGAAATGAAATCTAGCTGGAAATGTACTATTTTCACTCACCCTCATAAATATATTTTTTTTCACTCTAATATAATTGTTATTTGACGGTTCTTAACTTATCTGCAAAGGAGGGTAAAATTCTAATGTTTATGAAGTTTTAATAAACATCAGAAGTTGCTGATGGTTAACAACTCATATGGTTTATATCCCAGTTATGTTATTACCGCTGTGAGTTCAAGTTCAGTGACCTATTCTTCTTATTCTAATGGATACTTCACCTCAAGGTTTGTAATTTTATTGATATATGTAATGTTTTTCTATATAACCAGATATTATGTTAAATACATGTGGAATCATAACTTCTGTGCACTAAAAAAATACACAATCATCTTATTTTATATCGAGCTACTAAGAAAACAGATCTGAAGAGTTGTACTCATTTTAGTTATAATAGAGAGTGATTTATTGATTTTAATATCCGCACAATGACATGTGTGCAAACTATTGCGTTTTTTTAATTAGCTTTCTCATTACATGAGGCAGCCATCAACTGAGGCCTACCGTTGCGCGCAGAGAATATTTGTTTGAATTAGTATGGAAAACATTGTTAGATAGGGGCAATAAGTTATCACACAGTAAATGAATTAGGGTAGCAGATGTTAAAATTATATTAAAAAGTCAGTATGTTTTTGAAAACCGATTTTCTCAAACGTACGAAGTTGTGTGCGAAAAAAAAGGTTCTAAAGAAATATTCCTTTTGGCTTGGAGTGGGTGTTAACTTTCCCGTTATTAAGAATTAATTTAGAACAATGACAGTCGTTGGAAAATTCTGTTCCAACTGCTTATGGAATTGGAAGACTCAAAGTAACTTTCGAAGAGGCTGGAATAAAAGAAAAGTTCACTTGAGCAGGAATTCTCTCGCGATGAACTTGCTCTTGCAACAGAAATATCTATTTGGTCATATGGTAAACAGGATACTGCTGATGTTTTAAAGACATTACACAAAAACCCACAAAAATAGATTCAAAATAATAAATAACATTGCATATCACCCCGTGCAACTCCCCTGTCTCCAAAGTCGGACGAACCATTGTATTTTTTGATAATAAATTGTCAAAATATCGATATATTAACATGAGACTAGGTGTCAAAAAGAGAGGTTGTAATATTTTATTCACCCTATACTGCTTCTAGGGAAGGAAATTTATTATACTACCTTTCCCAAGACAGACATTTCTGCCGAAATAATTTTTTTCTGTTTTTATTCCAACCTCTTCGAAAGATATTTTGGGTCTTACAATTCCATAAGCAGATGGAACAGGATTTTCCAACGGCTATCAGTTTTCTAAGTCCTTAATAACGGGAAAGTTTACATTTACTTTTAGCCAAGCAGAGTATTTCAGTAGAAATCGAACTTTTTTTTTTCTCGCACAACTTACTATGTTTTAGAAAATAGATTTAAAAATGTTTTTAATTTTTTTTTAAACATTCTCCAAACATCCCCTAACTGTAATGTCTTAATAGAGAATCACTTATTGCGTCTATCGATCACTTTTCTTCATACATTAAATCAATCTTCTGCGCGCGAAGATAAGACTCAGCTGCCGGTCGCCACCTCTAATAAAAAAGCTAATTACAAAAAAAAACGCAATAATTTACACACATGTTATTGTGCGGGAATCGAAGTCCATAAATCACTCTATAATTTAACTAAAATTTGTACTATTGTTCAGAACTGTTTTTTTTTTTCGTAGCTCTATTTAAAGTAAAACGATTGTGTAAATTTTATGGTGTTTCGAAGGTATGATTCCACGTGTATTTAACAGAATATCTGGCTGTATAGAAACATGTTAAATGTATCAATGAAAAGTACAAATCTTGAGGTAAAGTATTCATATAGAATAAGAAGAATAACTCACTGAACTTTAACGCAAAACGTATTTATTTCTACAGCTTGGTACACATCTGGCATGCGAACCTGATGAGTTCTTAACTATCGGAAACTTCCGATGTTTTTATTGTCTACATACATTTTAGAATTCTGCCCTCCTTTGCAGATAAGTGAAGAACAGTCATCTGACAATAATTTTAGAGTGAAGAAAGATGAATTAGCGAGAGTTAGTAAAATACTTTTTTCCTGCTAGATTTCATATCTTGCCCCCTGTGCGGTGCCTACCCAGCATCGTGAGGCATTTGGGTTGATACAATAAGTAGCGACTGCAGGTCGAGAATACCAGCTATAACGGCAGGATCCGACATGCTCACCACATGTCACCCTACACTCGCTAGATGATCGTCTGCCTCTGTGATTAACACATGTGGATGTGAGGCCAACGGTCGGTTGGTCAGCGAAAAGCCTTCTAGGCCTGTCGCGCTTTTAGTTTTTTATACCAAGAAGATCGGGATACGTAGATTCCCAGGCAAGCGTGATTTTCCATACCGTTCACCCGATTGAGATGGGGCTTTTTGAAAAATTTTCAGGAGATTCCGTGAATGAAGATAAGCTATAAGAGAGTTGTTATACTCAATCATTTCACCCCTAAAAATCACCCTTTGCAGTGAAAACGTAAAATAAAATCCCTATTTCGACGCTTAAATGGTTTACGCTGCTTTAACCTTAACAAATACACAAATTGATATACACAGAAGAATAGAGTATAACAGCACAATGCTGGGGGTAAAATCGCATTAACATTTATATAGTAGTAGCAGCGCACGCTGGGTATTCGTTAATTAATAATAAAATATTAGAACAAACTAACACAATTAACTATCTCGGATACCAAGTTACGTATAAAGAGGAAAATGATTTTAGTCAAAAAATTATAAAAATTTAACAGGGTAACAGGAATTATAAATAATATTTCCAAGGCAAGCACAGTACAACAACACATGCGAACTAGAATTTACAAAACACTGGACAGACCCATATTATGTTACGGCAGTAATGCCTGGACAATTCGCAGTGTAGATGAACAAAGACTAAATGCGGCAGAAATGAAATTTATGGGGTATCTCAAGAACAGATTATGAAAGGAATTCTGAGATTCTCAAAGAATTATAAACCGAATCAGTCATGGAATATGTACAAAATAAAGAAACAACTGGAAAACTCACGTAAGTAGAATGAGCAGGACAAGAATACCACGTCAAATATTAATTTACCAGTCACCAGGCAACAGAACTTTGGGCAGACCCTTCAAACTTTGGATTGTGACCGTAACAGACCACTAGGTCTATCACATAAAAGGAAGAAAAAGAAGTTAAGGAGATAAGTTGTAACTTGAAGTATTTATATTGAGTAATACAGAAGTGGTTCACTTCCGGAAAAATGAAATTTGTCTCTATTTTCTGCCCGGCTACAAACTCTGCTTAGAAGCTTGTGTGAAACAAGCTAGATTTGAACTTGAAGATAGGTTTGGAAATAGAGAGATAACAATGCGAGATGTTGATACTGAGACTAGCGTAATGATCCACGGGTACCGTTCATTTGATACAGTGGCATCTCATTACTATCAACTTCGTGTAAAATTCTAACAAATGTATTATTATCCAGGCATCATCCTTATAATGACCAAGTAATAGGTGATCATTTATGTGGATTTAGAAGAAACAGGTCTACAACAGACCATATTTTTAATATGAGACAGATTTTGGAAAATAAAATGGGAATATAATGACTCTGTGTATCAACTAAATGTAGACATTAAAATGGCATATGAGTCAATTACGAGGGAGTGTATATATATATATATATATATATATATATATATATTGTATCCTGGTGGAGTTCGGAATTCCTAAAAAAATTAGTAAGACTAATAGAATTGTGCCTAAATGGCACATAGAGTAGGGTGCGTGTAGGAAACAGCTTTCGGATACTTTTGGAAATAACAATGGCTCAAAGAAAAGAGGAGCACTACCTCCTCTACTGTTCAGTTTTGCACTAGAACATGTCAATAAATCTTTAGAGAATGAAGAAGGGCCTACAACTCAATAATTTAAAAATCTGTTATTTTATGTTGATTATGTAATATTATTAGGCGATAGCGTGGAGATATCAAGGACCAACACTCACACTCTATTGACATCAATAAGAAATTGGTGTGTGGAAGCTTCTTGTGGGAAAACTAAAGGGAAAACGCCCAGTTGTTATACCACGATTTGAGGGAAATAGATTACACAGATGATGATTGGAAAACATCCCGGGATAGAGATGTATGGAGAGCTTATATCCGCCCGGACATGTACATGCGGGTTCGATAACGCCAGTAACTTAGTTAGTTTTATGTATCTCAATCCTGTCGTTCCTTCTGTATTTTCCTCGTAATTTCATAAATGAAGAATCTCATTTAATAATACGAGTATATTTGTTAGTTCTCCAGATTTCTTAAATAATCATTCAAAATTTTAGAGGAGTAATATATATATATATATGAAAATTAATATAAAGTTAAAGTTTTAAATAAAATTATCGAGTAAATAAGTGCCACTATCAAACCAGTAGATTCATTGCAGCGCGGACATAAGCTCGCTACCGTATATATCCCTATCTGTGCTATTATTTTCCAATCTTCTCTTGTATAATCTACTACCCTCTAATCATGGTTAATGTTATACCCCCACCTCTTCCTTAGTCTTCCAACTGGGCTTTATTTTCAGGTTTTATTTCACAAAGCTTCCATGCCTCTCTTTCGTTTCGCATTCTTGCCAAATGTTCTGCCCATCGTAGTCTATGGAACTTAACTCTTCTTATTATATCGGGTTTCCTATAAAGACCATGTAGTTCATTGTAATGTAGTCTTCCCCTTTCCCCTGTCTGTTCATCTCTCTTTCATCCAATAATGTTCATAAGAACTTTGTTCTCAAATATTCTTAATCTTCTCACCTCCCTTAAAGTAAGGGTTCATGTTTCGCATAAATATAATATAACTGGTTTAATATATATATATATATATATATATATATATATATATATACAGTTTAACATTTTTTGAGAGGAGTTCGGACGACAAGAGTCTCTGTAATAAATGATAGTGTGCAATTCCAGGTTTCAACTATGTGTAATTTCTTTGTGTATCATATTCGTATTTGTAACTAGCTAATAACCGGTGTGCTCAGCTACACCTAAATAAATAATAACGTGTTTTGCGTTTGATTGAATAAGAAAAGAAAAAATGATTATAAATTGATATCATTATTATTTTTAAAAGACACGTGTTGATCACCCAGTGTTTCCCAAGGATCTAGTTATCCTGATGTTCTTGGCATAAATTATCTGAAAGACAAAAATTTTGTTTTTTTTTAATGTTCAGTTGAATACATGAAAGGAAAAATAATTGGCTATACATTTTCTCTCTTCGTTATTGCAGATAAATCAACCTAATACAATTTCATCTTCCAAAACATAACATTCAAGCAACCACTATAAGTAAAGCCATACCGTAATTATTTTTAGATACTCCGTGCTGATTACTCGGCGATGACGGAGTATCTACGTGTCCCGATGTACTTGGCATAATTGAGCTGAAAGACAACATTAATTATTTTCAGTTATCCATAAAAGAATATCCGCCGTGCGCTGCTATTCTTGCCCCGGAATCTAATTATCTCGATCTTCTTGGCATCATTCAAAGACAAAAATGGCGATTGTGAGTTATCCATAAAAGATAAACTGTTTTATATATTTCGAGTTTAACGTATTTTGAAAGGAGTAGGGACAACAAGAATCCCTGTAATGCATAATAGCTTGGATTTCCAGAATTGAACCACTCATTCCTATTTGTAATTATTGTTCTTAGAAATTTGAAATCAGCCACTTTTTCAGAATTTCCTTCGTTTATAATTAGTTGTCCATTTCCATTATAGTATAACGCATTTCTATCTGTGAACATATATTTACTTTTCTTGATGTTTACTTTCGGTCCCAATTTCTTAGTTTTACTCAATAAGGTGTGTGTGTTGCCTCTCGCATCTCCTCGTAATCGCTCAATAATAGTACTTCATCAGCATAAACTAACAGCCTATTAATACCATTGAGTTGTAGGCCTTCTTCATTGTCCAATGTTATGATGACATTCTCTAATACCAAATTGAATAGTAGGAAAGATATTGCATCGCCTTGATTTAACCTATTGTGAATTTTAAAACTATCCTGAAAATGTTTGCCCACACGCACCCTACTCCTTATGCCATTTAGACAGATTCGTATAAGTCTAACCAACTTTTCAGGAATTCCGAACTCCAGCAGGATACTATAAAACGTCTCCCTCTTAATTGGATCGTATGCCTTTTTTGAATCTACAGTTGAGGTACAGTACCATTATATTACCCTTTTTTCTAAAATATGTCTTATATTAAACATCTCATTTGTTGTAGACCTGTTTCTTCTAAATCCACATTGATGATCCCGTAGCATTGAAATCAATATAAGGAATAAGTCGGTTTACTAATATATTTGTTACAATTTTGTAGGAAGTTGAAAGTAATGAGATGCCCCTGTAGTTGTAGCAATCAGCTTTATCTCCTTTCTTATAAATTGGTACGATAATTGAGTCTTTCCATTCATCTGGATGAGCTTCTTTTTCCCAAATCATATCAGGCAACACTCTTATTTTGTCCGTCAATTTTTCACCCTCTGATTTTATTAGTTCTACTGGGATCTCATCTGAACGTGATGCTTTACACATCTTCAATTTCTCTATTGCCATTTCAAACTCTAATGCACTTGGTTCTGCGACTAGCATTTCTGCTGTCTGAAAATTATCCTCTTCAATATCCTGTTTTCTATGTACATTTAAAAGCTGATTAAAGTAACTTTCCCATCTATTAAATATATTCCTGGAATCTGCAATCATATCCCAATTTTCATTCCGAATTATGTTTGTTCTAGTCTGAAACTCTTTTTTCTAACCAAATTCCCTGATACAATACTCTTACTTAAGTAGTTCTATTACATTTTCTTAAGATTTCACAATCTCTAAAAACAAGAGTAACAAGATGCATTTTTTTTTTTACTTTCAAGTGAATTAAAAAATATATGTAATGAAGATTCATCCATTGAATTAAAAACGTTCATGTACACACATATATATATATATATATATATATATATATATACACTACTCAAAACAATTAGAGGAACACTTGTAATAAATTGTATAAGTTATTGTTTTTTAAAGTTGTGATGCTGAAAGTTGGATAATATGTAAATTGAATTATTAATTTTATCATTGGATACAAATTGTAAAGATCCATGGCCTAAATACAGAGAAATTACCTCAAATAACAAATATAGAGATTTTTTTTTATTTTGGAAAGGTACTGGCCACTTCTAATTGGTAAGCTTCCTGATGTTGCTATAGTGACGAATGTTGATTATTGCCTTGTTTAATGAAGTCTCTGACAAAATGAGGCATTTAAAATAGTTTGAAGTGTATCATGCTCTACGTCTTTTACGACAAGGTCAATCTCTGCGACAAATGGCTAGAGAGCTTGGGGTTTCTCCTTCCGTGGTGTCCAGGTTACGCAACAGGCACAGAGAGACAGGCCAGTATTGTAGAAGACGTGGCCAGGGCCGTAAATTTAAAACAAGCCCCCCAGGATGACATATACGTTGTTCTTTCTGCTCTTCGACAGCGTACAAGAACTGCAAAAGACCTGCAGAATGACCTTCATATGGCTTCCGGAAACCGGGTTTCAGACCAAACCATAAGGAACAGATTAAGGAAAGACAATATTCGTCCAAAAAGGCCCGTTAAAAAACCACGCTTAACAAATGGGCATAAGGCAGCAAGACGTACGTATGCTGAAAACCATGGTGATTGGAACCTGAACCAGTGGGAGTCTGTGCTCTTCTCGGACGAATCCAGGTATCGTCTTACACGTTGTGATGGTCGATTGAGGGTGTGGGGACGACCAGGAGAAAGATTTTCTGCAGAGGCTGTACAGGAAATTGATAGATTTGGAGGAGGTTCCATAATGGTGTGGGCCGGAGTTATGTACAACAATCGTACGGACCTTGTACTTGTTCCCCAGCGACTGAATGCTATCCGGTATATCGAGCACGTTATGGAAGAGCATGTAGTACCTGCTGCCATTGGAGTAGGCCCTGGATTTCTGTTTATGCAGGATATAGCCAGGGCACATTCTGCGGCTGTCACCAGGGATTTCCTGAGGAGGAATGAAATTGAGGTAATGGAGTGGCCAGCGGTCAGCCCAGACCTCAACCCTATTGAACACTTGTGGGATCTTCTAGACAGGAAGATCAGGAACCGACATCAAGCTCCACAAACTCTGCCGCAACTTGGAGATGCTCTGAAGGAGGAATGGGAGAATATCCCGCAAGAGGAAATCCAGAATCTTATTGGGAGCATGCCATGAAGGTGCCAAAGTGTCATCGAATGTCGTGGAGGCCATACACGATACTAACTCTATATAACGAGTGTTTAACTTTGACAAATAAGCACAAGATTCAATTGCTTACATAGCGGAATTATTTAAAATATTAATTGTCAGCGTTATTCATTTGTTTTACTGACATGAGCAATAAATAAATAAATAAATAACCACAAATAATGCACTTTATTAATTTCATGTTTGTACCTTTATCCAATGAAAAAGTATTTGCATATTTCATAGTGTTCCTCTAATTGTTTTGAGCAGTGTATATATACTATATATACTACTCAAAAAAATTAGAGGACACATAAGTTTAAACCAAAACTACAAAATAAATACTGTAACAATTTAATTTTTGATAGATGTTTTGAGTTCAAGAATTGTTTAAAATCAGATTGAAGATCTTCTGGATTTTATCTCTAAATATGTTAGTAAAATTCCAAGAGTTGCTGAAACCAAAGTGAGTTCGTAACGGTTTATTTTTTTTAAACAGGTTTGAAGAATAATCTGTAGTAGGAAATGTTATTTTTTTGTTCTCTGAAGCTAATACAGAGCAATGAGACCTCTGAATAAAACATCAGTTGCATGAGCAGTTGCATTGATTGAAGATGGTCGTTCCATTCGACACGTCTCGAGGATTCTTGATTTCAACCCTTCCGTCATCCACAGGCTGTGGAGGCGATATAGAGAGACACATGGATACATGAGCAGACCCGGGCAAGGTCGTAAGAAGAAGACTACAGTCGTACACGATATATTTCTTGACTTACCAGCTTTGCGCAAAAGAAAATCTACAGCCAGAGTTATACAATATCGTTTACGCACAGCAACTGAGACGGTAATTTCTGATCAGACTGTAAGAAATAGACTGAATGCAAGGTTGAGGTCTTGAATCTCCTTTAGAGCCCCTCGTTTAACACATCAGCACATAGAAGCCCGGCTGCGATTTGCTCAGAATCATGTAAACTGGAAGCTCCGCCAATGGAAGGGTGTTTTATTCACTGACGAATCAAGATTTCGTTTGACAGGTTCTGATGGTCGTACACGTGTATGGAGAAGTCCTGGCGAACTTTTTGATCCAGCCAGAATTAATGAACGTGACAGATATGGAGGTGGTTCGGTTATGGTTTGGGCTGGGATTACTATTGAGTCTCGGGTAGAGCTTGTCGTTGTCCCAAAGCGCATTTATGCTGATATTTACATTAATGACATTATTCTCCAATATGTTGTACTCTTTGCTAATGGTATGGACCTTATTTTTTTCTAATGCAAGATAATGCTACATGTCATACAGCACAGGCTAGTGGGGTATGATGGAAAAATTTGTTCGTAAGCGTCCTTGCTGTACCTCAGAACCTTGAAGAATTTTCACATGCACTCACAGAGGAATGGGACTGAATCTCGCAAGTTTCTGTAAGAAGGCATCTGCAAAGCATGCCTCGTAGATGTAATGCGGTCAGTCAGACTCACGGAGAACACACTACGTACTGAGTGTTGAAATAATCATGGAAACATAGATTCCAAAAATTGTAAATCTCAAATTTCCTATTTGTGTTCTGTTACAAATAATAACTTGTTCGTATTGCTAATAGTGTACAAGAAAATATTGTTTGAATGTCTATTCTAATTTTAGATAACTCATCAATTTAGAATTACAAAAGATCGAAAATTAAATTGTTGCAATGTTCATTCTGGTATTTTGGTTCAAACTTGTGTTCCTCTAATTTATATGAGTAGTGTATAGTGTGTGTGTGTGTGTGTGTGTGTGTGTCTACTAACGCTCTAACTATTAGCTGTAGAGTTTAACCTGAAGCAAACATTTAAGATACGCTCTAAGCGGTCAAAATTTGTGTGTTTAGGAAACGAACCTCAGTATATGCAATTGAAATAATATGAGAGAGGTATTCTCCACTCAGAGAAATCCGGTCATTCGAAATAAGGGTTTATCTGAAACAAACCTCTAAAAATCGCTTCAGAAGACGCCATTTTAGTTTCATCGTAAACATAAATGTAATTTATTGACTTAGGCTTTCACGGCAGGATATTATGATAATCTTCGAGAAGATATCCGGGCTGTTGCCCGTGGTCTTGAGGCTTGTAATTCTCCGACGTTTCGCCAGAGACCGCGTCCGGCATTCTCAAGGGTTGTCTTGAGATGACAATTTTGTCGACTACCTGCCCTCTTTATACATTTTTCCGCGATGTGTTTTCCATGCTCTACAGCCCAGAAATCTTCTACAAGATCATCAAAAAATGCAAAAATAAACGTGTATATCCGTAAATCAGCAACGCAAGACCACACATTCTACATACTGAGAAATTCACGGTTCCTGAGTGACGGAGTTTTCTGAATATCTAATCATCTTTATTCTGGTATTATAGTAATGGGGTTTCTTTTGTCTGTTTTTCATGTATAAATAAATAAATAAATAAATAAATAAATATATATATATATATATATATATATGGTCATATACGTAGCCTGCAAGAGAAAAAAAATACTCAGACAAGCTTTGGAATGGATCCCGCTTGGGAAAGGAAAGATAGGTCGACCTAGATTTAAATGGATTGATGATGTAAGTAGAGGTATGAGGGAGCTGGGTCTGTAAGAATTGGAATGGGAAGATAAATAAGAATGCTGAAAGAAGATGAATATTAAAAAGCGTTGGACACAGGAAGATGTTTTATTACATTGACTACTTAACTCATGCCCCAAATTGGAGTCAATAACCCATCACATTTCAATTATTTTTTATTTACAACCAATCACAGGCGTGTTTCGCATAGAATTTATCAACTAAAATTTATCACAATAAAGAAAGCACCTCCTTTTTTAACACTCCGAATAGATCATGGCATTATTTTACAGTGACTGGCTCTGTGAGAAATACGGCTACCACATTCTATATATAGTGCACGAATGTCAACACATAGCGCATGCGGAAGTTAATATAAAAACATTTGTAGCAATTTAATATACCACCAAAAAAACACTGTTTTCACATTCTTAAATGTATTTTTTGCCGGGTAATAACATTCGAGAAAAATATAATTGTCATATTTACATCATAGGACATCTGAAAGGAATTAATATTCAGATTGATATGTTTCATTTTATCTCCGATAGAGTGCATTCTTACAATATTGCGTTCCTTTGGCAATAAATAATATTATCTGATTGCAGTGATGAGCAGAAGAAGCAAATGCAGCGTACCAATCGTTTCTCATTTGTTTTCAAACATCGTCAATTTATTCGTTAAATAGTCCTAACAAATGCCACTCTTCATTTCCAAATTCTCTAGATAAATTCACTCCTCACCTCGTGAGTCGTGAATTTATCGATAATTGGAAATCTCTCCTGGCATTACTTCTGAAAACCTGTTTGTAAGTAAATAAATAAATAAATAATATATATATATATGACATGAAGCAAAATTCTCGCCTGAACCAGAATTTGACTCGGAAGCTCTAATTCTACATTTCAGTGCGATACCGTCTTCGATATATAGGCTCCCAGTGCAAACATTAATTGTTCTTTGCTTACATACAATGTTCTGTCATAAGAGGCTGCGGGATATCGCTGACAGTGCCATTTAACGACTTACATAACAAGATATAATTTTTGTTAGGAACTTTTGTTTATGGCAGCAACGCTTTCTTATTTCGATGTTACAATTCTATTTTGATCTGCCGCGGTAGGATTGTGAATATATTCCTTGCCTCTAGTTCCGAGGACGCAGGTTCAAACCCAGCTGGGATTGATGGATTTTTAGGGTGAAAAAATTCAAGGGATAAGTCCTCCGGGAGGAGGGACTTTAAGCCGTGGGTCTCGAATCTGAAGATTTCGAGACTCTTAAAAGAATCGCAATCCTGAATTAGAGTCTTCTGTGCAAAATATACCGACTGTTTTTAGCCACATAGGCCTATTACCTTAGTTGCCCACTAGATGTCTCAGTAAGGTAATAGCTATGCCAACCACACATTATTTGCTGACATTTATGGGTAAATAGGGGTAACCAAATCAGCTTGATTGAAACACTACCACTAGGGAGCACCCTAATCACCGCAAGGGGAAGCAAGTGGAATGTAGATAACTAAATTGTGATATTTAGCAATGAAAGCTAAATATGACATGTAAAGCAGAATACACGCCTATATCGGCATTTGAACCCGGGACCTATAATTCTATACGTTAGTGCGATTCTTCTTTGCTATTCAGGCTCGTAGTGCAAACATTAATTTTCCTTTACCAACGCTGCACATTGTGCTGTTTCAACAATCTAGGGGGATTTAATTCAAAATTTCAAAGTTAATTAATAGAAGTGATATTTTTTAATTTAAATGTAAAGAAATCTGTTAGCATATATGTGTAATTATTTTGTTGTTAGGCACGCGCAGGGACTCATAAATAAGGTCTAAACACAAGAGTAACGCGCATATGCATAGTCTTATTGAGTAGGTTGATCAATCGAGCTGCTTTGTGTAGAGAATAAAGTCGGTTTACGTGTTATTTTGAAGTTTATGTTTAATGTAGGTCCTGTAAGTTACGTAGGATAGGTTTAATCTGTTTATATTTACAAGAATGTTAATATGAGAGAAGACTTTTAACTGTGTTCCAATTTCAGTCTGTTATCCAGATATTTTAGACTAGAACTTTCTTATATGAACGTATATGGCCTTCTAATTGCATTAACTTATTTTTATTTATTGACATGCCTTCTTTGTTACACAATGGTTCCCCTTACTTCCCGGCGCGCAATTTTCCAAGTTTGGTCCGAAAATAATAAACGCTGTGATCCAGTGTATGAATTTGTATTTAAACAAATTAAGCATGTGATAATCTCTGATGTTGTTATTAAGAATTTAAAGGCCTACCTGAGAAGTGTGTGCCAGCAAATTGAAGTAAGGTGGAACAAATGTTATCGTCATCGTGGCAGATTCCTGGAAAATTATTCAGATTGGCTTCAAGAAATATTACTTTTCCCGTGACCGATTGTCAATCTCTGCCTTCTACTTTTACTTCTAGTTCTGGTAGGCCATCAATATCATTCGAAGAATGTTGCGAAAAGACGAAAAGGCGGGAGCTCCGAGAATTCGTTCGGTCAACAAGCCTAGAAGAAATATGTACTGCTGCTGAATGAAGTTGCGTGATAAGGGAAAGAAAAATACTCTGCTTCAATAGTCCAATAATTATCCCTTGCATCGCATACGCGAGGCACCAGAATCAAAAAGAGTTGACGGCTGTTTCTAGATAAACCGAAGAGTTTATCAGGTGATCGCGAACGATGATGATAGTTGGCAATTTTTCAACTCACCAATATATATATAAAGACTAAAGTTGAGAATAGGAATAGGTATATTCAGAAAAGATTCAAGAATGAGACAGGCCTACTGGTGGAAAATTCCAACACAACAAGCAGGGAATACGAATAATGGAAACACTGCTTGTCGATTTTCCAGAAACACCGAAAAGACTACCCAAATAAGAGGTGTCAATTTTGAGCTAATTCGCCGTTTTCATGTCATATTAGAAACTCTGAGTTGTGGGTTTTCCATAAATGCTGATGCTTTTGGAAATTATGCTGATGAAACTAGACATATCTATTTGAACGAATACAGTTGGATTTATACGCCAAGCTGTGTGCACAAAATTTTATGCCACGGCAAGCTTGTTACTGCCTTTTGTATTCTTTCGGTAGGTCAACTTTCGGAAGAAGCACAAGAAGCAAGAAACAAAGATAGTAGAAGATATCGGTAACATTTCACAAGAAAAACTTCGAGGGTCAACACAAACACCGATATTTCCACAGACTTTTGATATCTTCTGACCCTTTCTTGGCCAACTTGGGGCATAATCCTAAAAGAAAGAACGGTATAACTACACAGGAAGTTTTCTAATTGCGCTCAGCACCTACAGTAGATGCAGAGGCAACAGATTCCGACAAAAGTGACTCAGATTATGCAGATTAATATTTTCGTACAACATTGCCATCTATCATTTTTCTTTATATGTGCAAAATGATGAGAATAAACAATTCATAACATTTTTCTGTAAGAAATGGAAAGCAATTGTGATTTTTGTTTTTAATTTATAGAATAATGACAATATAGAAATCATAATATACTTTCTAATAATTAGAATACCTGTTTTTAAAATAATGTAATTAAAAAATACTTAATAATTGTATATCTTCTTAGAAATATAGGATCATTTGTATTTTCTTATATTTGTAAAATGATAAATAATGGATTTTGTAAAAAAAAAACAATATTTAAGAATTTTGAATTTTAAAATAATGACAAATAATTTATAATAATTATACGTTTTGTGTTTGAAGTAAAATACCATATGTTCTCTATAATATGTGAAATGTTTATATTAAAAATATATAATATAAAAAATATAATACGCAGGTGTGATTTTTTAATTTGTAAAATAGCGATAAGTAAATAATATTCGTTTTTTTTAAGAAATGCATTATATTTGTATTTTATAATATGTAAATCGATGATATATTACTGAAAATAACAAATTAAATGTTTTGGTAAGAAATATAAAATAATTTTGTGTTCATTAATTTTGTAAAATATTGGGAATAAAATAATACGTAACAAAAATTATTTTTTATTGAAAATATTAGTAGGAATAATTGAAATTGTTAAGAGCGTTATCCAAATAATGTTACAAGTGGCATAGAAAACAATTAAGACTGAAAAATAGTAAAATTATCGAGCCAAGAATTAAATCTCCCTAGAATCGTCAAATATCACACTGTGCGCTGTGGTCTCGAGGTAGCTTGCTGACTTATTACGCAGCGGACCCGGGTTCTATATCCGGTCGTGACAGGGTTCTGGGTGAGGTTTTTTTTGTAGTTTTTCCTCACCTGTAGGACATATGTAAGGAAGCGTAGGGCCCAACGGTCCCCGAAAATCATTCGGCCATCTTCATTTACCGGTGTGGAAAGCAATGGGAAGCTATCACACCTATAATTCCCTAGTAAAACTGCAAGCATAGTATGAAAATGCTATGACTACTGTGAAATACCAGCCCTCGAGCAGAATACTATAGAATAGAATATACAATTATCCATCATATATTCATCATTTCAGAGATAGCATTCGACCAGAGCATTCAATTAATTTAATTGAACGTTTCTACTACCAAAACGATAGGTCGTCACAGGAATCTTGTTGGTTTTTACGTCAACATTTACTTGTTATAATTGCATACATAATTTAAGTGTGGGGGGGGGGAAATGTACACGCACGACGTTACACGTTCACATGTCAAACTTGAGTTGGGAAATCAGATAAATGGTTGCACGTAATTTGAGAACCCCGACAATGGTTCTAAGTTTTAAGTACAGTTCATGCACTTTACGTGATTGTTGTGTGGCATGTACGTGGGCTGCTATTGACTGATCGATGTTCCCACCCCTTCGCAAGTGTGAAACCTTGTACTTAATCCTGTTCATTAGACATCCGCCACCATAGTAAGGAATGCTTTTTATTAACTCAAGTCGATAAAAATAAGTGAACTGTCGCATTACACATCTCAGAATCCATTCCTAAAATGTTTCAATCCTAAAGAGAAGACTACATAACAGTGAATTAAATGGTCTTTATAGAAAGCCAGATATCTTAAGAACTGTTAAGTCTCGTAGACTGCGTTGGGCAGGACATGTGGCACGAATAAGGAATGAAATACTTGCATGGAAGCTTCTTGTAGGAAAACCAGAGGGAAAACGCCGAGTTGGTAGACCTAGAATGAGGCGGGAGAATAACATTAACTATGATTTGAAGGAAGTACAGGGGATGATTGGAAAATATTAGCTCACGATAGGGATATATGGAGAGCTTATGTCCGCCCGGCCATGAACCCACGGGTTCGATAATGCCAGTGAGGTAGTTAGTTAATTGTAATAAATCTTATTTAAATAGCAAGAAACTCACATCTCACTGATATATCGCCCAAACGAAACGTTTTCACACAGTTTCCCTATAAATGATGAAATGAAATACATGTTTCTGAGGCCATAATTTTTCTTGTAATGCTAATACCTGACATAATGATTACGATGATATTTAAAATTAGTAACTTATAAAAATTAGTGCCGAAAGAGAAACCAGTAAATTCACATCATTATATAAAACTAGCGGACACGGCAGATGTTTTCCTACCCGAACGTTCAGTTCTGGTGTCATGGCGCATCATGCAGCTAAGCGGCATACGTTCACGCTTTTAGATTGTTGGTGAATAACTGTCAAACAAGGAAATCAACTTGTAATATCTAGTATTGTTAGTTTGGCGCCACAATAAATAGTGAAGGTTGTTTTAAACTTTAATTGCATTTTTCTCGGAACATACATAATGGCGCGTAGCCGGTTGCTGCATAACGCCGTCCAATTAAGACATGAAAATAAAAGCAAATGCCTGAGTCGGGATTTGAAATTGAGACATCTGACTCTATAGTTTAGCGCTCTAACCATCTGAACCACTCAGGAATCCTAACACAAACATTTATTTTCTTGTATAGCCTATTATATAAGTCTCAATTCAGGAAATGCAGCAGGATATCGATCCAACTGCCAATAGTGACTACTAAAACAAGTAAGCATTTTAAAAAGATTTTTTCTTTATAGTTCTAACGCTTGTATATTTATATATTCTTCTTCTTCTTCTTCTTCACTTCATGGGCTAGGCAAAAATTGCATGTTCCGCCTCAACAGTTGTTCTGTCCATCTTTTCACTGGCCATCCTACATTCCTTGAACATCTTGGCTTGTAGTTGAATGCTGCTCTTGGTAACCTTGTTGCATTCATTCGTTACACATGTGTAAACCATTTCTCTCTATATTCTTTGATTTTCTCATTCAATGGATATATATTTAACTCTGTTCATATATCTTCATTCTTTATTCGTTCCAATCTTGTGAAGCCTTTTGTTCATCTAAGGAAATTCATTTCTGCGCTTAGTATTCTACATTGTAATATTTTGGTCAATACCCAAGTTTCGCTCCCATGAAGTATTGCAGGAACTGCCAATGTTTTATAAAACTATAATCTAGTATATCTTCTTGTTTTATTCTTTAATGTCTTATGTATAGTCATCATCATCATCTTCAAGGTATGGGCCTGTTGGCCCCTTCCGCTCCCCGGTGCACCACATGCCGCAGGCGCAGGTCGTCCTTCCAACGACGTTTTGGTCTTCCTACATTCTTTTAGGTATAGTTCCGCATATAATTTAAAATTTCGACAGTTTCATATCTATGTCTCTTTCAGTTTTTGTATTTATAGTAAAATTATAACCCAAAAAATTAAAATGTATTACTTGTTCCAGAGGTTGATTGTCTATTATGATTTTTGATCTTATATTTTCGTTTCCCCAAAATGCCATTATTTTCGTTTTTTTCTTTTGATATTTTAAAATTATATTCTTGGCATAACTGATTTAATTGATGTAAAGAGTACTGCAAATTATGTTCATATTCTTGAATAATAACCACATCGTCAGCATATATTAAAACATTTAATATTTTAAAACGGTCCATTCTTATAACTATATTGACAATACCTTTCCAATTTTGGATGATGCCATTAATATATAGATTAAAAAGAGTAGGTGTTAACTACACCCTTGTCTTATACTTCTATTTATTCAAATTGGTTCGGTCTTTGATGTGCCTATATTTATTATAATTTTACATTTTACATACAAACATTTTATAACATAAATTAATTTTGTGGGGTAGCCATGTATTTGCATAATATTCCATAACTTACCTCTATCAACACGATCAAACGCCTTCTCAAAATGAATAAAAGAAACATGCGTCTGTAAGTAAAGTTCTCTTCTTTTTTCTAATATTTGCTGTAATATGAATAAATTATCTGTTGTTCATCACCCCGTTCTAAAGCCTTTTTGTTCTTCTTCAGGTATTGTTTCTGTTATTATATTAAGTTCTTTATTTATAACCCTTGCAGACATTTTATAATTTGAATTAAGTAGGCTGATTCCTCTACAGTTCTACCTTTCTCTTCTATTTCCTTCTTTAAGTAACGATATGACCTCAGCTATATTCCAACATTCTGGTATTCTGCAGTTTCTGCATTATCCATTAAATAAATGTAATATTCTCCAATATAGAAATGTTGCACCATATTTTAGAAGCACCATATATATCTGATCAGGACTAGCTGCTTTTCCGTTTTTTTTGGTTTCTTTTCAGGATTCTTGAAGTTCATCAAATATAAACATATCAACTTGAATTTATCCTGTTTCACTATCTGGATATGGTTCTTGTTTTCCTTCGTCTTCTTTTTTCTTCTTTAAACCATACATTTTTATAGTGTTCTATCCATCTGTCTTTGTTAATAACATCTATGTTTGCAGTATCCTGTTCTGATTTATTTAAAAGATTTATAACCTTGTATGCAAAATTTTGTCTGCCATAAATAACGTTTTCCTTTCACTTGTAAAATTATTCCAAGAATGTTGATGAGCTGTCCTAATAGTTTGTTTTGCTATATTACTTTTCCTGCATATTGTTGTCTCGATTCTTCTGTTTTTTGTTGAAGATATTGCTTATCTGAATTTTATTTTTCTTTAATTGCCAGTTCTATTTCTTCAATCCAAATTCGTACTCATTTCTGCTTATAATTTTTCTTTTTTTCAGTATTGCTTCCTGGGCTTCCTTTCCAATGCACTTTTTAATATTATTCCATTCATCATCTAATATATCGCTAGTTGGTGTGTGCATGAGATATTGTTATATTCTTTGTTGATATAATTTTCTTATGATTTCCTCTTGCAAAAGGTATACTTTGTATACTTCATTTGTTGATTTATTCCTGATATTACTTTTTTTTTCATATTGGCCATAATTTAAATTTGCCCACAACCAAGAAAAAAAAAATGGTCGGAATCAATATCGCAACCTCTATATACCTGTACATCTTGGAGTTGTCTCAATGTATCATTAATTAGAAAAAAGTCTATTATTGTTCTGAGTCCTCTTGCGCTCCATATGTATTTATTTATATCTCGTTTTTTTTTAAATGTGTTAGTAATTTTAAGATGGTAATTGCTTTTAAATTGTCTAATCTGTACTCCATTTTCACTTAAGTGCTGTTCTACAAATTTTCCCACTGTTCCTGGTATTGGAATATTGCCTACTCTTGCATTGAAGTCGCCGCATATTACAATATGATCATTTTTATTAATGGTTTGAAGTGTTTTTTGAAGATCTACATACAAATGTTCAGTTTCATCTTTCGTACTCTCTACCGTGGCATAAATCGTTAAATGATCTCTATAAATTTTCATCATAATTGTTGCAATTCGTTAATTTATATATGAATAATAATCAATCTTAGATTTCCATTTATTATATACTGATATTGCAACTCCGCTTCGTGCTCTTACATTTCCAGGTACACCACTGTAAATCATTGTATAGTTATTTAATTCTTTAGTCCCTTTAATTTTGTTTTTTGTTTCAGTTATGACGCAATGTGAACATCTTTTTCATAAAGTATTCTTTCTAATTCTATTTCTTTACTCCCTAGACCTCTAACGTTCGAAGTAACAATATTTATTCTATCGCAAATTCCTAATCGTTTATCCTTTTTTCTGCTTATATCGTCTTCCATTAAATCCGTCCGGCTTGAACACTGTGAGAGAGATGAGTTTGCATATTTTTACGTGGTCGGGTTACCAGCCCAGACGCACAATCACCTTCCTAGTGGATCGGGGAATTATTTCAGAGGTTCCTTCTCCTAGACGGGTTGCTAACCAAAGCTTTGGGGTCACATTTACCCCTTGGCTTGCAAGGTTTCCTCTTCCGCCTTCTATACCTTTGAGAATAATTTTCTTCGTCCGCTTCTGAAGCCGATGAGGTATCCCGTGTTGGAGCTAGTTCGCTTCCCTTCTTACTCTTACATTTAGCAAGCTAGTTAAACACCAGACTTCCTTATCTAGTCGTCGGGGTCATTAGGTACTGAGCCCCTCCACCACGGCAAGATCTAGCCCGTGGGGGGATATTTATATGTTATAACTATTTTTTTAACATTTAGCAATGAAGGGCATATTATGACATGAAAATAAAAATACATGTCTGAGTCGGGATTTGAATCGGCGACCTCTAACTATATATATATATATATATATATATATATCTCATTACCCGATGATGTACGGGTATTTATTTATCCCAATTTTTTTTTCACCGATCGGTTTTGTGACTCCGAAAATTTTAGATTCTATAATAATCTCGATTATTTTGGACTTTTATTTTCGCCCCTTCTCACTCTGCGTGGCAATGGGGTTGTGTCTGGAATTGACACGATCGCCTCAGTGACCCCAAAACTATGGTATCGATGCAAACATTTGTCAAATATATTGTTGTTATGTCTCATCCCCTCTCCACTCTAAGGCAGCAAGGGGTAAAACTTGGGCTTAAATGTCAGTATTTAGATTAGCCGCCTATAACATTTTCATTGGACATTAATCTCAGTCAATGTGGTCATTTTATTTGCAATTCTTCTCATATCCCATACAGATATGGGTTGAACGCAGACTTAAACGGCATCGGGACTGTCTATGTGCATCAGAACGTTGCCGAAAACAATGGAATTGACTCAAATATCGGACCTTTTAATATATTATTTAACATTTTATCTCCCCTTACTCCGTAAGGGTTTTTATCGGTTACACTATAGCACAAATATGATCAAGGCCTTTACCAATTAGCTTAGAGATAGGAAAACAATGACTTTGATACTACCTCCCTTTCTCATCTCATTTGGGTTAGATATGCCAAATCTCGGGCTTTAAAAAGTTCTGAACTGTTTAAATTAACACAGAGATATCTAATACTGGGATCGTGACACTTATTTTCATAAATAAAAAAAAAGTTTCACCTCTTGTTATCCAGGTAGCTCCCTGGCACAAGGGGTTAGACGCTCGCCTCTCACAGCTGGGATTCCGAGATCGAGCCTCGGTCACTCCATATGGGTTTCGTGGTGACTAAACGGAGCTTGGCAGGTTTTTCTGTTTTTTTTCCGTTTTCCCCTGCCACAAAGTTCATTCAACAATTTCTCCATACCCATCTCATCCATTTCGTTGAACCGCCCCGTGATGGTGCGTCAGGAGTGATCGTCAGGTACCATTGTCCTTCACAGACCTCTATAAATATAGCGGCTTCATCTCATCTCATTTGGTATACCCGACCCTGAATTGAACACGAGTTGAGGATATTTATTTACCTCTTGTTATCCACTCATCGCTTTATGGGTGCTAGAGGTGAAACATGTCTCAAGACTATCATCAGTCTGGTTAGCGACCAGGAAAACATTGGATTAGACACTAATTCGATTATTTTAGATATTACATTTTATATCCCTGAAGGAGTGTTACATGTTAATATCTTCGGGTCTGTCACTAATCAGATAAACTATCTAAAAATCCATTTGTCTTTATTAGATTAGGTTTTTCTTATTAGTAATACATATCACATTCTTACCAAATTTTAGGCATGATAGGAGCTCTACCCCAAAGAGTGTCTCTTCAAGATTGTAAGTTATGTGTACCGAGTTTAGCTGAAATTGCTAAAGGGTTTTCAGAGTTATGTGTAAATCTAATGGTGCATTGCGATCCCTGTTAGCCTCTGGAGGCGTATATACCAATTACAGTAACTTTTCCAGATTGTAATACTTATGTGTATTATGTTTGGTTGAAATTAGTCAGGTATTCGAGAGGTATGCTGGAACATACATGCGTACACAGATACACACATTTTAAATATTTTATTAATCACTAAGAAAAATCAAGTTTTGTAAAACATATACTGGAAATGGGTCATCAATTTAAACAAATCGATGGTATCGTGTCAATATTGCAAGGAGAACAACAACAACAACATTAATACCCTAGAAGACATGAAGATTTTAAGAGAACAAGGAATACAGATATGCTGAACGAGAACACACCCACAGACCTGAACTCAATATACAATTTATACACTAACTTCTGTACCTAACGACATGCCGAAGATGGAATATGTTATGAAAGGCCTATAAGGTTTTATACTAATTAATCAATTGAGTTGGTGTTTACTTGATGAAAATTCATATTTATTAATTAAATAAAAATAAAACTTGGTTTTATTTGATTTTCATATTTATTAAGATATAATAAAGTGACAGCTGTTTCGGTACAGTGTACCTTCTTCAGACGTATTAACAAATTATTAATTGTGTTATTATTATATAATAATACTAATATATAATAATAATTTCGGTACACTATTATATTATATTATTATTATATAATAACATAATCCATTATTTGTTAACATGTCTGAAGAAGGTACAGTGTACCGAAACAGCTGTCACTGAATTATGTCTTAATAAATATGAAAATCAAATAAAACTAAGTTTTATACGGAACAGAGACCATTAGTTTTGTTAGTAACGACATTCACGTAAGAATGTATGTCAAAGATATCATAAATTGGCAAAGTTATCACATAATGAGCGATCGATAATAACAAGGTAAGGCAATATAGTCTACCATTAACATCACAATTAGCACTGATTGCTCTCTTACGTGATTTGTCGCTGTTAAGCACTTTGCATTCAACCAAAATAGCACAGATTAAGTAATTTAATTCTACCAAACAACTCCTTATTCCTCTTCATATATTAATTATCACCACTTTAACCCTCCCCATTCATAGCAAATTATGATTATGTCCTTTTTTTATTTTAGATTTTTCTAAGCATAACCAATGTTTATTCAATGATTTTGTAGCTATTCTCCATATAAATAGAACATCTCACCATTCCTAATGCTTCCTCGTTTCGACTACCTGTCTCTGGAATACGCTCCCCTCTTATACTAAAGACTGTTTGACTCAAAAATAGTTTTAAATAAATTATCATAAGTAATCCAATGAGTGATTTCCAAATTATCGATAAATTCACGACTCACGAACGAAGTGAGTAGTGAATTTATCTAGAGAATTTGGAAATCAAGAGTGGCACTTGTTAGGACTATTTAACGAATAAAATTAAGCTGTTTGCTCACAAATTATTATCTAACTACAGTTATTTTAAAATATTTATATATTTAATATAAACGGCGATGTTTGAAAACAAATGAGAAACGATAGACACGATTCATTTGCTTCTTTTTGTTTTCATCACTGCAACCAGATCATATTATTTATTGCCAAAGAATCACAATATTATAAGAATGCACCCTTGTGGAGAAATTGATAACCAATATTATAGATATTAACAAGCGAATTATGACAACTCAAGAGCTTCAGAACATTTGAATAATACTACTACTTATAGGTATTAATTAATTTCTAATGTCCTATGATGTAAATATGTCGATTATATTTTTCTACAACGTAATTTCCTGGAAAGTAATTCGTTTAAGAAAGTGCAAACAGTCGTTCGTTTCTCTTGTGATGTGATCAATTACTAGATATGTTTTTATATTATCTCCCACATTTTCTATACGTTGGCATTCATGCACTATGTACACAATCTGGTACCGTTTTTCTGTGGGAGTCTGTCACTGCAAAATAAAGCTATGACTTCTTCAGAATGTTAAAACGAGATTCTCTCTTTAATATGATAAACTTTAGTTGATACATTCGAGGCGAAACACGACTGTGATTGGTTTTAAATCCAAAATCATTGTTATGTGATTGGTCATTGACTCCCATTTGGGGCATGAGTTAAATAGTCTTACTAAATAATTTTACAAGATGTAATAGATAATTGAGTTCTAGATTTTTATTATTATTTTATATTTTGCACTTTCATTATAAAATCAACATTTTAATCAGTTAATCAGTTTAATCAGTTAATCAGTTTTAATCAGTTTATTATTATTATTATTATTATTATTATTATTATTATTATTATTATTATTATTATTATTATTATTATCATTACCATTTAATTTGTATTTCTGTTATAGCTCTCAGTATACGGTGATGATGTGGATTTAATAGGCGATAGCGAACCGATACTGAGGGCAAACATGCAAAATTAACTGAGAAATACTATGAAATTGGGTCTGGAATTAAAACGTCAATATAAATAAATATATGGTTACACAAAGAAATTTATTATCTAATGAAAATTGACAGTTCATGACAAACAATATATCTAAATTTTTTAAAGCGTCGTTGAGGTTATGAAAGTAAATGTTAAAAATATAACTCAACTAAATAAAGTTATGTTTTGAAAATACTTTCATCAAATAGTTAAACATATTAAGGCCTAACAAAACTGTTACCAGTTGAAATGTAGTACATGAAACATTGTTTCAGAGTCCTTCATAGTTTTAACCACCTGACAAAGTTTTTCAAACAGAACTTTAATTTAGTTGAGGACGACTGACATATCTGTTATTCATTTTATATTTTTAACATTTTAGTTATGAAAAATGAGGTAAATGTTGGATAAGTGGTTTAATTAAAATGTCTAGGAACAATAATTACAAAAAGGAATGAGGTGCACAAAGATATTAAATATAGGCTCATCAAGAAATTATATGCTATTATACATTATAGAGAGTTTTGTCATCCCAAATTCTCTCAAGAAAAGTCAGAATGAAAATATATAAAACTGGTCTTCTCCTAATTATATTATATGGATGCAAAACGTGGAATCTTACTTTACGAGAGAATAAATATTACAAGTGGGAGTATAAATTTCTGTAGGAAAATGCAAGGGCCAAACAGAGACAAACTCCGAGGAGAATACAGAAGACTAGAAAACTCTGAGCTTCACGATCTTCATGGGAAATCAGATGTAATAAGAAGAGTTAAATCCCGTGGCCAAGTGTAAGACGTGTGGCATGAATGGGAAATGAGAAAAAGGCATGGAATCTCGTAAGGAAACCAAATGGAATGAACACCCAATGGGTAGACAAAAACGAGGTCGGATTATAACATTAATTTATATTTGTGGAAGGTAAATTATACAGGGAATGATGGGAAAAGATTGACTCCAGATATGAATTGATTGGGGAGCTTATGTACGCGCGACTATGAAATAACAGGGCCGATAATTCCAATGAGAAAGTTAGAAATAATAAATATTATTATTATTGTTATTATTATTATTATTATTATTATTATTATTATTATTATTATTATTATTATTATAAATAACTGATAAATTCAAGCCACAAAATATACACCAAGTTACGCAAATCAAAATTAACAAATTATTATGTCAACTGATTAGATGAAGCGCAAAATGGATTCCGGAAAGGAAGCTCTTGAACAGATAGATACTTCACTATTAAAATTCTAATAGAAAAAACACAGAGAGTTTAATACTGTAACACACATGGCGTTTATTGACTTGAAGAAGGCATTTGACAAAGTAAATGGAAACAAATTATTAGAAATCCTCAAATATGATGGAATCCTAGACCAACGGATAAAAGCTATATATATATATATATATATATGATATATGTTAGGAAAATTATATCCAAGTTAAGATTAAAAATATAGTCTCTGAAAGCAGACCAATTAAACAAGGAGTTGGTCTGTTCTTTCACCAAACTCATCATAATATGCATGAACTCAATGATTAAAGAATGGAGACTACAACCATATGGCAGTATACCACTTAATTGATTATATAACTTAGAAACCCACTTATTTTCAGATAACATTGTGCTTACAGCTAATTCAGAAGGTGACCTACAATGTTCGGTCCACTCTTTTCATCAAATTGCATTAAAGTACAACATGGAAATCTCAACAGAATAAATAATAGTTTTAAAAAACTAAAACAACACGCTTTATTACAAAATCGAACTAAAAAAAGAAAAATAAATTTAATTTCCAACACGCTAGGGATAAAATTAAAGTGGTCAACAATAAAATCATATCCAACACATATAGAATAAAACTAGAGTTATCAACAAAAAGAAAACAATTCTACCATCAAAAGCGTGGGGTGCTCTATATCAATTAATATATTTGATAATAAACAGATATTGGTAAAAGTAAAGTCTCTAAGAAGAGCACCCCAATCTTTTGGTGGTAGAATATTTTCTTTTTGCTGATAACTCTAGTTTCATTCTATGTGTGTTGGAGATGATTTTTTTGTTGACCACTTTAATTTTATCAAAAGTGTGTTGGAAATTAAATTTATTTTTCATTTCTTAGTTCGGTTTTCTAATAAAGCGCGTTGTTTTAGTTTTTAAAACGATTATTATTTTTTTATTTTTTGGTTTCATATTTTACGGAATAAGATGAAAATGTAAATATCTTTAAATTCTATACTATTGTAGTATGAGTTAAAAGTAATACTCTTCTAAAAAAAACCCTCCCAGCCGGAAATTTGAACCAGCGACCTATGGATTTACTGAAATTATATACCACTAGAGCTCAACGCTCTAACCAACTGGGCTCTTACAACGATTGACTAAAAAGTCAACAAGTCAGCAACCTATTATACCAGTTTTTCATTTTCCTGATTTTCTGATGATTCTGGCCAGGATTTTATAATCAAAAATATGAAATTATTGTATTGTCACGGGCCCCGTTTACAAGTATACAAAGCTTTAAGTCGATTCAATGTTTCTACGTGGGTGAAAATCGTGTTCAAAAATTCCATTACATAGATACAAAGACACTTTTTTTTCATTTTCTGATGATTCTGGCCACGTTTTAGAAGGAAATATGAAAATATTGTATTGTCGCAAGTCCTTTACAAGTATACAAATTTCAAGTGAGTCCAATGTTTCTAAGTGGGTGAAAATCGTGTTCAAAGTTTCCGTCACATAGATACAAAGACACTTTTTTTTTGTTTTCTGATGATTATGGCCAGGATTTTAGAACAAATATGAAATTCGTGTATTGTCACGGGTCCTTTACAAGTATACAAAGTTTCAAGTCGATCCAATGTTTCTAAGTGGGTGAAAATCGTGTTCAAAGATTCCGTTACATAGATACAAAGACTTTTTTTATATTCTGATGATTCTGGCGAGGATTTTAGAAAAACATATGAAATTATTCTATTGTCACGGGTCCTTTACAAGTATACAAAGTTTCAAGTTGATCCAATGATTTTAAGTGGGTGAAAATCGCTTTGAAAAAACTCCGTTGCTTAGATAGATCCATAGATAGATCCATAGATAGATGAGATAGATAGATAGATAGGATAGATAGATAGATAGATAGATAGATAGATAGATAGATAGATAGATAGATAGATAGATAGATCGATAGATAGATAGATAGATAGATAGATAGATAGATCGATAGATAGATAGATAGATAGATAGATAGAATTAGATAGATAGATAGAGTAGATAGATAGATAGATAGATAGATAGATAGATAGTGATAGAAGATTTAGATAGATTAGATAGATTGTGATAGATAGATAGCTAGAGTTAGGATAGATAGATAGATAGATAGATAGATTTAGATAGATATGATAGATAGATAGATAGATAGATAGATAGATAGATAGATAGATAGATAGATAGATAGATAGATAGATAGATAGATAGATAGATAGATAGATTGATAGATAGATAGATAGATAGATAGATAGATAGGTAGATAGATAGATAGATAGTGTGTAGAAATAGATAGATATGATAGCTAGATAGATAGATAGATAGATAGATAGATAGATAGATAGATAGATAGATAGATAGATAGATAGATAGATAGATAGATAGATAGATTAGATAGATAGATAGATTTAGATTAGATAGATAGATAGATAGATAGATAGATAGATAGCTAGATAGATCGATAGATAGATAGATAGATAATAGTAGCTAGATAAGATAGATATGATTATGATAGATATATGATCAAGATAGATAAGTGGATGTAGATTAGATAGTATATGATGTAGTGTTAGATATGTAATAGATAGATTAGATAGAATAGATAGATAGCTGAGACGATGAGATAGAGAGATATATAGATATGATAGTATTAGATAGAAGGATAGATAGATAGCTAGATGTGTGATAGATAGATGAATAGAAGGATAGATAGATAGATAGCTGAGATAGATGATATATAGAATAGATAGATAGATAGATAGTAGATAGGGAGCTAGATAGATAAGATTAGTGGAAGATTATGATAAGGATATGATATGATGTAGATAGATAGATAGATAGATATGATAGATTAGATAGCTAGAAGATTGTAGTAGAAGATAGATAGATAGATAGCTCGATAGATAGCTAGATAGATAGATAGCCCTATGATAGATACGTATAGGATAAGATCGAATAGAATAGACTAGATAGATAGATAGTGATAGATAGATAGATAGAATAGATACGTATGCATAGATAGGATTTAGATAGATAGATAGATATGATAGATAGTATATAGATAGAAGCTAGTATAGATAGATAGTGTTATATAGAGTAGATAGATAGATAAGATAGATAGATAGAGATAGATAGATAGATAGATAGATAGATAGATAGATAGTTAGATAGATAGGATAGATAGATTAGATAGATAGATAGATACAGATCAATCTAATATAAAGCGTGTAAAAATCTAAAGTCATGGCTTTCCTAGGAAAAGACCCAGTTCGCAGTAAAATTATTATTAATAATAAGATATTAGAACAAACTAACAAATTTAACTCTTTCGGATACCTAGTTACATACAAATAGGAAAACGATTTTGGTAAAATAATTATAAAAAATTAACAGTGTAACAGGAATTATAAATAATATTTTCAAGCCAAACACAGTACAGCAACACACACCAACTAAAATTTACAAAACACTGGTCATACCCATATTATTTTACGGCAGTGAGGCCTGGACAATTCACAGTGTAGATGAAATAAATAATAGTTTTAAAAAACTAAAACAACTCGCTTTATTAGAAAACAATACTAGAAAAATGAAAAATAATTTTAATTTCCAACACGCTTCGGATAACATTTAGTGTTTCACCAAAAAAATCATCCCCATCACATATAGAATAAAACTAGATTTATCAACTAAAAGAAAATCATTTTACCATGAAAAGCGTGGGGTGCTCTATATCAATTAATATATTTGATAATAAACAGATATTGGTAAAAGTAAAGTCTCTAAGAACAAAATGTAAAGATCATAAATAGCACCCCAGGCTTTTGATGGTAAAATTATTTTCTTTTTGTTGACTATTTAACTCATGCCCCAAATGGGAGTCAATGACCAATCACGTTTCAATGATTTCTGTATTACAACCAATCAGAGACGTGTTTCACGAAATAATTATCAACGTTAGGATTATCATATATTAAGCAAAGCTCCTCTTTTTAATATTCTGAACAGGTCTGACCGTGTATTTTGCAGTGACTGATGAGCCGATAACAAATACGGCTACCAGATTGTATATAATAGTGCTTACATGTCAACATTTGTAGCAATTGATTATTACCACCAAAAAAAGAAACCACTGTTTGCACTTTCTTAAATGTATACGACATCAAAAATGAATTAATATACAGATTGATGTGTTTCATTTTTTCTCCACTAGAGAGCATTCTTACAATATTGCGTTCCTTTGGCAATAAATAGTATGATTCTGGTTGCAGTGATAAACCAAAGATAGCAGTAGAAGCGTAGGCTACCTATCGTGTTTCTCATTAGTTTCAAACATCACCGTTTACTTTAAAATATAAAAATATATTTTAAATAACTGTAGTTAAAGTAATGATTTGTGAGTAAACAGCTTTATTTTATTCGTTAAATAGTCCTAACAAATGCCACTCTTGATTTCCAAATTCTCTAGATAAATTCACTCCTCACTTCGTGAGTCGTGAATTTATCGATAATTTGGAAATCACTCGTGGCATTACTTATGATAACTCTAGTTTCATTCTATATGTGTTGGAGATGATTTTTTTGTTGATCACTTTAATTTGTCCCAAGCGTGTTGGAAATTAAAATAATTTTTCATTTTTCTAGTTCGATTTTCTAATAAAGCGTGTTGTTTTAGTTTTTTAAAACTATTATTTTTTTTTAGATTCAATATTTTACAGAATAAGATAAAAATGTAAATAGCTTTGAATTCGATACTTTTGTAGTATAAGCTGAAAGTAATACTCTTCTAAAAAAATCCTCCCAGCCGGATTTGAACCAGCGACCTATGGATTACTGAAATTGTATACCACTAGAATTCACCACTCTACCAACTGAGCTCTTACGACAATTGACTAAAAAGTCGACAAGTCCACAACCTATTATACCATTTTTCATTTTTTTAATTCTCTGATGATTCTGGCCAGGATTTTAGAAACAAAATATATAACTATTCTATTGTCACGGGTCCTTTACAAGTTTACAAATTTTGAAGTCCGTCCAATGTTTATAAGTGGGTGAAAATCGTGTCCAATGATTCCGTTACATAGATACAAAGACATTTTTTTCTGACGATTCTGGCCATGATTTTACAAACAAATATGAAAGTATTGAATTGGCACGGGTCCTTTACCAGTATACATAGTTTCAAGTCGATCCAATGTTTCTAAGAGGGCGAAAAACGTGTTCGAAGATTCCGTTACATAGATAGAAAAACACTTTGTTTTTATATTTTGATGATTCGGGCCACGATTTTTGAAAAATAATATGTAATTATTGTATTGTCACGGGTCCTTTACAAGTATACAAATTTTCAAGTCGATCCAATGATTTTAAGTGGGTGAAAATCGCGTTCAAAAATTCCGTTACATTGATAGATTGATAGATAGATAGATAGATAGATAGATAGATAGATAGATAGAGTTCAAGCTAATATATAGCGTGTAAAAAGACTAATTGCCGCAGAAATGAAATTTTTGAGACGTACTGCAAGTTATCAAGAACAGACCATAAAGGGAATTCGGAGTTTCTCAAAGATTTACAAACGGAATCAGTGATGGAATATGTACAAAAATACAGAAAAAAACTGGAAGTCTCGCGCGTAAGAAGAATGAACAGAACAAGAATACCACGTAAAAATCTTAAATTACCAGCAACAGGCAAAAGATCTTTACGCAGACTCTTTAAACGTTAGATTGAGACCGTAACAGACCATTAGGTCTATCACATGAAAGGAAGAAGAAGAAGAGGAAGAAGGAGAAGATATATTATATTATTATTATTATTATTATATATTATTATTATTATTATTATTATTATTATTATTATTATTATTATTATTATTATCATTATTAATAATTTTCAATTAAGAATTTCGAGATACAGCTATACTGATCGTGATATAATACGTCTTCTTTTCCTTCAAATTAGAAGATGTCAGTTAATTATACTGCGCGGAAATAATAGTCTATACATTTTTCAATTTAAGGAATTAATTCTCTCCTTGGAATAAATATAACTGGTATCTTATAGACTTAGGATGGTAAAAGTATGATCGGGAATGGTATTTTATTAGTTTATATATAATATGCAACATTACACTGGGATCTTACCATTTATCGATAGTCCACGTTGTAGCATACTTAATTTTATAATTTGTATATAGTGTGTGTGGGTGTGTGTGTGTGTGTGTGTGTGTGTGTGTGTGTGTGTGTGTGTGTGTGTGCAGTAATAAGAATTTCACACAGTAAATAATTTATTCAAAATGAAATGTAGATAAAATTATTTTTTGTTAAATTATTTAATATCTGCTAGACCTATTCTGTTTGTGTAACAATCTGGCCAACGTAACTGCATTATTAATTTGTTCTATTTCGAGGATGGTAACGCAAACTGAATAAGTGAACTTTGAATCCCACACTTCACTGTCAAATGGATATTTAAAGATTTTTTCTAGTTCAAAAAACTAAAATACCCACGTGAATTTGCAGTTTCATATTTACATTCTTAAACACACAGTGATGTGTATGTAATGTTATTAATTCTAGGAAATCCATTTAACTAATACCACTTCAAATTATTCGAGAACTAATTCAGTATTCTAAAGTTAGTAAGCATAGGTAAGCAGGATGAATCGGGACAAAATTATAATAGGGGAAGGTCGTGTATTTTGGGACACTTAACTTAAAATTCGAGTAACACCTTTAATTCTATTTAGAAAATTATAAATTTTATAAATGATGAATAGTACGCAGTACTGATTGCTTTTATGGTCACTACGTCGTATAATAATTTCCAGAAAATTTTTAAAAATTATGTTTACATAAATGATGATTCCGTGTAATTTGGGCCGATGAATCGTGTAATTTGGGTCGATGTCTTATAGGTTGTACATGCAAATATAATTACTCGTATTACTTTTTAAGTGATTTATTTTAAAAATATAAGTAAGAGAATACATTCTCTTCTTGGGATTTATAAATCTGTAGTACAGTCTGTCCCCATTTGTGTTTATGAAACAATTACCGAAACACGAGAAATAAATACACGTAGATAAATAATGAACATACGTGATTTTTGAGATCACTTCTTGGATTCACAAGGCCAGAATCATCAAAGAAATACATTGAGAAATTGAAAATCCAAAATATGTTAAATGATATAACCAATACCAAAATAATAATAATAATAATAATAATAATAATAATAATAATAATAAACAATAATAACAGTGAGCCATAGTTGAACTCACTTATTGCCGAACACAAAATTAAATAATTAATTAAAATAATCATAAGGGGTTATTAACGTACACTAAACAATATAAACGTTTTGTAATACTAAATTTAATGATGTTAGAGATATTAGAAATAATAAGTACTAAAATATTAATTACATTAGTAAAATAACCTTATGTCCGAGCGGCCATGAACTTACGGGTTCTATAGAGCCAGTGTCTTAGTTGGTAGTAAAGTAATTTTAATAATAAAAATGAATAAAATAAAATTATTTTAGTTATGTTCATTATTATAGTAGAAATAATTTGATTAATAATAATAATAATAATATTATTATTATTATTACAATTATTATTAATAACAATATATATAACTAAAACATTTAATGCTCTATCTCAGATCCAGATCACGAACTCTAGAAGAGGACCAAATTACACACTCTCATGAGACCCAAATTACACACCATGTATCATTTAATTTAAAAAATATGTATCATAAAAATTATAGTAAATACGATACTGAAATATTAATAAAACGTACTTTGAAATATTTGCAGCAGTTTAACTAAAAATACACACACTTGACTTAACCACTAGCTTCAAAAATTGTTTCACTTTGAACTGAAAACTTTTAGTGAAAATGGACAATATAATATTTTCTTCGTTGCCTCGAAACCTTGAGGGATACAATAAAACAAGTTTCAGGGGTTGAAGTACTGCTAATATCCTTGCTAATCCCGTTACAATCAAGGGGTGAACAAACTTGGAAATATCAAAATTTTAAAAAGCCTAAATTACACGGATCTACCCTATTTGCAATATCGGTATTATCATCTATAAAACACAAATCTTTTGTACTTTATGATTTAATGTAATATTTGATCAACATTTTATACCAGTTATAGTTTCATCAATCAAATGCATGAATAATTATTGGTATTTATATTCCAGTATCATAATTTGTTAGGATTAATAGGGACAGTCTTTTGGGTGAATCGGGAGAGTTTAGAAATTACTTCCTTCGGTAAAATATTTATTTCTAAGATATTTTAAACACAATTTTATAACATAATTTTCTCACAGAAAAATATTTATTTCCTTATATTAGGCCTACAAACATTTTTCCCCTCAGATCCACCATACTTTTTGTGACATCATTCAGGTACTTTACCATGACACCAGATGCATTATCCCAGTGTTAGTGAAATGGAATATTTATATTTAATAAACAAAACAAGTGTTCTTCTGTATTATTGTATTATCATCATCATTTTCTTCTTCTTATTCAGATTTCTGCTTATGGGATTTTTCGTTGGGAGTCTTAGGTTTCAGTGGAGAGAACAAAATTTAAAAGTTTTCCTTTTCGCCACGTGTCTACATTCAACCGTCTCTATTTGAATGAGTATCGTATTAAAAACTAAATTAATATTAAATATGTTATGTTTTAGTATAAGTAGTAGAAATTTCTGTTTTTTTTTTCGAATAAAGCAAATACGTGTATTCAAGAATGACATTGTGCACATGTTTGTTTGACCGCATGGGGATTATCTTGTTCCATAACTAACTAACTAACTAACTAAATAACTCGATGGCACTATCGAACCCATAGGTTCATGGCCACGCGGACATAAGCTCTCCATACATCCCTATCCTTAGCCAATGTTTTCAAAACATACCCTGCATAATGTACTTCCTTCAAATCGTAGTTAATGTTATTCTCCCACCTCATTCTTGGTCTACCAACTGGGCGTTTTTCCTCTGGTTTTCCTACAAGACGCTTCCATGCACCTCTTTCATTCCTCAATCGTGCAACATGTCCTACCCGTCGCAGTCTATGAGACTTAAGGCAATTAATCTGTGAAATTTGTAAAAATCTATAAATTTCATCAGATCAACTTCACCATACCACGACAGTATCATAGTGATACTATGTACCAAATTTCGTTAAGCTATCTCAAAAACATTTTGAGAGATTACTTTTTTTATTTCAAATGTCACTGCTTTTTGATATGTCAATAATATGTTCCTTGTACCAAACGGTTTACTATATCTGACTTATTTTTTTTTATAAACTTAATAGAGTAATATAAATAAACTGATATGCAGATTTATTTTAATTTGAACTAGTTTAGTAGAAAAAAATTCTGTGTTTCTTACATAATTTCTCAATATTGTAAGGGTGGCATATGAATTATATTTAATTACAAATTAACCATTTAATATATATATAAAATATTGCACATACGTTTTTTACTATGTAATAACTAAAGCTCCCCTGGAAATTTCAAGCAGATTAGTAAAATATTGTGGTACACAGAGCATTTTGAAAACTCAAAAATGCTGAAAAAATATAGTTGAGAAAAATAAAATTTAAAATTTAACAATGTATATGAGCACAATACCTCATTCAGGCAGACTTAAAACTCCCCAGCACCATATGTGTGACCCTCTGCTGCTTTCTTTTTGGCTTCAACAGCAGTTTGTGCCAATTTAAGTCTTCTCCGGGCTATTTTGAAGATTCGCTTTGTTGAAACTTCACTGTTTGTCAGACGACGTTTATCCCTCATTGCACTAATTTTTTTCCTGAGGCACTTAATTGCACACCACTGACTGCAGCTTTCAGTTTTTGTGTTGTTTCACATCCCATATTGAATTCTGCAATCCCTGATGTGACAGCAATTTCCAATTTGTTTTTTGAGATCAACGCCTCTTTCGGGCATTTAGCCCAAATAACGCTGTGCAAAGATTAATTTGGATTCTGAGTCTTCCCCACAGTACAGCGGTTCAGAATCTCATCAGAAGCTGATCTTTGATACACAGGCATTATTTTACACACCACATATGCAGATAGTGTTGTCTTCATGGTGCTACTGTCATGCTTCGGTGGTTTTTTCCTGCAGCGAGGGCTCATTTTTTGTCTACTAAACTAGTTCAAATTAAAAGAAACTTGAACATCAGTTTATTTATATTACTCTCTTAAGTTTATAAAAAAAATAAGTCAGGAACATATTATTGACATAAAAATCTGTAACATTTTTAATAAAAAAAAATAATTTCTTAAAACATTTTTGAGATAGCTTAACACAATTTGGTATATAATATCACTATGATACTGTGGTGGTAGGGTAAAATTTGTAGTAGATCTGATGAAATTTATAGATTTTTACAAATTTCACAGATGCATTGCCTTAAAAAGCCAGTATGTGGTCGCACGGGGAGACTTAAATGGCTGCGTGGGGCTTTAAATATGGCCGAAATTTAAAAAAAACGTGCAAAATAAAAGTACAGGGTCCAAACATAATAAAAAACTTAAAATAGAAAAAACAATTTTTTTTATCATATTTCACCAAATTTCACCGAATTATTCTCAATATATCCGGCTTCCTATAAAGACCATGTAATTCATTGTTATGCAGTCTTCTCCATTCACCAGTCTGTTTATCTCCCTTTGGTCCAAACATTTTCCTAAGAACTTTATTCTCCAAAACCCGTAATCTCCTTTCCACCCTTAAAGTAGTAGTAGTAGTAGGACTTTATTAGACAAAAGTAAGATATTTAAAATATTATTTACAAATATGTGTCGCACGGGCAGTAAGCCGTACGTGCTTTTGACAGTCCGTTACAATAAAGAAATAATTGCTGCTAGTGTGAAGAAAAATAAACAACAAAACAAAAAAAAAGCTGTAACATTACAATTACATAAAGAAAACGCAATAATATTACAATTAAATAATAACACAATAGCATTATACACTAAAAAAAGCAATAACATTACAATTACATAAAGAAAACACAGTAATATTTCAATTAAATAATAACACAATGGCACTATACACAAAAAAACCGTAACATTGCAATTACTTAAGAAAACACAGTAATATTACAATTAAATAATAACACAATACCATTATACATTAATTAATTTATATATAATTACTAAGAATTAATGTTATTGCATTTTGATAACAAATATTTATTCATGAATGAGTGTTGTTCTTATTTTCCACGTTTTGTCCAGAAATTTACCCAAGTTTATCCAATTTTCTGAATTTACAAAGAGTCCATGTTTCGCACCCATATAATGTAACTGGTAGAATAATTGTTTTATATATTTTCAGTTTAACGTTTTTTTAAAGGAGTTAGGAAGTCAACAGTCTGTGGAATGCATAATAGCACGCGTTTCCAGAATTGAGCCTATGTTTAATTTCCTTGTGCATCTCATTCCTGTTTGTGGTTATTTTTCCTAGGTATGAATTCATCCACTTCCTCAAAATATCCCTCATTTGTAATTAGCTGTCCATTTCCATTATATAATGTATTTCTATGTGTGACCATATATTTAGTTTTATTGATATTTATTTCCAGTCCCAATATCTTAGTGTTACTCAGAAATGTGTGAGTGTTGGCCTTTAGCAACTCCTCGCTATCGCCCAATAATGCTACATCATCAGCATAAACTAACATCTTATTGATATCATTGGGTTGTAGGCCTTCTTCATCCTCTAAAGTTTTGATGGCATACTCTAGTACAAAATTAAATAGTTGAGGAGATAGTGCATATCCTTGCTTCAACCAATTGCGGATTTCAAATGTATCCAAAACTGTTTGCCTACACGCACCATACTCAGTGCCATTTAGACACATTCGTATAAGTCTAACCAACTTTTTAGGAATTCCGAACTCCAGCATGATACTATATAACTTCTCCCTCTTAATTGAATCGTATGCCTTTTTGAAATCTACTTACAGTTGATGTAGAGTACCATTATATTCCCATTTCATTTCTAGAATCTGTCTTCAGCTAAAATTCTGATCTGTAGTAGACCTGTTTCTTCTAAATCCATATTGATGATCTCCTAGAATGTCATCAATATAAGGAGTAAGTCTGCTTGCTAATATATGTGTTAGAATTTTGTCAGAAGTTGTAAGTAATGTGTTGTTGCGATCAGTGTTAGCTCCTTTCTTATAAATTGGTACGATAATCGATTCTTTCGATACATCTGGAAGAGCTTCTTTTTCCCAAATCACATTACGCAAGAGGCGTATCTTGTCCATCAATTTTTCTCCCCCTGGTTTTATCAGTTCTGCTGGGATCTCAACTGAAACTGATGCTTTATAGAGCTTGAATTTTTCTATCCCCGTATCAACCTCTAATGCACTTGGTTCTGCGATTAGCATTTCTGCTGTCTGTAATTTATCCTCTTCAATATCCTGTTCTGTATTTACATTTAATAGTTGATTAAAGTAACTTTTACATCTATTTAATATAATCCTGGAATCTGCAATCATATCCCCATTTTCATTCCGAATTTTGGTTGTTCTAGCCTGAAACCATTTCTTCTATAACTTATCCTAATTCCCTGATATAATTCTCCTAGTTTTTACATTCATTGCAAGATCATTAATCTTCTCTCTCAAATATTCCGTCTTTTTACTCTATATTAACCTCGTGATTTCCCTATAACACTACCCAATTGCACCAAATTTACCTCATTTGGCTCGTGTAACCATTTCATTTTTCCTAGCATTATTTTCTTACCAAAGTTGGCACATTCCTCATCAAACCCTTCTTGCTTTGCATCTTTTTTAAATAACCAATGCTTTCTGATGTTGACACTTTAATAGTATTTCTTATAGCCTCCCATTCTTTATTTATATCAGTTTCTTCTTCATTTGCCACATTGTCATGTGAATATTTAAGTTCCATAGTTAATAATAATAATAATAATAATAATAATAATAATAATAATACTAATAATAATAATAATCATAATCATGATAATAATAACGGCAATATCAATAACAATAATATATTTACATTTTCAAAGATAAGATAATGAGTTATTCTCTTCCACTGATTTCCTGAAAAATATTAAATACAGAGAAATCATTTACAGCTTCTCATAGTATATATGCCTATAAATTAATATTTTAGAAGTTAAACTAAAATTAAATTTAACAAGTCAATAGTCTATTACTAGAGACCCAAAAAGTCAGAAACCATTAACTCATCGTTTCCCAACCTGTGGTTCGCGAACCCCCACAGGTGGTTCACCAAATATTTCTAGGGGTTCGCCAAAACTTTTCCGTAATGGCGGGTTTCGAAGTTAGGTCTATTATTGTTTCCTTCATTCCTTGCAGTATTCTAAGGAGCGGAGTTTTATGTTCTAAAAGTTAAGATTACAACATAGTATAGTGAAAGAATTAATTTAATATGTTTTATATCCTATCAACTGAGGTTTTTTATAATATAACTTACAAAAATATTTCTCAATAATATTTGTATGACATCTAGCAATATTACATTTACATTACACATCTACTTTTTAATTAAAATGAATTAGTGTTTTATTTATATTATTTATTTTAAATTTAAAACTAAGAAGTGTAATATAAATGTAATATTTCTAGATGCTACACAGAATATTGAGAAATATTTTTCGTACGAAAGTTATATTATTTAAAAACATCAGTTGATTGGATATAATGATTTACTACATTAATTTTATCACTATACTACGTTGCAATCTTATCTTTTAGAAAAAAAATCCGCTCCCTAGTGGTAATATAACAATATAATACTAGTAATAATAATAATAATAATAATACTAATAATAATGATTATTATTATTATTATTTGAAAATTAAATTAACCCTATAATGTCCCTTGTTGCATATGTGTAACAACGGGAATTTATCACATTATTTCCAGAATAAATTAATATTTTCCGCGAATGCCTGATTTACAGTCATGTAACAGCGTTAGGAATGCATTTGATTTCGCTAAAATTAGGCCTACACGCGTGTAACTTTTAAGCGGTAACTAGAGTAACTTCAGGTTTTAACCGTCAATGGTTAAGTTTATTAAAGTTATTAAACATTTCGCTTGTAATTAAATTGTATGCAAGTCTACTGTATGTATATTTAAAAGTCAGTGCTTCACCCACTCAGATGGTTGTGGAAGAGGTTTGTGAGTCGAAAAAGGTTGGGAACCGCTTCATTAATTAATCCACCGAAAGAACAAAGTATAAAAGAATGATGTTTACATTCTCTTTAGTCTCTGATCTCTTGTGGTCACGAGTTCCAGAATCTGTTAGTGGATCGAATTCAGGAATTATTATGTAAGATTTTGTGTTGTGGGTTGTGTGAGTTCTGGTGCAATCGTGTATTTAAATAGGATGACAAGAGATGGAGGCGAGAGGATAAGTAAATTCGTGAAGATGTATACATAATTTTGAATAGTATAATAAGAGAATTTGTATCATCATTCAGAGGAAGGTAGCATAATTCACGGAAATGTGAAGAAATATAGTATTTCGTTAATGTCTGGCAGTCAGATGTCTCAATAATCAAACATGTCCCGCGCCGTAGCCGAGTGGATAAGACAAGAAATGTTGGCGCAGAGCTACGGGACTCGCTCTAGTTCCGGTATCCATGGGGAAAGACATTTCTCTTATGGAATTTCGGCCAGTATTGGTCCAGTGCCCACCCAGCATCATGGGGCATTTGGGTAGCTACAATTCCAGGTTGAGAATAACAGCTACAATGGCTGGGGTATCCAACATGCTGACCACATGTCACCCCTACACTGGCTAGATGATCGTCTACCTATATGATTAAGACATGCGGATGTGAGGCTAGCAGCCGGATGGTCAGCCAAGGGCCTTCTAGGCCTGTCGCGCTTAGATATTTTAATAATAATATTTATGTCTACCGCTGTGGTCTCGGGATAGAGTGCTGCCTTGTCACGCAGCGGGCCCGGGGTCGATTCCCGGTCGAGACAGTTTTTCTGAGTGATGTTATATCGGGGTTTTTCCTCACCTATAATATAAATGTTAGGAAAATTTTAAGGCCCAAACGGTTCCAGAAATCATATGGCCATCGCAATCATCGTCATTAATCTTAGGATTAGGAAGTCTCCTGACGCAACACTATCATCATCATCACCCATCATATCATCGCGGCAACGTGACCCTGCCTTCCAGGCACCCCAACCTCAGAAGTGGGTTACAATTACGCCATACTAGGAGAGAACACCAGGAATATAGAAAGACAACCTGGGGCATTTGCAATATATATATATATATATATATATATATATATATATATATATATATTAAACACAATGTGTACACTAATGTTATATACATGGTTTACAATTTTGCTATTAATTCGTGAATTGTTTTGGTTCTGTTTTCGCACTTCACTAAGTGATACTTTGGGCACGGTTTGCTACAGAGTTTACAGATGCAGGCCTCCTCAGGTTCATGGTAACTTTGTTTATGACATATTTTCCCATGGAAGCCGTGAGCGGCGAAGCGTGTGTGTAAGTGGCGAAGTCGAAAATTTGGTCCTTTCCATTCATCTGTGTTTAACGCTTCCGTTTCCGTGATTTCGTTCGGAATCTCTCTGGATTTTCTCTGTCTCTCCTCGATTGCTGTTTTGTATGCCTGCGTTTCTGGTAGATCGAAGTGTTTTCGGATGTCTTCTATGAAGTAAGACTCCTTTGCTATTATGTAGGCATAGCTATGTCTTGTGAATTTTGAAATTGAAAGAGCCCGTTTTAGGAATCTCGCTTTTATGCTTTCAAGTTTCATGAAATTTTTGGCTGTGAGATATGTCCATATTAGCTGGATTCCATAAGTGGCAACCGGCATAACTTTGATGTTGAATAATGCTATTGCCGTTGGTAGGGATAGGTTTCGTAACTTTGAGAATGTCATAAATGGCTTTTGTGGCAGCTGTAGCACGCTCTTGTATATGCATCGAGAATACTGTTCCGGTGGTCTGTAGTGTTATTCCTAGGTATTTGAAGCTGCTAACGAATTCTAGAGTTGACCCGTCGCATGTGAGGTGATCTCTCTTGGATAGTCTTCCTCCTCTCCTAAATTTCATAGCTTTGGTCTTTGAGCTATTTATTACCATTGAATTTTCTAGTGCCCATTTCCTGATCTTCTCCATGGCTGCTTGTAGGTCTTCTAGGCTCCTGGAGAGGATAGCCATGTCATCTGCGTACATAAGGAGTTTGACGTTCCTTGTGTCTATCACCTGACCGATGTCCGCCGTCATGACGTTAAAGAGTATCGGGCTCAGCGGGTCTCCTTGTAGTACCCCTCTTGTCTGGATGATATTTTTCGACGTAGTTATGCCGTCGTGTATAGCCACAGAGTTTGCGGTTAGCACAGACGCGATTATTTGTAGTTCATTGCTAGTCCTACCTAGTACGCTTTCTAGCTTTTGACCGAGTATATTCCTGTTGATGCTATCGAAGGCTTTAGCGTAATCTATGAAGATTGCGTACAGAGGGGTGGTGGGTTGCGCCAAGGTCGTTGTTATTTCTTTTATAATTTCATGTACAGCGTGTAGCGTTGATCTGCCCGGGGTGAAGCCATATTGATTCATTGGTATGATAGCACATAATGTTGGTTCAATTCGCCTCAGTAGAAGTCTACTGAAAAGTTTAAACATGACGTTTTCCAGGGCTATTCCCCTATATGAATTTGGATCGTCCTTTCGTCCTTTGCCTTTGTAAAGCACAGTTATCAGTGTGCTCCTCCACTGTTTTGGGATTGAATTATTCTTGAAACATTCTCTGAAAAGGCACGCTAGCGGTTCCGCCAGGTCTCGGACTGTGTCTTTCAGGTGTTCAGCATATATTCCATCTGGGTCGGCCGCTTTGTTGTTCTTTCCGTTCATGATTAGTTGAGTGACTTCTTCTGTTGTGATGGGGATATATATATGTATGTATGTGTGTCCTCTTGAAAGTGACTTCCTCCTATTACGGTAAAAAAAAGCAACGAAAAGAAATTAAATGCACATATATATTCATACCTCCCATACACACATATTAAATAGTACATCGGATTATTCAACTAGGACAAATTAATATATAATTCAAGTGAAGATCAGAAACAATTTATTATATTGAAGTTATCATTATTAATACTACAAATGCCTTCTTTGAGCCCCCAAGTTTCCTCTTCCTCACTTTTCTCACGATATATCTTACATGCTGATGAAGTTACTGAATTGTATTATATTAACTTAATTCTTTACAGAGATTTTTATACATACAATTGGAGATAAGGTAAATATGATGACCCGGTTTAGAATAGATGTAGATAAAATAGATTTATTTAGCCTGGTGGAGTTAAGGCCATGTGGCCTTCTCTTCCACTCATCAGGACAATCATATTTTATATATGAATACAGACAAATTACAATAATAGTCATATTAAACAATTAATTAACTGTCAAATAGAATAATAATGAAAATAATGTATATTAATACAATGAAATTAAATACAATTAAAATTAAATTAATGATACAATGAATACGAAAAGGAATAACAGCTCGAATCTACTATACATAAAAAGAAAAGAAAAAATACAAAGAAAGTAATAAACTACAATGAATTAATCTATGCTTTTTATACAAGGCATTAGTTAAATATATTAACAAATCTTAAGTCCATTTTTATTAAATAATGCAAATACACATTATTAATTCTTAAAAAGTAATATTAGTGAGCTGTTTCTGTTAGCAATTTTATTTTTAATTTGTTTCTGAAAGATGGTAAAGTTTGGCAGTCTCTGACATAGGGTGGAAGTGAATTCCATGTTCTAGCAAGAGAAACTGTAAAAGATTTCGAATAATAGGTAGTATGATAAGGAGGGATATATAGGACACTGTGCTCAAGGGATCGGGTATCTAAGTTATGTGTATCAGAGAGTCTAGTGAAGTGGTGTGATAAATAATAAGGTAATGATGTTTGTAATATGTTATAGAGAAGGCATAGGGAACGGATGGTTTTACGATCTTGTAGACGAAGCCATGACAATTGTTCCAGGGATGGTGTAACGTGATCAAATCTACGTATGCCACAAATAAAACGTATGCAAGAATTATGAACACGTTGAAGTCTTTGGATAAGAACAGTATTTAGGTCAGTAAAAAGAGTATCAGAATAATAAAAATGGGGCATTGCAAGTGTTTCTACTAACATTTTCTTAGAGGAAACGGTAAACAATTTCTTATACGATTTAATGAGTGTATTATTGAGAAGATAGTTGTGCAAATGTTATTTCTTTGTTTATTACAAATTAAATGTTTATCCATAAACACTCCTAGATTTTTTACGCCGTTAGCGAGACAAGGTCCTCATTAATTTTGGTTACCGCGTCATTTAAAGAATATTTTTTTGAGTGAAAGTAGATCTGCATTTCGTCCGCAAATAAATGATGTTTGCAATGTTTTAGGGAGTCAGATATGTCATTAATATAGATTGAAAAAATCAATGGGCCGAGCAAAGAGCCATGTGGAACTCCATCTTTACGGTAGGTCCAAGAAGAGCGTAATGTAGAACTTCCTACAACATATTGCTGGCGCTAGGAGTTGAACCATTGCGTGACACTGTCAGAAAGTGAGAGGTTTTTTAGTTTAAGCAACAATAAGTCCAGGTCTACCGTGTCAAATGCTTTACTAAAGTCAAGCAGTGTAAGAATAGGAAGTTTTCGATTATATCACATTAAGTACATAAGGGAAAGTACTCACCAACTCGTCAAGATCTCATTCGAAATAATAAGAAATTAGTCGAGCAAAGAGGTACACGCCTTAAATTAATTATGATCATTGCAAGTAATACATTCGGAACGCGTTAACACTACTTTTGACTTCATTCTTCAAAGAGTGCTGGTACATAAAATGAAGGTCTACTTTTTATTTTGTATATTTTGAAAAAATCCCATATTGTTATGTGTTACATTTACAACAAGCTCATTTTATTAACATTCATATTTACAGAATTTACTATTCAAATGGCAACTTAGTGACGCTACTGATTTCACACCATCTGGGACCAAAGTTTTCGTCTCGGTGACTCCTTGAGAAACTATGCGTTTCTCCTGTTTTCTTTCTCTTCATTCCACTACTTCGCCATATTAATCTCACACATTCCGTTTTATCTGTTCATGTGATAGACCTGTTTACTCGTCATCCCGGTATATCAAAGCCCTTCACACATCATCTCTTCCCTCGAACTGGCATTACCGCCGGACATTAGTAGGGAATTTGCTTCTTTCAAAATAAGTAACTTACTGTATTCAAGAATACTGATACAGTAATGTGGATAAAATGGAGATCTGACAATATGGATAAAATTAATTTTAATTAAGAATGTGTATACTGTCTTTTGACATGCTGACATCAGTAGAGTGAAGATGGTTGTTGGATGTGATGTCCCGCTTTGTGGAGACATTTGAAGATATATGATTCTAATAATTTTCATTACTGTTATTTGCCACGGCAATAATGACTCCCTTCAGGGGAATCAGGGGAAGTTTCTAACATAGTTAAGTAACGGTACTTTTGTTAACAGTTAAATTAAATACTATTTTATTAAAGTCCTGATTTAAATTGAGACGAATCTTGTAAATCTTCAATAGTTCTGAAAGGTCCGGCTCTAATTAATTATGTTCACTTAGGAGCAGATTATTACTTAATATATGTAATGAATTACTTACTCCAACGGTCAATTTTTTACTCAATAGCACATTATTTCCACTTTATGGGTTATGCATGATCCAGATGAATACAATTTATTCTAAAATTTTATTTTCCATCACGTTTACACCATTTTGTTAACTAATATCAAGAAATGAACAATAATTCTCTTATTTTTTGATGACACGTTGTTTTGCATGTCTAACTTCTCTTAAGTATTATAGCCATCTTCTTATTCTGGGAAAAATCCCATTTTATTTCTGTTATCTGGAAGTTCTGATTGGTCCAACTGAAAAGGAAGGAGTACTACTGGCTGACTCCCATACAATTCGTTCAATCCCATTTGTTTATATATAAAAAATATAAATTCAAATATTTAAAGTATTTTTACATATATTAAATCACTTTGAAATACACCTAACTGTATTAATAGTTTATATTGGCCAGTTTGAATTGTTTATATACTTATAAAAAATATGAATCCTCTAAATTAATCTTATTTCCATTCTTAATATAAATAAATATAATTATATTAAAATATTAAATAAGAAACCCTTATTATTTTATATGGGGATACATATCCGGTTTTAAGAGTAACCTTAACTAAATTTACCTAGGATATGTAACTCCCGCAAGTGAGCACCTTTGGCTATGTGGATTGTTCGGGTATAGATAGTCATGTATATTATAACATAGTAAATACTTTCACATTATTTTAAGACAAAGGTAGATGCTAAGACTCAATGCAAAGCCATGACGTCATTAAAGTTTAGGGGAGAGTCAGACATGTAAGATTTAGGTCCTAAGATTTCCTGGCTATCAGAAAAAAATGTATAGTACTTAATATGTATATTTGATATATTTTTATCCCTCATTTGAAATATTGTGTAATTTGAAAACAATACACGTTTTAAAATGAACAGTATATCAAATTTCAGTAATTGTTTTTCTTGTACTCGTATATCTGAAAACTTGCGGGTGGTATCGAACAGTCAATAATTTCAACAATATAACTATTTTCAACATTAATTTACTTTTATATATATATATATATATTATATATATATACACGCGTATCACACTTCTGCACTAAAGCGTTCCCTTCAAGATTTGCACAATTTTCGTGAGCCCATCCATTACAAATTGTGCACTGAATCCAATATTCATTGAACTTCTCTCCACAAATTATGCAGTCAGTCTTTGCGTCATCTTCGGGATTTTTACTAAAATATAAGGTCTTAATTGCAGCATTCTCTTTTGTGTTCAAAGGTTCTTCCTGCTTTATGCCATCTTATCAAACAGATAAGACCCGCCGGTGTCGATGAATTTTTTAGGATGGAAAAGTCGAAGGAGTAAGTCCTGCGGGAGGGATTTTAAGCCGTTGGTTCCGAGTCTGAAGATATGCAGGCTCGTAAATGATTTTTAAGCCTGAATGAAAGGCCTCTAAGTACCATTTATCGAATTTTCCTGTCATAGAACTACCTTCGTTTCCTATATGTCAGTATGAGACGGAACGCTGACCGCTGGCCACTCCTATGACATATATACGAAAATAAGTGCAACTAAAATTAGTATGATTAAAATTCTATCCTGTAAGGGGAGAGCACCTAAATCTCTTAACACATTCAGTACCAGGCACTGAGCAGGGCATTTAAACCCACAGGCCAGCCATTTAAATACCCCAGCTACCCTTTTCGTAGCACTTCAGAAAATGGACAATTATTCACAAACTATTAGTCCTAAAAAATTCATATTTTGTACATACCTAAAAGAGATATCCTAGTAGGAATTTATGGTGAAATAACTTGGGTGATTGACATCACATGGTATCGGCGTATCAATTTCAGGAAGTGGAAGTTCATCTTCACTTTCACTTTGTGAATCTTCTAATTCAGGAATCAGTTCATCACCTGAATCATCATTATACAAAATATTCACTAATTCTTCTTCAGTCAGATATTTTTATTTCGCCATGGTTTCACTCACGCACAAACAACAGCACGATAACGAGAAACTTATATGACTGCAATGGAGCCTGGAGGCACGTTTGGGTGAACGAATTCCATGTGTTGTTTGTTTTAAAAATCAAAGGGGATTCACCAAGGTTAAACGTGTCAAACGGGAATTGAAAATATACTTTTACATGCCGTCTATGATCTCCAAGACATACTAAGCCAACACAATATTTAGGTGCCGAATATAAACGCGGTTTTTTCGCTCCCGCTCAAAAATGATTTAACTGACTGACGGCCGCATACACGATAGTCTCTTTAAACGCCTTAACTGGTTTACGGTACTGAATGTGAAGAGAAACGTGGGCATACAAGATACAAGAAGATCAAACAGATGGACTCGCATTTCCTCCCGTTGCTCCTTATATGGAGTTGAAGTCAAAATTTCGCTCTGTTCGTGACGTTTCCTTTGCTGATATTTAATATTCATTTTGCGCTAGGTCCTACTAGATAATATTCTCTAGTCACGTCTTGGACGTAGATGGTCTTTCGCTGATTGATTCTACTTAAATTACAAGGGGTGAATGAATCTCTGGTACAGGGGATTGTCCTGAGGATGATGCAAGATAATTCAACTTGAGAAGGAAGTGCAGAGATTGATGGACGAACTTGATCATGAGACTCAAGTGTGATTGAGGAAGAACAGGTGTGGGATCTTGAATTAAAGGTTCAGGTTCGATTACAGATGGGTAAAAATCCTGATCATTAAGAATATTGGGATTAAAAGGACATATCCCCGTACACTCGAAAGCAGATTTGGCAAGGTCCATGCGACAGACCTTAATAAAAATGCTTGGTTAACAAGGCCAGCAATATCTTTGAGACGTATATTCAATTTCGGATAAAGCCGCATCCATGATGTGCATTATCATCTGAATCTTCGAAGAGTATCATATCCGCCCTGTCAAGTGACTGTAACTTCTGCGTTGTGTGAGGTGAATAGCTCAACAAATGAACATGGTTATGTTTTGCAAATGTAATAACATCTAAGCCCTTGTGACTAATGTGGCCATCCACAATCAAAAGAACTGCACTTTGTTCAGATGAATTTGTTATCTGAACAAACATTTTCATCTTTTTCCGAAAGCCTTCTTTTGTTACACACCCACTGGGTTGGACATCGAAAAAACTTCCTGCTAGTGCATTTTTACATAATTCTGCATTCATTCGTACCCGGGAAAGACAAATAGCGAAGGAATGAACTGATGCCCAGAAGCATTAAAAGAGAAGAAGAGTTATATTATTTCCTCTTTCTCCAGAGGACAGATTTCCTACTTGTTTCTTCCCCTTAACCGATAAAACTTTACTATTAAACTTATGCACTCCTCATACATAAGTCTCGTCGGCAAGAAAGTGTCATGATACTGAATGAATATTGCATCACTAAGTCACCACGTTTATCAAAAAGATTTGCCTACTTGCTCCCTGTTAAAACATTCGGCTCTATGTAAACTGGCCAGCTGTTCTCAAACTTTAATCTACTTATCACAGACGTTTCGGAGCCATCTTATCGGCGTAAGTCATTTAGGAAGAAGTTTTGAAATGTGAGATATTTGCTACAATTTAAGCATGTGTTGTAGCGTAACTACTTACTTATCCATCTTAGAAAAAAAACAATTTTAACTTTTTGGATCTTATATGATTGTTTTTACATAGTTCAATTGCTTCTAGCAATATTATTGCAAAAAAATTGGAACTAAGTGCAGATAAGCAATAATGTGCGAAATATAACGAAAAACGTTCAACACGTCCTCGCAACGAACTGTTAGGTGACAGAGAAAAACGGACTTCAAATTCGAAATCAGCGCATGCTAATTAACTAAAATCACCTGTTTTCATTTCTGCGAGCGACAAAAAGTTCCAATTTGTTGTTGTGTGTAATTGATAGTAAATTATTCTACCATTTCTTCTTTGGAATAAGGAAATTAAAAATGTTTGTATTGGTCAGGCTGAACAAGTGGCTAAGACTATGTTCTTTGTTTCCTAGGATCGTGGAACTGGCCAGATTCAACTGTTTTTATGACGCAAAAATGCTGATTGATCTTCCTTCGGAAGGGAAGTAAAGTCTTCGGTCTCGTGTCTGAGATTTACGTACATAAAATACCTGAAGCTTGAAATAAAATTTCTGAGCAAACCTTGAGGGACCGTATGCATCCATGTTTGTATTGCGACGTCGGTCAAGTAAGTTGTCAAAGTTCAACACACTCCAAATGAAATTATACTAATAAGCACTATAAATATTGCCAATACCTCTTATAATAGATAATTACATTTCTATGCCCTAACTGGATTGATTTCTATCAATTGAGTTCTATAATATTTCGGCATAGGATCAAAATGGGATTGTTGACCCATATGAATTTTATAATCTAACGCACAATTGAATTAAAAAACTAAATAACTAACTGACACCATCGAATCCAGTGGTTCATGTACGCACAAATATATGCTTTCCGTATATCCCAATCTTGATTTAATGTTAACGATACTCTCCTATTTAATTAATCTCCTTGAATTTATATTAATATTATCCTCCCACCTAATTCTTGACTTACCTATTGAGCGCTTTGACTCTAGTTTTGATTTTAGAAATTTCCTACTCCTGTTTTCTTTCTGTACTCGTGCCGCATATCCTGATAATATCACTTATTACACGAGGTTTCTGAAACAAATATTTTAGTTCACTGTTATATATTCTTCTGCATTCACCTACCTGTTAGTCTCTTTTTGCTCAAATAAACTTTCCTTAGAACTTTATTTTCACTTTTTTAACTCATGCCCGAAATGGGAGTTAATGACCAATCGCGTTTCAATGAATTTTCATTTAGAACCAATTACAGTCGTGTTTCACCTAGAATTTATGAAATAAATTTATCATATTAAAGAAAGCAACTCCTTTTTAACAATCTGAATAGGTCAGATCATTATTTTGCAGTAACTGACTCTAAGGAACAGGGCAACTAGATTGTATATATAGTGCATGAATGTAAACAGATTTTACTTGCAGGATATAATAGAAAACAAACATTCGTAGTAATTGATTATACCATAATAAAAAGAAACCACTGTTTACATTTTCTTAAACGTATTATTTCCCAGGAATTTACGTTCCAGAAAAATATAATTTACATTATTCATCAGAAATTAATTATTAACCTATAATGTTCGCTATAAACAATTTGACCTGTTTAAGTTTTTCTCCACTAGGGTACATTCACACAATATGGCGATCATTTGGCAATAAATAATATGATCTGATTGCAGTGATGAACAAATGAAGTATTACAAATGATTCTCATTTGTTTTAAAAAACATCGCCGTTTACAGTAAATATATAAATATTTTAAAATAAGTATATTTAAATAATGATTTGTGAGTAAACAGTTTAATTTTATTTGTTAAATAGTCCTTACAAATGCCACTCTTTATTTCCAAAATCTCCACATGAATTCAGTTCTCACTTCATGAGTCGTGAATTTATCGATAATTTGGAAATTACTCGTGGCATTATTTTTCAAAATTCTTAACGATTTATCCCCTTTTAATGTAAGAAATAATATTTCCCATTCATAAAATATAACCGGAAATATAAACCGATTTATATGTTATTAGTGTAACTTTTTTGAGTGAAGTTTAGATGACAGGAGTACCTGTAAAGCAAAATAGCATCCGTTTCGAAAGTTGAGCCTATTTTTAATTCATATCTGTATATCATTCCTGCTCCGAATTATTGTTCCAACATACAAATCTTTTAAATTGCCCTCGGTATTCTTCAAATATTAGTTGTATCATTTTTGAGGAGGCCTTTCGAAAGCTATATTTCATCTTCTGCTTGTCGACTGACAACAAGGTAATAATTTAAAATTTAAAAGCTCTTTATCATGAACAATCTCAACAGAGATTCAAAATGTGCTTAAAAAATCATGTTCGAATATAGTTATTTGAATCTGGGTTGGAACTTGATTTCTCGAACTTCCCCAATTGTTAATAATTGCCCATTCCCATTGTATAACTTTTTTCTATTTTAAACCATATATTTAGTTTAAAACATAAATGCTATATAAATGAATGAAGCAAAAAATACTAAATTAAACTGATTGAAATATTTTATATTGTTATTTAATTTGTTGAGTCAACAGGGATCATGGGAATAGCGTAAATTCATATGGGTACACTGTTAACAGTACTACATTAAACAAAGAATTTTTAATGTATTGTATTTTTAGGGAATGAAAGCCATTATTTTAATGATAACATGAGGAAATGGGTTAAAAGTACTTGTGATTATTCTATAGAAATTAATAAATGGAAACGGTAGCTTTTAAATTTTGTTGAGTTGGCAGTGAGCTCGCTGACGCAAGCAAACAGGACAAACTGTGTCAATTTAATTTGTGCAAATCAATTTCAAGCCTCCTGAAGCGTGAATGGTTTACATATTGAGGCAAAAGCCATTGTGCTAACACTAACTTCATTACTCTCTATTGTACAACACCCTGAAAATTTTACAAATAAAAAACTATGTACACACTTACATAATTCCGCTTGTTTTTCATTAGCTCAATTACAGAAATGATTTCTGAATAACGACCGCGGTTTCTAAATTATTTTTGTTTCTGTAAAAACTATAAATATAACTGGCACTGTACAGAAAGGGCTGTAAAACTTTGTAATATTTCAGAAATAGTTTTGCAAATGAATCTGTTGAATTTCCTGGCAGTGTTTCAGGTCTCGTTTCTGAAACTGATTTACACACACTAATAATTTTAAAACTATGAATATTGATTTGTAATTTTCATAAAGGGAAATGATGAGCTATTAATATTAATTTTAAATATGATTTTTTAATCTACTATTTATTTAGAAGATTCTATAAATTTGCCTTTCAATTTCCCCTTCCAAAGGAGTTGAACATTCAAATTTGTATAAGGACACACTTTATTATTAAGTTAAATTCGTCATAATGTATATTTTGACCCATTCTATAACAACAGTTGATGGAAATTTCTCAGCATTTTTTATGTTACCAATAATTATAAATTCGAATGTTGGCTAGCAATTAAAACATATATGAGGAATTTACAAAGAATCGATAGTACAACATGTGTAATAAAACTCACTAGAGGTATTAGTCACAGCATAAAATAATAAAATCTATATGTGACCAAAGAAAAATCAACAGACAGGTGAATGAACAAGCCTGAATAATACTGAACTACATGAACTTTGGAGGAAATCAGATATAGTAATAAAAGTTGAGTCTCGTAGTTTGCAATGGACAGGATATGTGGCACGAATGGGGTGTGAAGAAGGGTATCGGAATTTCTTGTTGGAAAACCAAATTAAAAGTGTCCAGTAGATAAACCAAAAACGAGGTGGATGAATAACATTAACCATGATTAGAGGAGATGATTAGAAAATATTAGCTCAGTATAGGGATGAATATAGGGATGATATCCACGCGTCTATGAAGCTACGAGTCAGTGGGTTAATCTCTAAGTTTTATACTTAAAATTTTCTGTTGGTGATGGAATCGGTTTGAGAAAATTCTTCAGGTTTTAAAGATTATATTCAAGTTGACGATGGCTGCACTTCAAATGTACTGATATTAGTACGTTTGTATTTACCAGAAATAGTATATTGCGATGCGAGGTTGGGAAGTGGTTTTTACAGAATCGAGGAAAAGTTTAAAAACCGAGCGATAACCAGATTTTTAATTTCCGAGATTCTGTAAAACACTTCACAAAAGTGTGTTCTATATTATTGTTTGCGCGGTGGTTTTTTTCAAAATAATAAATACCGTAATAGTACTCGTAAAATAATAAGATATTTGTTGGAAATAGTTGCGTTCATTATAAACAATTGACTAACGTTGGTAGTGTGGGAATGTTTATTAGTTGAAACAATAGGAGACCGTGAGACCAATTTAGTGATAACATTATTTATATCAACACTACCTTTTGGACATTTTTTGTATATACACTGTATGCAGTATACATAAACGGCAGTGGTTTTACTTCCCACACGCGTGTTTGTAATATGTTATATTACAGTATAGTTATTTTTATTACAGTACAGTTATTTAGGTTGGCAACCCCGAAATGTCGAAATGTAGCAACATGAATTTTCAATCATGGTCGCCATTGCTGTAAGTACGACAAAAGTCACTGTCGCGCTAAACGTTTTTTTTTTGTTTAAAGTATGTTAATAATACAGTACGTATTTCTAATTATTTATAAAACAAACGCTTAACCACTCCAAATCTATAATTTCCAGTATTGTTATATTTTATTTTTATTTATACCTGGCTTAAGGAAACATGAACGAGAAAGTAAAAGAAACTATTTTCTAGTATAATTCGAGACAATCTAAATCCGTCCCGTCCTTAATGTTGTAGATAATTATTAAGCTATGAACTGTAAAAAAAGTTTTAAGTAGATTCATCTGAATTTTATAGAAAAAGAAGTAACTATAAAGCTTTTCACTCCATTGAACATAAGATAAGAAAGACTCTGGGGACCGTTTATTTCTTTGTAATATTCAGGACAATATATTGTATGTAACCCACACTAAAATACATTTCATAAAAGACTTAACGTTGTTCTAAAAAGAAGAGGTTCCGAAAACATTGTCTTTTATCGCCTATTTAAAAAAAACAATACACTGAATCAGTTTCCAGTCTATTATTCTGCTAGATTCTCCATTTTGGGGTCTTTATGTCTGAAAATGAGTGTTATTGCACTTCACTATTTTATGTTTACTTTCACATTCATTGTTCGCGTAGCCTTTTGTTCTCCCTCGTTCTGAAAATATAGTTCTACCGCTATATTTAAACGTTACCAAATAGCAGAGATGAAGGTCTTGTTCATCTCTGACATAATGTAAGGTTAAATGTGAAAATACTAGTCAACCTGGATCAATATGTACACTGTGTCTCTAAAGAAAGTAATATACAGTATGTCAATTTGGTATTTATACATAGGCATTTTTATTAATAAAAATCCAATTTTCAGAAAGTTTTTAAAAGTAAAGAAAAAATATTTATTGTGGTTTGAAGGAAACACCAAGTTATATCTAAATATGTATTTCAAAACTTAATTATAAAATAAACATAATTTTATCAAAATAATAATCTTATTACACGACACCCAAATACAAGTCCAATTTGCTATTCATACACTAAAGAAGAACACTGCAGTGTTGTTGCATGTCTAACTTGCTAAATCATTAATTGCAACATGAATACTCTAAGTTGAGCATTTGTTTACACATCGCCTACTGTGCTGGTTGTGTATACTGGCAGTCATTCGCCGTCCTCCAAAATGTAAAGAACTCAGTTTTGATCTCAAGGATTCAATTGTAAATATTGCACTTAAGGGATATTCTTTGAGAAAAATAGGGCGACTGACATACAAATGTCATGCAACAGTACAGTATATAGGCTAGGCATAGCAATTCAAGGCTATCAATAAGTGTTCAGTAGAGAATGTTCCGAGGAAAACCTAAACAAAGGAAGTTTAATTGAAAAGGAGGAGAGAACCATTTGTGAGAAAAATTAAATTCAACCTCAAGATTAGTGCTCCACCAATTGCGGTCTATCCTAGAAGTTTCTACTGGTATAAAGGTATGTACTGAGACAGTTCGGAAGGTGTTACGCAGAAATGGCTATCATGGAAGAATGACTAGAAAAAGCCGTATGTAAATAAGAAGAACCGTGTTGTAAGACTATAGTTTTCAAAAGAACATGTAAATAAGGGGCAGGCATTTTGGAGTAATGTACTCTGGTCTGATGAGACTAAAATCAACCTGTTCGGTTCAGATGGCGTTCATAGAGTCTGGAGAAAAGGCAATGCGGATAATGTGACCAATACAACACCTACAGTAAAACATGGGGGTGGGTCTATAATGTTGTGGGGGTGTATGTCGGCAAAAGGGGTTGGCAATATACAGTTCATTAACAATGTTATGGACAAATTTGTGTATAACGACATTCTTCGTAGGAATGTTAAACAAAGTGCAGCAAAATTGGATATGCCCCCTACGTACATGTTCCAACAAGATAACGTTCGGCGGACTTAAATAAGACTTGGTTGATATGGAACGTGCCAAAGCAATTGAAAACCCCTCCTCAATCTGCTGACTTAAATCCTATAGAACATTCATGAGCGTTTTTGAAACCTAGGGTCCACAGCAGAAATCCTTCTTCCAAAGAAGAATTGAAGAAGGTGGTTACTAAAGAATGGTGCAAAATCAGTCCTCAGATATGTGATAGGCTCTTAGATCCATGCAGCGTGGATGCCAAGCTGTTATTAAAGCTAAAGGTTACCCTACAAAGTATTAAGGACTGTTCATTTCTTTCTTCATTTTTTTTATGTTTTCCCCCATTCTGACTGTATGAATAGAAAAGTGACTATACAATTTACAACTTTTAAAGCTTTTTAATATATTATACGTTAATTGTTTATAGAATTTGTTGATTTGTATATATTATGGAAAGAAGTGTACCTGAAAATGTTTAGTTAATGGAAACATATAATTGCAATATTCTGAGAATTAAAATTGTGCTACTTTAATTATAAAATCTAAGCGTATGAATAAAAAATTGACATACTGTACTTCTGCATTTATTATTGAAACATTATCATGAGTAATGCCACGAGTGATTTCCAAATTTATCTACAGGGTTTGGAAATGAAGAGGACATTTGTTAGCAATATGTAACGAGTAAAATTTAGCTGTTTACTCAAAAGTCATTATTTAAATATAGTTAGTATTTTAAAATATTGATATATTTAATGTAAACGACGATATTTGAAAACAAATAAGAAATGTGAGGTTATGTATATTCTCTGCAACTTGATCAGATTACTTATTGCCAAATAGGGTCGCAATATTGTAAGAATACACCCTAGCGAAGAACTAATGAAACACATCAAATTTTATATTGTAATGAACATTATGGGTTATTAATATATTTTTTAGTAAACAATTCAGTAAAATGAAGGAATCTGATCACTATTTGTTATATTCAATATATTTGTTAAATAATGCTCTAAGCTGTTCAAAATATTAAAAACAAGGATATTTCTTTATCACAAAAGCAGGAGGTGATAACGACAAATGGATAAAGAGCGAGGTGAAACACGGGTGTCATTGGTTGTAAAACCAAATTCATTGAAACGTGATCAGTCATTGTCTCTCATTTGGGGCATGAGTTAAACAGTCATATAAAAGCTAACGATTGATGTCTTTTATGATGCACTGGACGTTGGGGTATTAGTGTGCCATCGCATTAGAATCTCTCGATGTTTATGCCTTTTGTAATTAGACTAATATCGATGCGGTAGTCCAACTGTTGGAAAACTATGAACAACATGTTACGTGCTGCTTCTTTAATCCTCACTTCAAGTTCATAAAGGTTGCGTGGTAGAGGAGCGACGTAAGCACTGTGTACAACGCGGAAACCATTTAATAACTACATTATCAAGAGGTTTTGTTTGTCCTATACAATGATCTGGAAGAACCCGTATAAGATACTTGCGAACCTGAGAGTGGCAGTAAGGCGATGCTCCATCTTGTTTTATTAGATCATTACCTATATCCTGACTAATTTGTGGCATTAATCAAAGTTCGAGGATGTTAAATTAAGACATCCAATCAATAGTGTCTGTCGTAGGGAAAACGGACTTTACAGATTGCGATGTTACATGTGCAATAAACATTGAGGTTGAGTAAATTTCGTTTATACTCAATCATTCGGCAATTGTGACAATTAACTTGTTATTGCAAAGCACAGTTACATACAGCGCAACATTAGCTCAGCATAAGTACCTTTAATGTAAACAAATATAATAATAATAATAATAATAATAATAATAAAAAAAATAAAATAATAATAATCAAAATAATAACCATCAATGCCAGCTTATATACTATAGTTATTTAATTATAAGTGTACCAAACTCTGACGTAATTTCAAGATATGATCAATTTAAGAAAATATTTGGGTCCTACGATACCGCATTTAACTCATTTTTGGAAGGTCTCTAATCCAAATCCCGTTTTTGACTAAGGTCGAGTTCTTTTTTATGGATATTGTAAGTAGCATGACAATGCTGGGTTCGAACTTCATTACCAATATTCACTTAAAAATTCATAAACAATTATTGTTCAAAGAAACGTCACAGAAAAAAAACACACACACACACACATATATATATATATATATATATATATAATCATCGGATATCATGACAGCTCCGCTGTCTTCCGGAGGAAACCAAACGCCATTCATCTCTGTCCATCCATTGATCTTCATCCAATCCTCTGATAATCATAGGCGCTTGCACGCCTTCTATCCAGGTTTTATTTGATCTTCCTTTCTTCCTCCTTTTCATTGGGATCCATTCCATAATAAATTTAGTCAATCTTTGCTCATTTGACATGGCTATACCACTGTATATACAGGGTGTAAATGAATTACACTGCTTATATGTAACTGCGAATAGATGGGTATTATATAAACAATTTGAGATAATGAATTAATGGTCTAAGAATAAAAATACCCAAGTTATGATTGAATTTGTTAAACGGTTAACACGTCACTGATTAATTCAAAGTAAAATGGAAATAATATGATACAGAGATTGTAAATTGCAACATGTATGCGGCTTTAGCTCAGTAGTTATATCAGTCTTACTACCGACGCAAATATGAGATTGATGCATCAAGTTTGAAACTACGTACTGCATGTACACACTTTTTTTCTTTCGTTATTTTCTTTTATTATTTTCGTACTGTAATAGGGTTATACGTACGTAGATATATTTCTGGTTTAATTGTTCATTCATTATTTTTTTGTTTATTTATTATTTTACAGAATACAGTACTGAAATGTCGGCCCAATACATGAGTTACTAAACGTATTGTACAGACTATTGTTTGAAAGGTTGTAATAATAATGAACATACTGTAGAGTAGACCTAAAATAGGTTCTGAAAATAAATGTTAAATTGTACTGTACAGTACATATGTACTTAAATAAATGATAATGCAGTGATAACATGAAGAGGTGCCGTGTATGTACACATGCCATACATAACGAATAAACCAGAAAACAATTATAATTGTTTGAATCTCAAATCCATCGCTTTAACCATTAAGCCACACGTTAAGTACAAAGATTCTGCGAGTTTCACTCTAAGCAAAGGCTCTCATAGTACCGATTCTTCTGTAACCAGTGCAATAGCGTGCAATCATCAGGTAAGTTTGATATTTTAAGGAATTTGATAACTCAATATTGCATAAACGTTGTTGGTGAATTATTAGTAAACAGGATCTCAGAATTAACACTAAGATCTGAAGCTATTCTAGTATAATTTTCTCATCTACTTTGCTCTGCTGTTGATTTATCTGTAACAAATGACGATTAATTTGATTTCCTATAACTCGCCCATTTTCCCTCGTAGACCGTTGGTTCCCTATTTCAAATTACTTGTATAATACCTCTCTCTGCAAAAAATTTTTTTTGCGGTATAATTCGTTTACACCCTGTATATATATATCTTACATATTTTACTAGTATATATACAAATAACCTAATACAATATTATCCAAAACATTGAAGCCTCTCGAAATAACATCCAGTAGTAAAATATTCTGTTTCAATTCATATTATATACAAAATACTTTTTTTATGCAATATAAATTAAATTGAAATTTCTAATCTTCTAGCTCTTTGGTAAAGCGCATAAAGATATTGGGTGAATAATTATAATTTGTCAAATCCACATCACATAAAATATCTTATTGTGAATTTAATGTATAATGTGATTAAAATTCCCGATGTTACTATAGTTTATTAAAGTACAAAGTTAATATGATCCCAGTACAGGTCCAGGAGGACCTTGGGGTAGTTGGATGTTAAGGCTAACATCTTTTCAGATAATCTACATGAGATGCTAGCCTGTGTGACTTCTAGTTTTAACCTCAGATCCCTTTACATTCGCATGTAGTGCGGCTTGTACACTCAAAGTATTCGAGAGCTATACTGGCGGTAGTGTAACTAACAGTTCCCATGTTACCTATAACTTACAGGCGTATCACATAACTCTTTAGTGCGTAATTTGACACAAATTTAAATAATTCATACTCATTTATTTTCAGTGAATTCCGAAGGAATGAGGATTATGACACTATTGTCATCAAAATTAAAAAAATAAATAAAAACAATAATATTGTTCTCTAAGGTCTTGGTCAATTCACAGAATAACTAAATATAATTAATTGCACTTATTTATTGTTCTGCACACCTAGCGTCATACGCAAGCTTAGAATTCACTTTGATTGTTCAACTTCTAGACCACTACTGACTTCGGTGGGCTACTCATATCCCTTTACATGTGCGAGGCCGAACTGTCTGGAAGCTCAGACATGATCTTTCTTGAATTGATACGTACAGAAGGAGATGCATAGACGCATCTGGAAAACTCCCATTGAGCATCCCGCACTCATGACTCAAACCCAACCAAGATTGATGTATTTTGAAGCGTTTAAAATATATAGATTGTTCGCCCCGGAAGGGACGTAAATATAGGTATAGTGTGTCGTAGATTTTTGATAATTACGTCAAAAATCTGAAGCCTGAAAGAAGATGCCTGTGGGCAAACTTTGTCGGCGTTTCATGCCAAATTTAGACAGTGGACGCTAAAGTAATTGGTTATTGAAGAGTTTACTGATTGAAAGTACTAATCGCCAATAGTGGCTGTGCACTGTCTTACATCACCCATTGCCGCGTGGGGCAAGGACCTCACTTAACCAAACTATTTTAGTTACGCGTATTTTTATAAAGTTAATATAGTTAGAAAGTCATGTGTTTAGATCATTACCTTGAAAAGACTTTAATAGTCACTTATAACATTACTTGAATAATAAATAAAAATTAAATTTTGCTCAGAACTTCTAATTACTTTAGAATTTTTTTATGAGCCAGAACATCTTAACTAATCGACTGAAGTCGTGTTAAAACCCGCTACTCTAATGACCAAGACAAAGAACTTAACTTCCAGACCATCGAGGACGATAAGCTTTGTAGTACTATTATTATTATTATTATTATTATTATTATTATTATTATTTTTATTATTTTTATTACTATTATAAAAAATGTATGGACACGTAAGAAGAATGCAGGATGTAAGGCTATCAAAGGCTGTCTATGCATGGAAAATTGAAGAAAGGAGCAGAAAAGGAAGACCAATAACACTCTGGAAGAATAACATTCAGAATCCAATGAGGAGGTCTGGTGTAATAGAGGACCGAGAACGATGGAGAACTTTAATTAAGAGAAATTTGTGAGTGTTTGTTTCATTTCACAACATCATTATAATGTTAAAGATGAATAGTCTGTAAGTTCGTAGTCATCTATGTATTTTTTAAATCATGTTAATTATCAAGATAGGATGGAGAAAACCCTCAATGATGAGGAAAATTCTCAAAATGAATGAATGAATTATTATTATTACTATTATTAATATTATTACTATTACTATTATTATTACTATTATTATTACCATTATTATTACTATTATTATTATTATTACTATTATTATTATTATTACTATTATTATTAATACTATTATTATTATTACTATTATTATTATTATTATTACTATTATTATTATTATTATTATTATTATTATTATTATTATTATTATTATAAACATTATTAGGATATAATGGATCTGTACAAGCTGGGTATTGTACTGGTGAGTTGAAGAATGCGAGTAATCTAGATTACTGGAAGTCGTATCGCTTGGTGAATAAGCTATTTCAATAAGCTGGCAGAACTTGATTTCTTTGCAATGTTAAGTTATGCATTATTTCTAATTTTGGATGCCCTATTCACGTGAGACTTATGACCGGAAGAAGTGGCAGGTAACCTGTCTGTAAGCATTAATTAGACACACCTGACCCTAGTATTCTGTAATGAGATCCCACCTACTGTGTGTTCCTCTAACAAAGTCACATCCAGAACACGCGCTGTAATACCATATTGAGCCTATACCAGGTTCCGCAATTCTTCTTTACAGTCTTGTGCAATAGTTGTGATACTTCCCAAGTTTTGTCATTTTGATCAACAAATCACCTCAATTTCCAATTTCAATTCAGACATGCGCTACGTTATCATTTATTGTTGCGCCATAGTGCGTTTTGTCGTACTTACAGCAATGGAGACGATGATTGAAATTTTAACTACCGACATTTCGGATTTGCCAACCTACATAAAAACACTGTAATAAAATAACTGTACTGTAATATTATATTTTACAACCACGCGTGTGGGAAATAAACCACTGTCCTCTACGTATACTACATACAATGTATATACAATAAATATCCAAAAGGTAGTGTTAATACTGTATACATTATACGAAACAAATTACTGCGTTTTAAATGAACTGAATTTTATTTGAAACAATATAATATAATAAATACATACTTGCGGCTTTTTATTCAATAACTGGTTCACGGCCTCCTGTAATTTTATCACTAATTGGTTTCACGACCTCCTGTTGTTTCAACTAATAAGTATTGCCCACACTGTTAACGTAAGTCAATTGTTTATAATGAACGCAAATATTTCCAACTAAGATGTTCATATTTTACTATTATTTATTATTTTGAAAACACCATCGCGCAAAAAGTATGTATAACGCACGCGTGTGAAGTGTTTTACAGAATCTCGAAAATTAAAAACCTCACTGTCGCTCGGATTTTAAACATCTTTCTCGATTCTATAAAAACCACTTCCCAACCTTGCATCATAATACAGTATGCCATTTTTCCTAAGGATCATTGTATTACAGATATGGTGAAACATAAAAATCTATATCCGTTTTTTTGTGCTTCAATTATTTCAGAATTTAGTAAATATATTATTAATTACAATCTCTCTATCTTAGCTTAACCTCTCCCACGCCAACTAGGTTTTACAGGCCCACGACCTGTTGGGAGAGGGATTTAACTTTGGGTCACAGGTATGCTTTTTTTGAACACAAAAGACTTGAAAGGCACACCAGGATAAGTGATACATTTATTTACAGTAAAATAAGCTTCCTTACTCTTGTCTTAATTCCAGGAAACGCCCAAATATGTTTTTTAAACATATCATCAATGAGAATATCCTCAATAATTACGACGGCTCTTTAATAAATAGTATTTATTTTTTTAAGTATTGTACTTTTAACCATCATCACAATTATGATGACCCTTCTAAAAGCAGTTTCCTTTTAATGTAAAAGCATTCCGTCAGACTGTAAGACATGGTTGAAAACATTATAGACAAGTCTTTCAAAAACACCTCCGTAGCCTTTGCTACTGCTTCTGAAGATGGAAAACACCCAAGGCGAAGGCGCTTATTCATGTTACGGGATAAAATAAAAGTGATACGGAAGTAAATCCAAGCTACAGGGAGGATGAGGGAAGCGCTTCATTTAGATTTTTGTAAGCTATTCAGCAACAACATTTGCGATATGGGCCTCGAATTATCGTGGTTCAGCATCTACGTCGTTTTCTGTCACTAATGTGTGGGTTGGACCCAGTGAAATTATCAACATTTCCTTTCTCACTATGGTAGCAATGGTGTTGATACTTTCTTCCGTAGGAGCAATGAATGGAGTGCCGGGTCTACCTTATTTGAAATTAATTGTTTCTCTTCTTTAAAATATTTATACAGTCTTGGAGTTGTGCTACATGGCAGAGCCAAACTCTACTTAGCTTTCTCTAACGTAGGTTTCAGATGTAGATTTGCTGATACGAAGGCAGAATTTCAAAGGAGCATACTGTTCACGTCCACTGTAGTCGTAGGGGGTACTGAACATGTCTCGACGTACACAAAACCCACAGAAAAACGAGAGGGATGACGCTCAAACATGTACCCTGTATAAATGAAGCATTAAGCTAATAAATATCGTGAAACAAATTGTTTGTATTATTATGACTAAAAATAATACTTACCCTTTATTGAACAATCCTCATACATTCCCGTCCTAATTTGCTAAAAAGAATCTATACATTTTAATATGATCTGTACTACAGACAATATTTGAATAGTATGAAAATCAGTAAATTGATTTTACCTGATCACTTTCAGGATACTATTAGCTTGCTATAGTAAAATGCATGATCGAAAGCGGTCGTATTTATTTGAGTTCCGCGCTTTTACATCATGATGCTTTCAGAGAGCCAATCGCCTGCTCTCAACTATTGTATGTTAAACGAGGTGCAATTTGTGCGAGTTTTGGGATTCTATAAATCAAAATCTATTGTCTACTTCCCTGATACCCGGAGCCGCCTTCGTTCGTGCCGAGAGCTATAGTCTAGAATTTGCCTTGCTAGTGTCTGTTTTCTGTGGTTTTAAAGTTCAAACATATCTTAGAGACCCATTAGCCTACTTCTGTTATCGGTAAATACCTTTTAAAATTAATCAGTGATAGATTAATGTATCACTTACTTCAGAACGATCTATTGAGGGAAAATTAATTTGGATTCCTTCCCCAACGCTCAACGGAAGACGCAGTATGTAAGATAGTAAAGTGGATGAAGATAGTTTTCGCCAAGAAAGAAATTGTAATTCCTGTATCTCTTCATATTACTGGATCATTTGACATTGACAACGCCTGGTGGCCGACAATCCTTGATGAACTAGAAATTAAAAGTTGTGCTAAAACACTTACAATCTAATAGTCGACTATTTTAGACATCACAAAAGCCATCTCACCATCGGTAATGCAACAGTAACCACTAACATCAAAGGAGGGTGTGCGCAAGGATCGGCTTGCAGCCCAGGATTTTGGGCCATACTGTATGACAATCTACTAAAGGAACCTCTCTCAAAAGACAGTGTCATATTCGCGTATGCAGAAGATGCTCTATTGTTAACTAAATCAAATAATTTAACTGAGCTACAAAGTAAAACTAATAAGGCTTTATGAACTATTAGTAGTTGGGTCATAAAAAATAAGTGAGGTTTAATCCCTCGAAAACCACAGCAATGTTAACCACAAGGCAGAGAAAAGTAGAAACTGTGACCATCGAAATGCACGGCGTGCAACTGAAAGTTGCCAAATCTCTGAAATATGTAGGGATTGTTCTAGACAACTAATTAACTTTTCGTCCACACTTTAAACATTTTGCATCAAAGGCCAGCAAATCACTTTCCAAACCTAATGACAGCATCTCGCCCCATCTGGGGTCTTAATTCCGGTGTACTGGAGTTTTCGAGCCCCTAGTTCTCTACTGTGCTTGCCGCCTTCCAAGACTTACTACAAAAGAGATTGTTTGAAAAGAAACTAGAACAAATCCAACGTGGATTCCTCTTGAGAATAATCGGAGGACATAGTAAAACATCAACGGCGGCAGCTCAGCTTATAGCAAATATTGAACCACTGTACCTCAGTTGCGATATCTGGGCTAGTATTAGTAACATCAAGAGACGTTGCTGGATACCTAATTATCTTTCTCATTTCCTTCTGGAGAAAACAATACCATTAACAAGATTAGGACATCCATGTGAACATAAACACTACATTATGGACTCCTGCAAAGAAATTCAACAATATTCCATTTTTATAGATGGTTCAAGAATAATAAGCGTCGAAAGAGAAATTGAAGTTGGATTTGTTTTTGTTGTTTATGAGAACTCGTCAGAAATTTCCTCAGGTTTGTTCAAACGTTCTCCATAATGTTCCATTTTTCAGGCAGAATTATTAGCCCAAAAAGAAGCTGTTAAATGATGTGCAACGAATGAAATAAGTTCTCGTATACACAGTGAATCACAAACATCCCTAAAAGCAATTAATGATATATATATATATATATATATCTTATATATAAAAATTAATGTTTGTCTGTTGTTCGTTTGTCGTACTTTATGCGTGGTCATACCGTTGATCCAATTGTGATGTTTTTTTTTTTGCAAAATGTTCAGGCGATTCCCGGGATGAACATAGGCTATAAGAGAGTTGCAATACTCAACTCCTACACCCTTAACAGTCGCCCCATGTGGCGGAAAACATAAAAAAAAGTAGCTCATTGACTCTCAAATGGCTTACGCTGCCTAAACCATACGAACTACACAAAATTAATGAACACAGAATTGAATACCTCAAAATGCTCTACAAAAAAGTTCCCGACAGCATATTTTCATCTGTTACGGAAAACTCACAATAACCAATTTTGTATTTCATTGAAACCAAGAGAATAATACCCAATCGGGTGAAACTTTCATCTTTATTATTGATACCAAAAGTCCCGCGCCGTAGCCGATTGGTTAAGGCAATATATCTTGGCGCAGAACTACGGGACTTACGCTGGTTTGAGTCTCCATGGGGTACATTTTTTTCTCATGGAATTTCGGCCAGTATTGGACCGGTGCACAGTGAGCCAGAAATAAAATTTAGCTGCAATTAAACTATTTTCGCTGATCCTCATCAATTTCTCTTTTTTAACTCTAATATAATTGTTATATGACGGTACGTAACTTATCTGCAAAGGAGGGTAAAATTCGAATGTGAAAAAAGGTGGGTATTTGGACGCTTAAATGGCTTACGCTGCCTAAACCATAAGAAATACACAATATTAATGTACACAGAACTGAACATGTCAGAAAGCTCTACAGAAATGTCATCGACAGCATATGTTTAACTGTTACGGATAACTCACAATAACCATTTTTATCTTTCATTGGTACCTACAGTCTCACGCCGTAGCCGAGTGGTTATGGCAAGAAGTCTTGGCGGAGAACCACTCACCCTCATAAATTTATATTTTATTTTTCACTCTAATATAGTTGTTATATAACGGTTTTTAACTTATCTGCAAAGGAGGTACAATTCGAATGGAAGGAGGTACAATTCGAATGTGAAAAAAGTAGCTCTTTGGACGCTTAAATGCCTTACGCTACCTAAACCATAAGCAATACAAAAAAATAATGTACATAGAATTTAATATCTCAAAAAGCTCTAAAAAAATTCGCGACAGCATATGCTTATCTGTTACGGATAACTCACAATAGCCACTTTTGTCTTTCATTAACACCAAGAGTCCCGCACCGTAGCCGAGTGGTTAAGGCAGGAAGTATTGGCGCAGAATTGCAGGACTTACGCTGGTTCGAGTCTCCATGGGGGAAGACGATTTTCTCGTGGAATTTCGGCCAGTATCGGACCGCTGCACAATGAGCCAGAAATGAAATCTAGCTGGAAAAAATATATTTTCATTCACCCTCATCAACTTATCTTTTTTTTACTCTAACATAATTGTTACATGACGGTTCGTATTTGCAAACGAGGGTACAATTCTATTGTTTATGAAGACTATATAGACATCGGAAGTTGCCGATGGTTAGAACATTATCTGGTCTATATCCTAGTTGTGTTATTAGCGTTGTGTGTTCAAGTTCAGTGAGCTTTTATTCATATTCTATATGGATACTTCACCTCAAGGTTTGTAATTTTATAGATATATGTAATGTTTTTCTACATAACCAGATATAATCTTAAATACATGTGGAATCATACCTCCATGCAAAAAAAAGAAGAAATTACACAATCATCTTGACTTAAATTGAGCTACAAAGAAAACAATTCTGAACAGTAGTACTAATGTTAGTTATAATATAGAGTGATTTATGGACTTTAATTGCCGCACAATAATATGTTTGCAAATTGTTGCGTTTTTTTAATTAGCTTTCTCATTACAAGAGGTAGCCAGCAACTGAGGCCTACCGTTGCGCGCTGAGAATAATTTGTTGATTTAAAATGGAAAATCTCGTTAGACAGAGGCAATAAATTATCATTTAGTAAACAAATTAGGGATAGGGGGATCTTAGCAGAATGTTTTAAATGATATCAAAATTCAATATTATTTTTGAAAAGCGATTTTCTCAAACGTACGAATTTGTGCGCGAGAAAAAAAATTCTAATGAAATATTTAACAGGCTATGAGTTTATGTTAACTTTCCTGTTATAAAGAATTAATTTAGAACAATGGAAGTCGTTAGAATATTCTGTTCCATCTGCTTGTGGAATTGGAAGACTCAAAATAACTTTCGAAGAGGCTGGAATAAAATAAATGTTCACTTAAGCAGGAATTCTCTTGCGATAAACTTGCTCTTGTAACAGAAATATGACTTTGGTAATGTGGTAAACGGGATACTGCTGATGGTTGAAAGACATTACTTAAAAACCACAAAATAGCTTCATCATCATCAACAACAACAACAAGGATTAAGCCCAATGGCCTGTTCCGATTTCGTTATAGGTCTAATTGGTCCTTCCATCTCTTCAATGGTCTTCCCAACATTATTTTTCCCTTTTGGTTTATAATTATACATTCTTCTTGGTATGCGCTGTTCATTCATTCGTAATACGTGCTGAAGATAAGCATTTTGATAATATTTTATTTTTTCTCAGAGATTAAATATATTAATTTCTTTTCTAATATCTTCGTTTTTCTTTTTATGGGTTCTTTGGTCTCCTGCTATTTCTGTTAACATCTTCATTTTAGCAGCCACTATTTGTTTACTAATCTGCCTTTGTTAATGTCCAGGTTTCACATCCATAGATAAGGGATGGGACTGCCAATACTTTGTAAAATTTCAAAATAGTTTATTTTCTAGTCTTATTAAATAAATTGCGTTTAATTGTGCCAACTAGATAATTGAAGCGTTGTATTTTAGTGTGTTTATCTAAATTTCTGTCATTGCCTAAATGACATCCCAAATAATTAAAATTCTTATCTTGGTCTATAATTACATTGTTTATCATTATTTTTGCTCTTATTGCACATTTTCCTTTCAGAGCTAATATTTTTGTTTTAGATGTAGATATTCTTAAATTGTAGCTTAGAGAGATATTATTGAAAGTATAAAGGAATTGTTTTAAAGAATTTTCTGATGTTGTCATTATTACTTCATCGTCTGCAAAAAGCAGAGTTGTCAATACACTATTTTATATTAATTTGTTCTCGCCATTCATTTATGATATGGTCGAAGTATAAATTAAATAATACTGGTGACAATGGACACCCTTGTCTTACTCTCTGGTTTATTTCTATGTTTTGTTTACTAATTTTATCTCCGCAGTCTATTTTTATATTTGTTTCTATATATAAACTCTGAATTGCTCTTATAAGGTGTTGAGGAATTCCTTTCATTTCTAGTATGTTCCATAATTTATTTCTACTTACACTATCAAATGCTTTAGTATAATCAACAAAAGCTATATACGTTGGTAAATTAAATTCTTTTATTTTTTCTATCAATTGGGCCATTGTAAAAACACAATATATAGTTGACCTACCATTTCTAAATCCATTTTGTTCCTCACGTAATATTGTTTCAGCTATTTTATTTATTCTATATGATAAAATTCTTGCCTACATCTTATAAGCTGAATTTAATAAATTTATTCCTCTATAATTTGAACATTCTCTTGTGTTTCCTTTTTTAAATATAGGAACAGTTATTGCGTCCTTCCATTCATCCGGAACAGTACCCGTTTTCCAGCAATGGTTCATAAATTGAAGAAACTTAATAAAACATGTAATCGATGCACTTTTGAATAATTCTATGTTAGATTATCTGCTGCAGGCGATTTCTTGTTTTTATAAAATAGCTTGAAAATAATAGTAAACAATACAAGTCACCCCGCTCAACTTCCCTTTCTTCTATGTCGGACGAAGCATTGTTTTTTTAACAATCAAATATCAATACGTCGATATATTATCATGAGACTTGGTGTCAAAGAAGAGAGTTTGTGATATTTTATCCACCCTATAATGCTTCTGGGGAAACAAATTTCTTATGCCACCTTCCCAAGACAGACATTTCAGCAGAAATTAGACTTTTTTTGTTTTTATTCCAGCCTCTTCGAATATTTTAGGTCTTAGAATTCCATAAGCAGACGAAGCAGGATTTTCCAACGACTATCAATGTTCTAAGTTCTTTATAACGAGAAATGTTACATTTACTTTTAGCCAATCAGAATGTATAAGTAGAAATCTATTTTGTTTCTCTCGCACAACTTCCCATGTTTTAGAAAATCGCTTTAAAAAAAGCTTTTAATTTTTTTAACATTCTCCGGACATCCCCTAACTGTAATTTATTAATAGAGGATCACTTATTGCCCCTATCGATCACTTTCATTCATACATTAAGTCAAACAATTCTCTGCGCGCAAAGATAGGCCTCAGCTGCCGGCCCCCTCCTCTAATAAAAAAGTCAATTGCAAAGAAACGCAATAATTTGCAAACATGTTATTGTGTGGGAATTGAAGTCCATAAATCACTCTATATTCTAACTAAAATTTGTACTACTGTTAGAACTGTTTTTTTCATAGCTCAATTTAAAGTAAAACGACTGTGTAAATATTTTCGTGCTTTGAAGGTATAATTCTAAGTGTATTTATCACAATATCTGTTTGTATAGAAACATGTTAATTATATCAATGAAAAGTACAAACCTTGAGGTAAAGTATCCACATAGAATAAGAAGAATAACGCACTGAACTTTAATGCAAAGCGTATTTATTTCTTCAGATCGGTACACAATTGGGATGCGGACCATATGAGTTCTTAACTATCGGCAAATTCCGATGTTTATATTGTCTATATACATTTTAGAATTCTACCCTTCTTTGCAGATAAGTGAAGAACAGTCATCTGGTAATAATTTTGGAGTGAAGAAAGATGAATTGGCGAGAGTTAATAAATACTTTTTTCCAGCTAGATTTCGTATCTGGTCCAGTGTGCGGTGCCCAGCGAGAATCGTGAGGCATTTGTGTAGCTACAATAAGTAGCGACTCCAAATTGAGAATTCCAGCTATAATGGCTGGAGGATCCGACATGCTGACTACATGGCACCCTACACCGGCTTGATGATCGTTTACCTATGTGACTAACGCATGTGGATGTGAGGCCAACAGCCGGCTGGTCAGCCAGAAGCCTCCTAGGCCTGTCGCGCTTTGAGTTCTTTTTTTTTATACCAAGAAGATCGGGATATGTAGATTCGTGCTCTGCCATACGTTCATCCGATTGATATGGGGCTTTTTGAAAAATTTTCAGGAGATTCCGGGAATGAACATAGACTATAAGAGAATTGTAATACTAAACCATTTCACTCCTAAAAATCACCCTTTGCAATGAAAAACGTGAAATAAAGCCCCTATTTAGACGCATAAATGACTTACGCTGCCTAAACCATAACAAATACACAAATTGATTTACACAGAATTGAACATCTAAAAAAAACTCTACAAAAAATAGAGTATAACAGCGCACGTCTGGTGGTAAAAACAGTTAAGATTTATTTAGGAGTAGCAGCGCACGCCGGTTATTAGCGTGCATATATATATATATATATATATATATATATATATATATATATATATATATATATATATATATAACAATAACCCTATAGCTTTCGAGATTAGAGATCAAATGAAGATAAGTTGAAAACATATTTGTCTATCTTGGGTTCGCGGTCATTGTGGGATATTAGAAAATGAACGTGTGGATGTATTAGCCAAGTCTGCAGCAGATTCCAGTATACAGTATGCGTATGAACTCTGCCAAATTTCTTTCCTAAAGTCACAAATAAAGGAACATATTATAATAGCAAGATGGAACAATGCGTGTCTCAATAGTAGTACAGGTACATTAACATGACAACTGTCCTTTCCAAGTATTTATGACAGAATAAAATGCAAACATATTCTTCCAAATTTCACATTAACACAATTCCTCACTGGGCACGGAAAATTAGGCCAATACCTACAGAGATCCAACATCATAGAAAAGGCAATCTGTAATTGTGGAATTGGCAATCAAAGTGTAAAACATATTATATTTGATTGTCCATATTTCTGGAATTAAAGATTTGAAATTACATGGCTTATAAATAACATCGCCTGTTTAAGTAAACCATTAATTACAGAAGTGATTATAACAGAAACGAACTGCAGACGTTTTAATGTTCTTATAATAAAATTAATAAAAAAACTTTAATTTTAGAAAAAAACATTATATAACGACACAAAATTTGACAAAATATAACCCTATTGTACCTTAGATGAAATAGGGTTTATACGTTTTGGATATTAAAAAAAAGAGTTCAAAATAGCCGGGATCCATGAACTTTGGAAATGGTCACAATGTTTGTTAACCCTTAAATTTGACGAAATGTTAATTTCTCATGAAATTTATGCCGGACAGCAGCAGTGAAAACAAAATAATAAGTGTGATCGTTTAATTAATTAGAAATTAAGTTATTTATACTAATTCCTTTGCCTTGAAAAATATTAAATGTATTTAACCAATGTATCTTAAAGGATAAGTTGCCAATTTAAAAACCTATAATATATTTTTATTAAAATAATTAATATTGTGTTTATTATTAGTATTATTATTTGGAAACTCGTAGATGCAAGAAATAAGAAGTGGAATGAGAACAAGAGGACTGGAGGACATGGAGTGAATGGATAGCGACGAGTGGAGAAGTAAAATAGAACTTTAGGCACAGAATTATGGTAAAAATTAAAAATCTGTATATAAATAAAAAAAAGTTATAATTATTATTGTAACTATCTTACTAGCACTATCGAATCTGTAGATTCATTTAAGTACGGACAAAGACACTCCATACATTCTTACCCTGAGCTAATGTTTTACAATATTTGCCTGTGTAATTAACTTCCCTCATATAGACTAATGGTTAATGTTATTATCCTACCTCAATCTTGCTCTACCTATTGGGCGCTTTCCATCTGGCTTTCCTACAAGAAGTTTACATGCCCCTATTTAATTATTTTATCTCACATACTCGCAATCTTTCCTTTCCTTAAGCTAAGAATCCATGGTTCGCATTTATATAGTAACTGAGAGAATAACAGTTTTGTATATTGTCAGTTTAATGTTCTTTGAGAGACGGTGGGACGACAAGTGTCCTTGTAATGCATAATATATTACATTTCCATAATTGAGTCTTAACAATTCCCCTCATTTGTTATTAAATGTCAATTTCCGTTATGTAATAAATGAAGTAATGCATTTATTTGGAATTTACCTGATAAAAGTCCATGATGTATTTAATGAATAGAACCATCAGAGGTTTATATGATATTATTATTACCCTCAGGGGTCCTCACCTAGGGGATATGTGGATGGCGACCACAAGGTGCCCAAGCTGAGCAAAACATTTCTTCCACTTACTTGCGTTTTGCACTCTTTTAACTTTACTATCTAACCTCTCTTGGTTAACTCTTGTTTTTCGACCCCGATGCTATTAGGGCATCCCAGGACTAGGGAGTCCTTCCTTTCTTCCATTTCTTCTTTCCTTTATTTTCTTTTCTTCTCCAGAAAAGCCTGACCAGAGGCTATAAGATGGCAGCCCCATCACTGGTCTTGCCTTCCTTTGGCCAGCAACCAATCGAAGGGACTATTATTATGCTTTCAAGTCTTATACAAGAATTTCCCAGAAATTTTCTATAGGATCGTAACAGGCCTTGGCCTAATACTTGGAAGGAAGAAGAAGAAGAATTGTTTATTTTATTTAACAATAGTAACAGCTGTTTCAATAATGTCTCGTCTTCAGACGATTATCATAATCTTATATATAAAAATTAATGTTTGTTTGTATATTTGTTTGTTTGTTCGTACTTTATGCGCGGTCATACCATTGATCCGATTGTGATGGGGTTTTTTGCAAAATGATCAGGAGATTTCCCGGATGAACATAGGCTATAAGAGAGTTGTGATACTCAACTCCTACACCCTTAAAATCGCCCTTTGTAGTGCAAAACTTGAACAAAAAGTAGCTCTTTGCTCTCTTAAATGGCTTACGCTGCCTAAAAATAAGAAATTCACAAAATTAATGTACACAGAATTGAATATCTCAAAATGCTCTACAAAGAAGTCCGCAACAGAATACGTTTATCTCTTACGGATAACTCACAAAAACCATTTTTGTCTTTCATTGATGCCAAGAGTCTCGCGCCGTAGCCGAGTGGTTAAGGCAAGAAGTCTTGGCGCAGAACTACGGGACTTACGCTGGTTGGAGTCACTACGGGGGGAAGAATGTTTTTTCATGGAATTTCGGCCAGTATGGAGCCGGTGCACAGAGGGTCAGAAATGAAATCTAGCTGAGGGAAAATAAAAACTGTTCTGACTCACTCTCATCAATTTATCTTTTTTTTCACTCAAATATAATTGTTACATGACGGTTCTTAACTTATCTGCAAAGGAGGATACAATTTAGAAGTGGAGGTTTACTTGAAATCCGAAATTAAAAACTCGTGTATATCGATTGGACCGATTTGGATGATTTTTCTTTCAGTGTGTTTGAGTGGGTCCCTGGATGATTTAGATTGGACTTGGTAGGTGGCGCGGCGATCGGGTTATAGGATTTTTTATGTCAGATGCGTAGTCATCTGCATTATCGTTATGTTCCGACATAATTATGTGACGTCATCATTCACACTTCATGAGCCACAACAGATGGCTGTAAGAGGTTTTCTTGCGAACTTTTTTAATAATATCTAATTATGTCCTAATTGCTGAATTTTATGGTAAAATGTAACATATTTTTATGGCCCGCCCATAACATGAGAATTCAACGTTCGGGCAGGACAACGTCTGCCGTGTGCGCTAGTTACAGATAAAATGTCTACTTATGTGTATACGCAACTACATAAACAAATGTTACTAAGCGATACAATACAAGACAAATTAAGTAAATTATATATGAATGTATAAGACAAATATTTTTAATAAATGTAGTAAAAGTGAAATATTTAAATATAATTGGGAATTAAATAACTTATTACTTTTGTTTACTTGTAACATTTTTAAAAGATCCAGCCTTTTTCTTTTGTTACAAACATGTAAAACTTTAAAATCTGAACTGAATTGTTAAAACTGAGGTGGTTAATGTAGTTCGAAGTATCGGGATTTCTATAATATGCCCTACTATAATAGAATAATGTTATAATAAGATAAATAAGCAGACAATATATTTCTCGTGTAAAAGAATATGTTGTTTTTGTCTAATGTGCTGCATCTAACACTGAAGTCATTAGCAGTCACACTCTACAGTACTTTGAGGTCTTAGAATCTTCGTTTGACAGATACAGTTGTACATATGACCGTCGTCCACTTCTTCATCTGGGTGATTGCTTAAAATGCATTTCGATGAAGGCAGAACATTGATTTGGTGAAGGTGTTTTTTCCAGGTAGTCGTGACTCGTTGTCATCCTAAAATGTGCTACTTCTATTTTTCTTGGTATGTTCAGTGTATCAGTATGTTTTAATAGGCATTCCCATTTTTTTGTTTTTGGCCACTGTTTGAAGTCCATTTTCATTCATAACTTTATATTTTAACTTTATGTGGCTTTTCACTAAGGAGTAAGGTGTTGATTTAGACCTAGGCATTTGTTCAATGCGAGATGCTTTTTGGCGAGGAGATCGGCTGTTTCATATCCGGCAATCCCACAGTGGGAGGGTAGCCATTGGAGGACAAATCCTTTACCGCAATTTTGCATGTCAGTAATAATTGCATAGCATTCTTTGCACTCAAAACGTTCTGGCCAGTAATTTGCCTGTACAGCTGCTTTGGAGAACTAATTTGGAAAATGTGGCTTTTAGTGTTAGGTTTTGGGTAAATGAATATATGAAGGCATATATAAAAATGTTGATACTACGAACTTAATTGAATTTGAGATTTTTTAAATTCAGATTTTAAAGCTTTACAATTTTATAAGATAGGAAGAATGGAAAAAAAGCTAGATATTTTAGAAATATTATGAATAAATTAATTAAAGAAAAGTAATAAGTTATTAAATTCCCAAATAGATTAAAATGATTCACCCCCTATACTCATGTGTTTAATGCATAGTTTGTTTGCCTTTTGTTTTATTGCATTACTTTGTTCACGTAGTTGAATATACACATACATAGAAAATGTATTTGTATTTTATATGACATTCGTCTGAAAAATATACAGTGTATTGAAACAGCTGTTACGAATGTTAAATAAAATAAACATTTATGAAAATTATATAAAACCTTAGTCGTTTTATTTATTACATGTATAATGAATTTCTATGTGTAACTTTACATTTAGTTTTATTCATGTTTACTTCCTACCAATTTCTTAGTGTTATTTAGTAGACTATGCATATTGGCCCATAGTATCTCCGGGGTGTAGCCCAATAATACTACATCATCAGCATAAATTAACAGCTTATTAATGAATTGAGTTAAAGATCTTCCTCATCTAAAGATTTCTTGGCATGCTCTAGTACAAATTTGAATTGCTTTAACATATTCTGAATTTCAAAATATCTGAAATCTAGTTCCCTACATACACCCTATTCTTTGTTGCATTCAGATTTATTCGAATAAATCTAACAAACGTTTAGAAATTCCGAATTTCAGCAGAATACTGTATAACTTCTACCTCTTACGTGAAACTCGTTCCTTCTCAAAATTACTTATAGTTAATGCACAGTACTATTATATTGCCACTTCCTTGTAAAATAATAATAATAATAATTATTATTATTATTATTATTATTATTATTATTATTATTATTAATAGTAATAGTAGTAGTAGTAGTAGTAGTAATAGTAGTATTAATAGTACTAATTACCCACACCTCGTAAAGGAACTTCAAGCTCCAATAAACTTCATATATATATATATATATATATATATATATATATTAATCTGAGCCCATATGGCCTGCTATGATTCGCTAACTTTTCTTCTTTATATGAACATTAATTAAAAAAACTGAAAATTCCAGGCATATACATTTCATAAAACAATTATCGTGTTACTAAATTCGTTCTTACTCTCGGAGCGGTGAAAAACTTGAAAACGTTCGAATGAAGATATCGACCTTGTGTTGAAACGAATACAAAAAGAAATCACTAAGAATCTGAGATTTTACGTAAAATTCTTGATTTTTTGTAAACATTATGGCAGATGAATACTCACAGTAACCGTACGTTAGGGAACGGCTACCAAGAAGTTCCGACTCGCTGTATAATTTCGAAAACAAACTTGTGGTTTGATTGTAATAAAATAGTTAATTTTTTAATATGTTTAAATCTTCTTTGAATTAGGTTATTTTGTTTGTGCAATAACAATTAGGCTTATATAAATTTGCGTTCAATTTTTGAACTACATGTTTATTTTTTTACTTCCGAATTTTACTCTCATCCATCGCCAACAAATGAATGTTCGTAAATAAATTTCAGAAACCCGTGGTTTGTTATCAGAAAACAAATACAATTAACTATTTAGAGTTGTGGATGAAAAATGTGACAGTCCACAATATATTTTAATTAAGTTCATTGAGATTACGTCTAAAATGAGTGTTATTGTAGGACAAGGAAATAGTAGAACAACGTTGTACTTAAAGTTAAGCGCTGAAGCTTAGTGGTTTCAGGCATGATGACTCTGTATACAGCTGCGAGACTTGCGGTGGTTCTAGTTTTCATAGCATAAGAGATTTTCTCATGGACTCTCGGCCGATATGGGGGACCAGTATCGAGAAGAATATGGGTAGCTACAGTAAGTAGCGGCTACAGTTGAGGTCTTATAACCAGACATGACTGACGAGATATCACCCCCATACAAGCTGCATTTTCGTGTATTTCTACGATTAACACACGTGCATGTGAGACCAGCAGGTATCTAGTAGGCTAAGAGATTTGTAGGCTGTAATGCCATGAAATTAGTTTAGTTTTTTATAGTTAAGACTGTAACGTAACATTGTGAAAAGTGAGATTTCTTACTCTCTTTCAACTCGGTTCCACATACAAACAGTTGCCTAATAGTATACATACTATTTGTATTACTATCTTACATTTTATTATGTAAAAATTGATCCGGAATATTTCACGCAGCCTCTCATTAAACGTGAAATTAAATAATTAATAAATCATGACGGGAATTATTACCACTCAGGTTAAAACACCGTAAATGTATATTCAATTGAATCGAGAGATTACAAGGAATCAGAATTTTATATACTTAAGTAAGAATAAATTAAATTCAAAAGGGTTGATAAGATTCTGAATAAACCAGCACTAATTTATTGCAGAAACCACTTAGCAGGCACATCGTACAGCTATTGTCGAATGACAGATACTCGAAACGCTAACATATTGTTAAAACGTGGGGAATCATATTGTACTAGCGGATTATAAGACGTTTATTTCTAGGCCAGCAATATCTAAATCTTATTCCCAGCTTCGCAAACAGCTAGGAACAATGTATTAATTCATGGTGTGGAAAATAGAGCGTGGACGTAAAAAACTCCTAATAAGGCAAACAGACAAGATGCAGGAATACCAAACTAGCAAAAGACGCGAAGGATAGGTCAACGCACTAGTGAATTCTTAATCAGTTGAAGTATAGCGTGGGGGGGTGACTTAGGTCGGATTTCCCAGATTAGAAAAAACGAGGACTTATGAAGCAGCTGTACTTTTTTTAAGAAAGGCGTACACTAAAACTTGGTATAGTCATGTCCAATCAAAAGATGGCTATCCCTTCCTAGAACATAAGGAATCCAGGCCAGCCAATCTAAAAAGGGTTATATTACGACAAGGTAATGTCCTCATAACGACATAATTACAGAGAGAGGGTAAACCGAGGTTTCGTCATATCCAACTAAACGATGTTAATTTAGTTCTTCGTAATTCACCGAGACTGGAGTTGAAATAAACTCACCGATACAAAATAGTTCGTAACTCGCCGATACAAAAAGTTGAAAAATACTAACCGAGATCGGAGCCGGAACAGACTCACTATCATAGATGTTAAGCGGCAAAATGACAATCAATTTGGAAGTTAGTTGAGACACAACTTCGCGAATTTCATACTTATAAATAACTTGTTTATCAGGAATTCCATTCTGGATTCTAGAAGCGCTCTTGTGGCCAGTGCCTTGTCCAACATTGAGTGTTTATTTATACGTCATGTAACCAACTGCATTAATAAATCATATTTATTAAAATTCGTCTAACACAGCATTATGTCGACCAGATCCTTCCTATCCCTGAAGATAAAGAACTTCAGCTCTACCAATTACCAACCTGAGCAACCTTACTTCTGATACATGGAGAATTCCTTTGGTACTCCTGGCACCCAAACATCCTTATGTTACCCCCAGGAAGAAACAACCCTAATTATCTCGCTTCAAAATCCTACTACTAGTCGTAAGAATATTTTACTTCTTTCTTTCACTAGTCAGAATGAAATGTGATTATTTTTATTACACACAAACACAGCATGTTAGAAAATGTAATAAAGAGGTCGATAATGCAAAAAAAATATTGGTTTTTGATATCTCACATTGTCACGTTTTTCACCTTCAATTATTAAAACAGCACCTATGTATCTAGTATAAATTACAGGAATTCTCTTATTTTCACATGAGAATATATGAAATTCTCTGAATAAATAGCATTAATTAGCCCAATGTAATTCAATATCTAAAAAGTTCTTTTCTCCGACAGCAAGACGATTGCTTGACTCTGTCGTATTATATACACTTGATAGATGTTGCCTGCAATTAATAATAGCAATAATTATACATAGTATTTTCTTCATCGGTCTTGTGATTATGCTTTTATGTAATGCAATAACTAAAATAAATACGCCTATATAAATACAATGAACAATGCGAGAACAGAAAACGTCATCATCATCATCATAGTACATTCACGAATTTAGGATATTTGTTGACCTGTTTCGGTCTCAAGAGAAACACCATCCAAAAGTCTTTTGAGTGGACATCCTGGTCTTCTTCTTCCTGCAGGTTGATATCTTAGCATTTGTTTGGGTATTCTGTGATCTTCCATTCGATGAACATCTTGCATCCATCTTTACTTATAATCAGAAATTTTGTTTTCTAAAGGTTCTTCTAAGATGTCTTTATTTTTTTGTGTTCTGGATTTTTTCATGTTGAGACTTGAAAGTAGTTTTGAAGTTCCTTAGGACAGGTTACTGGCCCGACGCTAAGTAGTCCTGTGGTAGGGCTGCTACCTTTTAGTCTCTGGACAGACATTAGGATATCGCATTTACTCAGTACCCGATGGAACGGTTATACAGCCGTGACTCGGTCCTCAGAGCCTCGTTTGTGAAAACGGGTTGTACCACGAGAAGGTGAGGATGAGATTTGGGCAGGAGAGGTTATACACACGTCACTACCCCTTACAACCCAACAGAAAACGTTAAAAAGTAAATTATATAACCAGATACGTTCACTGGTTAAACAAATATTAAATAGTTAATACATTAATTTACATATTAAAATTAAATTATATATAGAATAATATATCTGTTAATTAACAAATTTTAATTGAACCCGGTACCTCGGAATGTAGAGAAACATAATTTTCTTCGTTGTGTTTAAAATTAGTGTATGACCATTATGAATAAACAATTTCAAAACAACGACAAACAGTGACGAAATTTAATTCCTAGTGTGAGTTTTGTAACGTAATCACATTTACAACTGAAGTTAATTTAGCATTTTACAGCCCACCATAATAATGTAATTGTGTAACTCAGAAGAACAAAACGAAAGTGTTATTTTTGTTATTAGCTACTTGTCCTTCAGCAATAGGAACCATCCAAGTACGGGGACTGAGGGAATAATGTTAACATAATAGGAACGAACATTGCTGTTTTGTTTTAGTTACATATAAACAAAATTGTGTATATATATATATATATATATCATTTATATCTGTTTAGATTTATCAAATACAGGAACTGGGCATTTTAGAATTTATACATAGTTGAAAAAACCTGGGACTGAGGCATTATGAATAAAATAGACAAAAAAAAGTCAATAGAAAGAACGTGTGTTGAGGTTTTAAGTTACCAAATTTCACTAGTCAATTACTAAACCGGTCCATGAATTTTGAAATTTAATAGCTTGCACAAAACAAGTTTTAACTAAAGGAGGTTAAACAATTTTCTCCTCTGTTTGTCAACCGATTTCATTTTGACTATGTCAAAAAATATCTGTCGTTTTTAACTGCAAGACACTGAAATGCACAGTCAAAACTCCTATTTAAACTATAGGCAAGTAATATATATGTGCATGTATTAATGTCAGAGATAACTATCATACTGCCAGTGTGGGGATGACATGTGGTCAGCAATGTCGCTTCCACTAGCTGTTATATATTTTTTCTCAACCTGAAGCTGCTATTTATTGTAGCTATCCGAATTCCTCACGATGTTGGGTGCCAATTTAGAATGCTATTACCCCATCGTCAGTTACACTGAAATATGAATATACATAATTTGTGAGGTAAAAAAATATCTGCCATTTTAAACTGCAAGGCACTAAAATCCGGCGCCGAACTCCCATTTCATCTATAGGGAAGTGGTAGTAGTAGTAATAGGACTTTATTACACTAAAAGTAAGATATATACAATGCTATTTACAAATATGGGTCGCACGGGCTGCTGTTGACAGTGCGTTACAATAAAGTAATATTTGGTAATAGTATAAAGAAAGACAAAAAGAAAACAATAAAATTACAATTACATAAAGAAAACATAACACCTCATATTATAATTGTGGGGAAGTAATATATCTACATGTGTTAATCACAGGGGTAGACGGCCATCCTGTTGGTGTAGGAATGACATGTGGTTAGCATGTCGGGTTATGTGTGGTTGTCTCAACCTGGAGCCGTTACGTATTGTAGCTACCCACATTCTTCAAGATGCAGGTTGCTAATTTAGAATACTGTCACCAACATCATCAGTTACACTCCAACATAAATATACATATTTTGTGAGGTTTAAACATTTCTGAATCAATTATGATTAAAGTCGAATGTCGACTACTTGGCGAACAATAGGCTGGTAAATAAAAATGAGTTGAGTCTATTTGTCTGTCTTTCCTTTTAGGGTTCAAAAACTACTTGACCCATTTGAATGGAGATACTTAAAACATTGTTGTGAGACAATTAACGTATATAACATATTACGGTATGTACTATAGTGGAGGAACTAAAAAAAAAACATTGGTGCACTAAAAAATTTGCTTTTGTGTCTTTACATGGCTTACTCTGTCTAAGTCTTTAAAAATACACCAAACTAATGTACACAGAATTGAATATCTAAAAAATGTCTACTAAAAGTCCAGTACAGCATATGTCTATCTTTTACGGATAACTCAGAATTACCATTTTTTACTTTCAGCTTAATAATACCAAGAATATCGGGAAATTCGCGGGTAACACCGCAAAGAGGCACAGAGACATCACTCGCAATGTGTTAGAGTGTTAATGCTCTAACGGTCCTAATTTTTGATTAATCGAAATCAAACTGGTATATAACAATTAATTAAAAAGTTGGGATAAATAGATTCCCGTGCATCGCCGCGTAATCAGCATGGGGTATCTACAATAATTACGACATAAATTTAAAATTATTTTTTTCTTTTTACTTGTTCAACTAATAAAAACACATTTTAATTTATTTAGGCAAAGCAGATGCTAGTTTGATAGTTTGAAATAGATTTCTCAAAGTGTAACTACTCCCTGATCTTGAAAAGGTAGTCACATTGTATAAAATATTATACACTATCGCTTGAAAAATAGTAAGCCGATATTAACATTTTTTCTAAACGATGTAAATTACATTAACATATAATTGACCATTTTAAACATTTTATACAAATAAATAATAATTCCGACTGATAAACTATTGTCCGATATTTTTATTTATTTGTAGATGAAATGAAATTCCTTAATTTATAAATGTCTTAATCATTTCGCATGAAAATAAATTGATGTAAATTCTAAACACACGTTTAGTGCCGTCGGAATACTTTTATTTATAGTACTAAGTAGATATTATGTAATTTATTTTATATACATGTAATATACAGGCTTATATTCAAAGCTCAAATCTTGTAGAATATAGGTTCCATCAGATAATTTATTTAATACATTCTCTTTAGTTTCGCAGTTGTTGAAGACATTACATTGCTGATGAAGACTGTTCACTGCTGACGGAAATTCTGATCTAACATGACTCCCGGTCGCTCTCTTTTGCATTCTACTTCCGCGTTTGCGTTTGGCATTGCCATTCCACGTCAAGTATCTCCGTAGAAGCAACGGGACTGGGAAGCTCGCGGAGCCTTAAACGGCTCTAGTTGTAAGTCTATGTTTTTACCAAATTGAATTTTACATGCGAAATAGTTGTTAAAGGTCGTAGGACATTTTTCCATGTTTAAACATCATTTTATAAATAGGGTTCTGGGCGCCTATTCAATTGTCAAATTTTTACAGTAATTAAATTTTAGTCGCATAAATGTCTGGTTATACCTCCATATTTGCAGCATTAAGAGGATTGACATTAAACACTGAACCAAATAAAAATATTTTAATATACTTAGAAGCAAAATGAAACATTAAAATTCATAATTAAGTAAATAGGAACAAAGCTAAACTGATATAACGTTTCAGGCATTAACATGTTGCAATTAGTAAACATGTTATAAGATATGCATTTTAAATACATTGAAACAAACATTAATATTAGAATAACTAGTTTATAAGAAAGAAATACTACTGCAATACAACATATCACTAAAAATATTCTATAGCTCTGGTATTAATTCTTGATAACCAACAATATAATTCCCTCTCTCTTTCTCTCTCCTCTCTCTCTCTCTCTCTCTCTTCTCTCTCTCTCTCTCTCTCTCTCATTACCTTAGTACGATGTGTCCATTAAAAATACTTTTACATGCTCCACGTCATCCAGGGCTTACAGGTACATATCTAACTCTGAATCATATACATCTTAATCTGAATATTAGCACATATAGTCCGGTCAAAATAGACATTTCAATTTACAAAAATTCGCATAGAACTGAAAATTGGTACGAATTTTGGGAACATCATTATAAATGAAATGTGAGAAGTCTCCATCGATACTACATATGCAAAAAAAAATTCAAGGTCAAAGTTTGCTAATATGGGTTTTTTGCATTTTTCAGCCAAACGGTAAGTATTATCATACAAATAGGCCAGACAAAAGTTGTATATCATGCAATTATCTACACCAATTGCTCTTATACTTTTGTCATAAGAATCACCATTCTTGAGATATCGCGATTCTAAAATTTGAAGAAGTCGTATTCCACATAATATGCCCACATTTCCGCACCACCTATGAGTACTTGGCACATTTTTTAAAAATGTAGTGTCTTCGAAAGGTATACTCCACGATCTACTATGATTAAGTTTTATTAAATAATATTATATTAATACAAAATGGTACTATTGGGAATATTTAAGTGACAAAAATTATTCTTAATTCCGGGTAATGTTAATCTTACTGATAATCTTCGAATTCCACTGCGACAGTAATGTGTTCTTCGATTTCTACATCTTCTAGCTAGATATTTGTTAATTGTTCTGAGAAAGATGTATCGGTTGTTTTCTCATTAAAATCGTATAAATCTTCATGTGTTCCATTTGATTCAACTTAGGAATAAGAATGGCCTTGACAATTGGTACATACTTGTGAACAAAATAATCAGCCTTTTTGCAGCCACATTTTGCACTATAATCTATTTTGCAATTGCAAAAATGGCGTTAAGAATATTTGTGGAGCAGGTGGGACTAACGTTTAAAATGGTTCCAAAGTATGATCTATTAATTGACCCAATTGCAATTTTAATTTGAAATATCAAGGCCAACAACAGTCATAATACTGTGGCTGATATTAGTACATAATAGTTTTAATAGTTCTAGTTTAAATTGTTTATTTTTAAGAATTACTTGTTCAAAAAATAAGTCAATGACTCTGGAATATTGCTGTTAATATTTTCAAACATTCGACTAGGCGGGGGATAATTGGTTTTATCAAATACTAAAGACTGAATGCCTCTCCAATGATTGCTGCTGCAGCTTTGATGATTCTAAATCGTTCTTACTTTTCATTTTGCCTTTTTTTCTCATAGCAAGCTGGGTTAAGAATATTGTGATGATCATACTTTAACTTCAATCGAATCGTAATTTATCTATTATCTAAAGCTGGATTTTTTATAATTATTTTGTAATTCTTCCAATGAAAATTGACAGTCATCACATTTTTTAATCGCAACATTAGTAGATTCACCTTGGGAACGACCGATTTTACCCCAAATGGTGAGTCTCAATTATTATGGTACCTACCTCGGCAGCAACTAAATCATATTCGTACTGAATACGTGAAGTAAATTTTTTTGCTATCATCAGAACGAGTTTGAGCTACGTTCAGAATGGATTCTTTAAATTCAAGTGTAGCAAGTTTATGGATTTTACTTCTAAAATTTTGAGCTTTTCTTCTTCTGAGCCTCTTCATTCGATTCATCTCCACAAAATAAGCAATATTTTTTTAACACAAAAACGGATTCTCTTACGTGTGCTCCAGTACAAGGTGGACTGATTTCAGATGTATTGGCTTGCTCCATCTCTTACGTTCTTTTAACTGCAGAAATAGAACACTTCCGAGTGTACATCTTACGGCACTGCACATGAATTGTCACAGATTTCTTGTCCTTCAGGTATTCAGAAAACCCATAATTTCTTTCAACAGTTGAATCGATCAAAGCCTTCATCCACGATCAACAACAACCGTTTCATTTTCATTAAAAGGTTTACTATAAAGAAAGCAAAATTCAGACATTTTTTTAAATTATTGAACCGCACACAATGTTTTAAGAAATATTATTAACATTCACGTGTATCAATAGCCACATGTATTCGCTGTAAATGAACACTATACTAAAAGTCTTTCGCTTATGCCTTCCAGAAAAAAAAACAGTTATATGACTGTCGCCACCCGGACAAGAATAGAATAGTCGGCTGGTGTTGCTTAAGGTTGTACGGCCCAATTAAATTAGGGACAGAGTTTGTTTTTATGTATATTCTCACAATCATATAATATATAATTTATATATGTAAGTTATTCAACCAATATTTTTATTATATTAAATATCCCATGATATATAGTAGGTTAATTTGCGGTTGAAAAGCGTGCATATTATTGTTTTCAGTGTTACAAATGGTGATATCACAAGAATGGCGATTCTTATGAAAAACGTATAACATAAATTTTAGTAGATAATTGCATTATCTACAACATTTCGCTGACCTATTTTAATGATAAAACTTACAGTTTGGCTGGAAAATGCAAAAAAAAGAAAAAAAAACACATTCGCGAACTTTGACCTTGTTTTTTTTTGTTGCAGATGTGGAATCGATGGTGACTTTTCACATTTCATTCAAAACCAGTGGTTGGTGATGGCTCATAGCAGCCTCATGGTTTCACATCACATCATGGTGTTGTTGCTGTCATTTCAATTGAAATAGGCAAAGTACTGGGTGTGGAAGTACTTTCAAACTATTTTAAAGGTCTCAGCACTGGTAATGAAGGGCACGAATGTGTTAAAAATGTGAGGAGCCAAGTGGAAGTATGGAGGTAGAGGGTGTTGAGCACTGGTAATGAAGGGCACGAATGTGTTAAAAATGTGAGGAGCCAAGTGGAAGTATGGAGGTAGAGGGTGTTGAGCACTGGTAATGAAGGGCACGAATGTGTTAAAAATGTGAGGAGCCAAGTGGAAGTATGGAGGTAGGGGGTGCAAAGAGAATTTTTCATCGTTCTCTTGGTGTTCATTGTGTTCGCTATGATAAGTACTTGGGTGATAAGGACTCCAAGACGTAAAAGGCTTTGTGTGATAGTAATCCATATGGGAACCAAGTAACAACTGAAAAGTTAGAATGCATAGGTCACATAGAGAAACGTATGGGTACACGATTGCGGAACAAGAAGAAGGAAATGAAAGGAAAATACCGAGTGATGGGAAAACTTCTGCAGGTGGTGGCCGGCTAACTGATGCTGTCGCTGACAAATTGTAGACTTACTATGGATTAGCAATTAGGCGTAATTTCCATAGTGTTGAAGCAATGACTAAAGCAGTGTGATCATCTTATTAGCATACTTGTTCAACAGATGTCAAACCTCAGCACCATCTCCGCCACAAGGAACCTGACACCTGGTGTGGTTTTCACAAAGCACAAGCATCAATGAGGTGTATAAACATGAAAATTTACTTCCCTAAGCTGTGATGGATGTCATCAAGCCAACAAATACAGAACTGAAGAATTTCTACATTGACAGACACAAAATCAAAACGAAAGTTTAAACATGTTTTTGTGGTTTCGTGTAGCAAAGACAGTGTTTGTGAGCCATACAATGATCTGGGAAGATGTGTATGATGATGTCCTAATATTTAATAATGGGGCTGTGCGTAGATTGCTGGTATTTAGTGAAATGGGGTTAAAGCATGGTGTAAATACAGAAAAAGCACTGCGTCACACCGACAATGAGCGTATTTACCATGCTGAATGAGCTGCTCAACAGTACACAAAGCAAGTCAGAACAAGAAGGAGGAATGCTGAGGAGCAGAAAGAGTCCCTGAATAAAGATTCTGATGATTATGGCCCTGGGATATATTGACGTAAGTCAGATTAGTGCTGTAAATTTTTTAATTCAATTTTCTCAATTTTATATTTTGGGATACACATGTACCTTTTTCTCAGGTACTATTTAGGATAGAAATCTGAAATTTTCAAAACTTATCTAATATATAATAATTACTTTTGTGTGCCTAAATCATAACCCTAACTTATAAATTATGCAAATTACCTATTTTATGGTATGTAAAATTTGATATAATTTTTTCTTCTCTTTTTTCTTTAAAGTGATTTTTTTAATCATGCTCTAGAAGGCATATTCTTCTGGTGTTAGCATCGAGAAGAGATAATTATAATTACAACCTGCTTTAAAAATTTAAAATCTGTACTTTGAGAAATTACTGCAGGAAAGGCACACTTAGTGACAAAAAGAATGAGCCGCTTCAAAAGCAGTTCTTGTTATGGCCCACTACGCATGCTCTAAAAGCCATAGCTGCAGTTCACGAGGTAACGCATTGTTAAATGTTTTAAATGCGCTGTATTTGGTTTTAATAGTGTTACATAGTCAAAGAACAGCGGAAGCAGACACGTTTTTAGATATTTACGAGTGTTCAACAAATGTAATATTACTCAAATTGCGACATTTTAAATAAAGTTCAACTCTCGTTCGTAGTGTAAAAGTAAACACGGCAACTACTATCCGATGTTCGAGTAGCCTAGATCGTTAAAATACTTACAACAAGATGAAATGTATCTAAAAGCCAGGGTTCAAATGCTCTGTCAATTTCTTTATTCATTTTTATTTTCGCAAAATATATCCTATAATACGAGTATTTAATTCTTGCCACATAATCTACGTCCACTTTACACTACATTAAGTAGTATTCCTGTCTTCGTAAATTCTGTAACACTATTTAGCTACCGGTATAAATTTAATTGTGTGTGCAGTACTACGTTTTAATAATAATGCTATAAATATATGTAATAAAAATATAATATAGCTTCATATATTTATGAGTTTATTTATTTATTACGTAATAGTGATGAAAAAGTTTCACCCTTAAATTAAAATATTTAGTTTATATATGTCAAGTCCAGCATAATCATAGCCCATAGATGATGAACAATAATAAAAAATTATTATTATTATTATTATTATTATTATTATTATTGTATATGTTTAATCCTGTCCGGCTGTGCTTCATTGGGTTTTTTAACATTTCTTAGCCCGTTGCATCAACCCCCAACTTGGAGGACAAATACTATAGGGGAATTACAGTCAATAGTATACTAAGTAGACTATATGGAAAGATAATCAAGTATTTCCTAGAAATTGAATACAAAGAGTTAGAACCAGAGGAACAGGCAGGATTTTGAGTGGGGCAGATCAACAATAGACCACATTTTCAGCATACGACAGATTATAGAAAAGAAAATAATCAGAGCACAACCGCTACATCTAGTATTTATAGATATAGAAAAAGCCTACGATAACATTCCTACATCAAAATTATGCAAAGTCTTAAAACAAAAAAATAAATAAATCCAACACTGATTGAAGCAATTCAAAAACTATATTCAGAATCATATGTGCAAGTAAATATGGGAAAGAACTTGTCTAAAGGTTTTCAAACAAATAAAGGATTACGACAGGAATGCTGTATATCTCCAACATTATATTAGATTTATGCTGAAAAAGCTATTGAAGAATGGAAAAAGAAATGTAAACCGTTGGGAATGCCACTAGATGATAATTCAGCAATATATACACTCCAGTTTGCAGATGACCAATTGATATTGGCTCAAGAATTTGAAGATACAGAATACCTCACTAGAAAATTAATACTAGAATACAGTTTATGGGGTTTAAAGATCAATATGGATAAATCTCGATATATGACAATAGGGGATCTTCCTCAAGATTTAATACTAGAAGAAAATTTAGGAACAATTAAATACACTGAAAAATATAAGTATTTGGGAATTAAAATTACTAAAGATGGAAAACGAGGAACAGAGATTAGAAACATGATCAATAAGAAAGTATGCTGAATTTGCCCTGAATGGAATAGTATGGGACAAACATATCTTCAAAGAAACAAAAAAAAACTATTTCTAATACAATAATCAGAAGCATTTTTACCTATGGAGGTGATGTGTGGGCTTTAAATGCACAAATGAAAAAAGAATTACTCGCCACTGAAATGGACTACTGGAGAAGTGCTGTAAGAATATCCAGGAAGGATAAAATCAGAAATGCATATATAAAAGAAAAAATGCAAGTACAATATTCAATATTAGATTTAATAAAGAAGAAACAATTAAATTAGTACGGACACATTATAAGGATAGAAGAAGGAAGACTACCTAAGATAATCATGGATTGGGAACCACAGGGAAGGAAAAAGAAGGGTAGACCAACTATTACGTGGATTTAGGGAATCAATGAAACTAAGAGGGAATGGGAAATAGAAGAATATATATGGATGAACAGAAAAGAATGGAAAAATGTGTTGAAAGAAATGTGTAGTTAACTGTGAACATGGGTACCGGAAAAATGTATATTCATTGTAAAAGCTGGATTAATAATAAAAAATTGTTATTATCCATAATCTATAATAATAACAATAATCCATCCATAGTAATACTGGCCGAGGGCAGGTCTTTCACGGCAATCATAGTATTTTCATGCTATGCTTCGCAGCTTTACTAGTGATGTGTAGGTGTGGTAGCTTCCCTTTGCTTTCCACGCTGGTAAAAGATGATGATAATAATTATGGCCGGATGATTTTCGGGGACGTTAGGGCCCTAAGCGTCCTGACATTTGTCTTAGAGATGATAAAAATCCCCCAATAAACCTCACCCAGTAGTCTGCCCCGACCTGGAATCGAACCCGGGCCCCCTGCGTGAAAAGCAGCACGCTACCTCGAGACCACAGCGGTGGACTAATAATAATAATAATAATAATAATAATAATAATAATAATAATAATAATAATAATAATAATAATAATAATAATGGGATATATGAAATTGTGTGAAGAATGTAATTACTTGGGGATCCGAATTAACTCAAAATGTACCCAAGTAAATTACATAAAATATAGAATTCGAAAAGGCAGATCGGTAATGACAATGTTAATCAGAGTTTTGTGGGATAAGAACATAATAATAGATACCAAATTAGAAATTTATAAATCCATAATTCGAAGCACGCTTACATACGGTGCACGAACTTGGCAGTTGAATAAACATTTAAGTATAAAGCTTATGTCTACTGAAATGGATTGTTTCAGACCCTCAACTAGACATCCTGAATTGTAAAAAAATCAGAATTATAATCATCACACAACTAATAAAAGTCCAAAATTCAACATTAGATCTTGTGAGATACAGACAACTAGAATGATAAGACATATATGTAGGATGCTAGAGAAAATATTACCCAGAAAAGCTTTGGAATGGACTCCACCTGGAAAAGGAAAGAGAGGTCGACCTAGATTTAAATGGATGGATGATGTAAGAAGAGGTATGATGAGAATAGGTCTGCAAGAAATGGATTGAGATGACAGAGGAATGGAGAAAGAAGATAACATTTAAAAAGCTTTGGTCACAGGAAGATGTTTTATTACAATATAAACCTGTTTATAAAAAAATTAATAAAAATAACAATAATAGTAATACTTCCAAATCGATATTAGATCAGTTAGAGGGAGAGACTGCAATTCGGATCATCATTTGGTCAGAGTGAAAATCAGACAACGGCTATCGCTTATGAGAGGAACAAACGCTAATGATAATTCTGTAAAATTTGAATTAAAAAAACTTTAAAAATATTGAAATGCGGCAAGAATACCATATAAAAATTGCTAATAGATTTGAAGTACTGGAATCTTCAGATGGCAATGTGGCAACCGAAGAAGAAACTGATATAAATAAGGAATAGGAGGCTATAAGAGATACTATTAAATTGTCAGCATCACAAAGCATTGTTTGTTTATAAAAGAGTTAAAACAAGAAATGGTATGAGATGACAAGATCAGGATGAGTTCTATGAAGAACTAGAATGCTTATTTGATAGATTTTGACGATATCATATCAAAATTGTCTTAGGAGATTTTAATGCAAAAGTGGGGCGGGAAGATATATTCAAACCAACAATAGGCAAATTCAGTCTTCATGAAGATAGTAACGACAAAAGGGTGAGATTAGTCACATTTGCCACATCAAAGAATCTCATTGTTAAGAGCACAACATTTCAGCATAAGGATATTCATAAATACACCTGGACGTCCCCAGATGGGGAAACTCGGAACCAGATACATCATGTATTAGTGGATAAACGCTGGCACAGTAGCATCATCGATGTTAAATCAGTTAGAGGGACAGACTGCACTTCGGATCATCATCTGGTCAGAGTGAAAATCAGACAACGGCTATCGCTTATGAGTGGAACAAACTCTAAAGATGATTCTGTAAAATTTGAATTAAAAAACTTTAAAAATGATGAAATGCGGCAAGAATACCATATCAAAATTGCTAATAGATTTTAAGTACTGGAACCTTCAGATGACAATGTGACAAACGAAGAAGAAACTGATATAAATAAAGAATGGGAGGCTATAAGAGATACTCTTAAATTGTCAGTATCAGAAAGCATTGGTTGTTTAAAAAAGAGGCAAAACATGAAATGGTTTAATGAGAAATATGTCGACATTGTAAAGAAAAGAAAGCTAGCAAAAATTAAATGGTTACATGAGCCAAATGAGGTAAATTTAGAGCAATTGAGTAGTATCAGACGGGAAACCACTAACTTACTAAAGAGTAAAAAGAGGGAATATCTGAGACAGAAGATTAATGATCTTGAAATGAATGTAAAAAATAGGAACATTTGAGAATTATATCAGGGAATTAGTATAGAGAAGAAAGGGTATCAGGCTAGAACAAACATAATTCGGAATGAAAATGGGGATATGATTGCAGATTCCAAGAGTATATTAAATAGATGGAAAAAGTTACTTTAATCAGCTATTAAATGTACATACAGAACAGGACATTGAGGAGGATAATTTACAGACAGCAGAAATGCTAGTCGCAGAACCAAGTGCATTAGAGATTGAAATGGCGATTGAAAAATTGAAGATGTATAAAGCATCAGGTTCAGATGAGATCCAAGCAGAACTGATAAAAACAGGGGGAGATTAATTGATGGACAAGATACGGCGGTTGCTTAGTATGATTTGGGAAAAAGAAGCACTCCCAGATGAATGGAAAGAATCAATTATCGTACCAATTTCTAAGAAAGGAGATAAAACTGATTGCAACAACTACAGGGACATCTCATTACTTTGAACTTCGTACAAAATTCTAACAAATATATTAGTCAGCAGACTTACTCCCTATATTGATGACATTCTAAGGAGATCACCAATGTGCATTTAGAAGAAACAGGTCTACAACAGATCAGATTTTTAGTATAAGACAAATTTTAGAAAAGAAATGGGAATTTAATGTTACTGTACATCAACTATATGTAGACTTCAAAAAGGTATATGATTCAATTAAGAGGGAGAAGTTATATACTATCCTGCTGGAGTTCGGAATTCCTAAAAAGTTAGTTAGAATTATACAAATGTGTCTAAATGGCACAAAGAGTAGGGGCGTGTAGGAAAACAGTTTTCGGACACTTTTGAAATCCAGAATGGGTTGAAGCAAGGAGATGCTCTATCTCCTCTACTATTTAATTTTGTACTAGAGCATGCCATCAAATCTTTAGAGACTGAGGAAGGCTTACAACTCAATGGAATTAATAAGCTGTTGGTTTATGCTGATGATGTAGTATTATTGGCCGATAGCGAGGAGATACTAAAGGACAACACGCATACACTATTGAGTAACACTAAGAATTTAGGACTGGAAGTAAATATCAATAAAACTAAATAAGAGGTCACACGTAGAAATACATTATATAATGGAAATGGACAGCTAATGAAAAATGAGGGAAATTTTGAGGAAGTGCATGAATTCAAATACCTAGGAACGATAATCACAAATAAGAATGAGATGCACAAAGAAATTAAACATAGGCTCAATTCTGGAAATGCATGCTATTATGCATTGCAGAGACTCTGGATGTCACAACTCCTTTCAAAAAAACATTAAACTGAAAATATATAAAATTATTATTCTACCAGTCATATTATATGGGTGCGAAACATGGACTCTTACTTTAAAGGAGGAAAGGAGATTACAAGTATTTGAGGATAAAGTACTTAGAAAAAAATTTGGACCAAAGAGAGATGAACAGACAGGTGAATGGAGAAGACTACATAACAATGAACTACATGGTCTTTATGGGAAGCCAGATGTAATACGAACAGTTAAGTCTCGTAGACTGCGATGGGTAGGACATGTTGCACGTATGGGGAACGAAAGACTTGCATGCAGGCTTCTTGTAGGAAAGCCAGAGGGAAAACGGCCAGTTGGTAGACCAAGAATGAGGTGGGAGAATAACATTAACTATGATTTGAGAGAAGTAGACTATACAGGGAATGATTGGAAATCATTAGCTCAGGATAGGGATGTATGGAGAGCTTATGTCCGCGCGGCCATGAACCTACGGGTTCGATAGTGCCAGTGATAAAGTATGGAAGCAAGTAATGGTTTGAGTAGGAATGTGTCGACATTGTAAAGAAAAGAAAGCTAGCAAAAATTAAATGGTTACACCTGTCAAATGAGGTAAATTTAGAGCAATTGGGTAGTATTAGACGGGAAACAACCAAGTTACTAGAGAGTAAATAGAGGGAATATTTGAGAGAGAAGATTAATGATCTTGAAATGAATGCAAAAAATAAGAACATTACAGAATATATCAGGGAATTATTATAGGGACGAAAGGGTTACAGGCTAGAACAAACATAATTCGGAATGAAAATTTGGATAAGATTGCATATTCCAGGAGTATATTAAATAGATGGAAAAGTTACTTTAATCAGCTATTAAATGTACAGAGAGAACATGACATTGAGGAGGATCATTTGCAGACAGCAGAAATGCTAGTAGCAGAACCAAGTGCATTAGAGGTCGAAATGGCGATTGAAAAATTGAAGATATATAAAGCATCAGGTTCAGATGAGATCCAAGCAGAACTGATAAAATCAGATGGAGAAAAATTGATGGACAAGATACGCTGGTTGCTTAGTATGATTTGGAAAAAAGAAGCTCTTCCAGATGAATGGAAGGAATCAAATATCGTACCAATTTATAAGAAAGGAGATAAAACTGATTGCAACAACTACAGGGGCATCTCATTACTTTCACCTTCGTACAAAATTCTTACAAATATATTAGTAAGCAGACTTACTCCCTATATTGATGACATTCTAGGAGATCACCAATGTGCATTTAGAAGAAACAGGTCTACAACGATCAAATTTTTAGTATAAGACAGATTTTAGAAAAGAAATGTGAATATAATGGTACTGTACATCAACTTTATGTAGACTTCAAAAAGGCATATGATTAATTTTAGAGGGAGAAGTTATATACTATCCTGCTGGAGTACGGAATTCCTAAAAAGTTAGTTAGAATTATACAAATGTGTCTAAATGGCACAAAGAGTAGGGTGCCTGTAGGCAAACAGTTTTCGGACACATTTGAAATACAGAATGGGTTGAAGCAAGGAGATGCACTATCTCCTCTATTATTTAATTTTGTACTAGAACATGCCATTAAATCTTTAGAGAATGAGGAAGGCTTACAACTCAATGGTATTAATAAGCTGTTAGTTCAGGCTGATGATGTAGTATTATTGGGCGATAGCGAGGAGATACTAAGAGACACCACGAACACACTATTGAGTAATAACAAGAAATTAGGACTGGAAATAAATATCAATAAAACTAAATATATGATCACACGTAGAAATTCATTATATAATGGAAATGGACAACTAATGTCAAATGAAGGAAATTCTGAGGAAGTGGCTGAATTCAAATACCTACGAACAATAATCACAAATAGGAATGAGATGCACAAAGAAATTAAACATAGGCTCAATTCTGGAAGTGCGTGCTATTATGCATTGCAGAGACTCTTGATGTCCCAACTCATTTCAAAAAACGTTAAACTGAAAATATATAAAACTATTATTCTACCAGTTATATTATATGGGTGCGAAACATGGAGTCTTACTTTAAGGGAGGAAAGGAGATTAAAAGTATTTGAGAATAAAGTACTTAGGAAAATTTTTGGACCAAAGAGAGATGAACAGACAGGTGAATGGAGAAGACTACATAACAATGAACTACATGGTCTTTATGAGAAGCTAGATGTAATAAGAACAGTTAAGTCTCGTTGACTGCGATGGGCAGGACATGTTGCACGTATGGGGAATGAAAGACTTGCATGGAAGCTTCTTGCAGGAAAGCCAGATTGAAAACGCCCAGTTGGTAGACCAAGAATGAGGTGGGAGAATAACATTAACTATGATTTGAGGGAAGTAGATTATACAGGGGTTGATTGAAAGCATGGGCTCAGGATAGGGATGTATGGAGGGTGTACGTCCGCGGCCATGGACCTACGGGTTCGATAGTGCCAGTGAGTAAGTAAGTAATAATTCCAAAAACTTAGTACGTTTTTTCTTTAAGAGTGGACATAGTACAGAATTAAATATAAACCATATTAAGAATTAAAAAAATAATCTCACTGGGAATCGAACCTCTTACTTATTGCATATGAATAAAACCACTAAGCACTGAGCTATACTTTCTCTGACTTGTTACGTTTACAAAGAATACTCTTCAGAGGAAGAAGGGAAACGTATTGTAGCTCTATTGTGCAATTAATTTACTCATTGAATCGCGCGTTAGAACTTGAAATATTCGAGATCAAGAGTCGACCCATTATTTTTGTCGCTAAGTGTACATGAAAACACCCATGTTTTTATAATAAAAATATATATTTCTCCTAAAATATAATTGTTTGTAAAATTAGGTTTAGAGGTAGAAACACAATATTTTCACCACATAACTGCAGAATGGTAATACGCATCTGACATAATTTTAGTGCAAGTTGATTAAGTAGTTTATGAGATATGAATGATTAATTGTGCCTAAGTGTAAATCCCACACTACCTTGTTCCCTAATTCTAAGCTTAATATAAGATGAATATGAATGATGATGATTGCGATGGTCATATGATATTCGGGGACCGTTTCAGCCTTAAAGTTTCTTGACATTTCTCTTACAGGTGAGAAAAAACCAGGATAAAACCTAATCCAGGAAGCTGTCCCGACCGGGGATCGAACCCGTGCCCGCTGCCTGACAAGGCAGCACGATACCTCGAGACCGGAGCGGTGGACGGAATTTCTTTATTTATCTTCACTAATGTTTACTCAAGATTCAACATTTTTCGCCTATTATTATTCTTCGGTTTGTAAAATATTCTAAAACTAAATTTACAAACAAATGATAAGTGTGAAACCTTATGGATTATTCTAGCAATTTTGGAAATATGTGTTAATGCTTATTGCAGGAAAACAGGGGGGAAACGCCCAGTTGGTAGACCAAGAATGAGGAGGGAGAATAATATTAATTGTGATTTGAGGGAAATAGATTATACAGGGAATGATTTGAAAACATTAGCTCAGGATACGGATGTATGGAGAACTTATGTCAGCGCGGCATTGAACCTAAGGGTTCGATAGTGCCAAGTGGGTTAGTTAGTGTTTAAAATATTAGTTTACGGAATTCAAGAAATGTTTCAAATTTCAAGTTGGTTCTTTAGAGAATATTAATGTGACCTGTACAGTATTCAGTGCAGTGCAATAAAATTTATAACTTCCAGTTAGCTTGTAGTTGTTATATTTCATAAATTCCATTAGACATGACTAGTTGTATAACTGTAACAGCTATTACCATATAGAGTTCCGATACTTTAAAATGTTCTTATAAACTTTTATGCTCATTTTATGGCTCTTGTGATAAACAGTCCATTTCATAAATAACACTCCATATACTGAAGAGACTCTACTGTCTCTAACTTAGTTTTGTGAAACAAAATAAAATATAAGCGAGGTTTCGTAGACCTAAAATTAGCATTCAATACAATGCTTGTCATAAACTTAATGTTTTATTCTAGGTTAGGTTACAATGACGTAAGGTAATCGATATCACATTCATATTCTGGACAATATTAATCTTCTCGTGAACCGATATAGCATGTTCCATTAAATTATTTCTTTATTAGTGCTGATGATGATGATGATAATAATAATAATAATCATCATAATCATCATCATAGTACTTACTTACTTACTTACTCACTGGCACTATCGAACCCGTAGGTTCATGGCCGCCCGGACATAAGCTCTCCATTCATCCCTATCCTGAGCTAATGCTTTCCAATCATTTCCTGTATAATCTACTTCCCTCAAATCATAGTTAATATTGTTCTCCCACCTCATTCTTGGTCTACCAACTGGGCGTTTTCCTTCTGGCTTTCCTACAAGATGTTTCCACGCACGTCTTTCATTCCCCATACGCGCAACATGTCCTGCCCATCGCAGTCTACGATACTTAACTGCCCTTATTATATCTGGCTTCCTATAAAGACCATGTAGTTCATTGTTAAGTAGTCTTCTCCATTCACCTGTCTGTTCATCTCTCTTTGGTCCAAAAAATTTTCCTAAGAACTTTATTCTCAAATACTCGTAATCTCCTTTCCTCCCTTAAAGTAAGAGTCCATGTTTCGCACCTATAAAATATAACTGGTAGAATAATAGTGTTATATATTTTCAGCTTAACGTTTTTTGAAAGGAGTTGGGACATCAAAAGTCTCTGCAATGCATAATAGCATGCATTTCCAGAATTGAGCCTATGTTTAATTTCTTTGTGCATCTGATTCCTATTTGTGATTATTGTTCCTAGGTATTTGAATTCAGCCACTTCCTCAAAATTTCCCTCATTTGTCCTTAGCTGTCCATTTCCATTATATACTGAATTTCTACGTGTGACCATATATTTAGTTTTACTGATATTTACTTCCAGTCCTAATATCTTAGTGTTACTCAATAGTGTGTGCGTGTTGGTCTTTAGTATCTCCTCGCTATCGGCCAGTAGTACTACATCATCATAATAACAAAACAAATTAAAGTAATCAAATAAATACATGAGATCTTAGTTATTCTCAGCAAAGTTAAATTTCGATTTAAAAACTTTGAAGGCCTTTCGAAACGTGTTCGTTCTTCAGGGTTGAAATGTTACTTTTTAAGTGTTTCTATGGAACATATCCCGATGAACCTTCATTCTACATTTGTTGTGACCGGCTGAGTTCACAGGCGCATGCTTTTATCATTTTGTATAGTTCTTTAACGGTCGTTCATAATGAATACCAGAGGTATAGAATAATAATAATAATATAAAAACTATATTTCGTAAAACACTTCCGTGTGGTTCGGATGGTATCCTAAATAATTACATCTTGACTCTCGTTTCGGGCGTGTTCAAAGATAATAAAATATATATGTTGCTTGCTCATTACTCTAAACTGACTAACTCACAGGCACTATTGAACCCGTAGGTTCATGGTCGCGCGGATATAAGCTCTCCATACGTCCATATCCTGAGCAAATGTTTTTCAAATCATCCCCGTATAATATACTTCCATCAAATCATAGTTAATGGTATTCTCCCACCTCATTCTTGGTCTACCAACTGGACGTATTCTCTCCGGTTTTCCTACAAGAAGCTTCCATGCATGTCTTTCACTCCCCATTCGTGCCACATGTCCCGTCCATCGCAGTCTAAGAGAATTAACTGTTCTTATTATATCTGACTTCCTATAAAGACCAAGTAGTTCATGCTTATTGCTCTAAAACTGAACATTTTTATGGTATTACATTTAACCCTTGCAACCGTATAATCAATACCTTAAGATACGAATTCCATACTCAGCTCCTTGTGGATTAATAAAACGATATGTGGCGAACTCAATAAGCAGTTGGGTACGTTATTTGCATTTCGAGTTCTAAATTATGTATTGCGTCATACATTCCTTTCCATGCTAAGTAACCGATAACATTAAACACGATTATGTACTAAGTATTGTGAATTTAATTTATTATTATTATTATTATTATTATTATTATTATTATTATTATTATTATTATTATTATTACCATTACCATTATCATCATTATCATTATCATTATCATTATTATTATTGTTGGTAATCTGAATAAAAGACTGTCAATGAATCAAAAATCTTCATCATCCCTGCGTGGATCATAGGGCTCTCAGCCTAACTTCCTCATCTGACTCTATTCTAGGCCAGCTCCCCCTATCAAATTCCAAATCTTCCTCATCATTTTACCTTATGTGAGAACAGTTCGTTTCTGTGTCATCTTGGGTCTGCCGATTCCCCTACTGTCCTGTGGATTCGAGTCTCCTGGCGGGATTATCTGGAGTTCGGCGAAGTTTATTTCTCAACAATCCCCACTCCCTAAGCCGAATTTCAAGTTCAACTGGTTTTTTGTTTGGTTTTTTAACCACAGGTTTTCATTCGATATCTTGACCGGCCATAATATTTTAATATATTTCGTAAACATTTAGTTGATTGATAATGGTTTTAATTATCTTCCAGATTTCACGGCCGTATAAGAGTAGGGATTTGACATTTGGGTTAAAAATTCTTAATTTAGTTCTTATTGAGTAAGCAGAACACCTCCATAAAGGTTTTAGCAGGCCAGAGGCATATTGTGCGTTCTTTATTCTTACTCTCACATCGCTATCTGCACCTCCTTGCTGGGAGACATTGCTGCCAAGGAATGTGATTTCCTTTACCCCCTCAATTATGCCGCTGCATAGAGTTAGTGGATTAGGTTGAATGGCTCCTATGTGCAATAACTCAGTCGTATTGGTATTGATCTGGAAACCCGTCTTATTTGCTTCCATTTCCAATTGTAGGAGTTTGGCTGTCATGTCTTTAAAATATTGGGACAAAAAACAAGTAACATCTGCGTAGTCTATATTTTCTAATCTACTAGAAAGTCCCCAGCGAATTCCTCTAGAGGAGACATTCACTCTTCTTTGTAAGTAAGTAATGGAATTTATTGCCTGTTTTTCATAAGAAGGGAATTACATATATACGTACATTGCGCAAGGGCCTGTTTGGCCGTACGTGCATTATTTTTCCTAGGAAAGAACAAAAGACAAATAATTCAGAATAGAAAAAAATAACTACATGACTAACCAAAGACATAAAAAAGGTATAAAAACGATGAATATATATATATATATATATATATATATATGTAATATGTGTGTGTGTGTGTGTGTGTGTGTGAATCTACCCGACATACCCAATTAAATTGAACAGGTACACTCATCAATGAAGACCATGTGTATAGATACAAATACATATAAATTTTGTATATAAATATTTTAAAAAATCTACAAAGCAAATTAAAAAAAAGAGAGATAAACACACACACACACACGCACGAACACACACACACACGAACACACACACACACACACACACACATATATATATATATATATATATATATATATACAAACACACACACACTCGAGCGCGCGCTCATATCCCACCCCCCAACCATGTAGACATCAAATGCACTATCAGGCTATTCACCTTTTCAAGTCTACGTATAATTGAACATCGAAAACAAAGACCATATTGAGATTCTTATTATCGATAATATTGATAATTGATCTCGAATTTTTCTATACCTCAATTCCCTTACTGTACCTAAAAAATTTCATGTTTTCACTTCACTCTCGAAACATCCTAAAAGATCGTAAAACGCCAGTCTCCCACGTCCCTACCTGAGAAATATCTCCGGCAGCAACTGTTATCTAAGATGCTCTGTCTCTCTACAGAATGCTATAATATGTTGCCAGTTTTCACAGTCATCGCATACAGGGCAAAATGTAAGGCTTTTTTCACTTGTTAAATTACCCCCCAAATGACACCATGCAATAGCACTTCTATCATCTCCATCCTAAGAGTCAATATACTTCTCCCTTCCCTATGAAAGTTTAAGTTCCGACTGCAGAGTGAGCGATATTTTCTGGTTACACTCGGCTTCTATGTTTTGCATCTAAGACAATATTAAAGAGGAGCGGCGATAGCTAGCAACTTGCCTTACATCCATGCCAACGGGGATGTTTTCTCGTGTCATTCTTGTGGAAAACTCTGCAGCTAGTATTTCGATATAATTCTTTAATAATGTTTATGAGCTTAAAACGAACTCTTCTTTCATATCCAGTTTGCCAAATAGCTGTGTAATTTAACGTACCGTGCTCTTACAAAATCAATAAATACCAAATACAAAGATTAGCGGAATTCTAGTGATTGCTCAATAATTATTCTCAATGTGTAAATTTGGTCAACACGTGCCCGATGAGGCCTGAAACCTGCCTGCGTTTTTCGTATAGTTGGATAATATTTTGTGAACACGCTGATATATTATTATTGTTATTAGTTTATTAATTACGTTTAATAATGTAATCCTGCGCCCGTTATTGTAATTACTCAGACCACCTCGTTTTAGAATTATGATGATTAGCCCTTCTTTTCATTCCGAGGGAAACCTTTCGTCCTTCAAAGCTTTTTCAATTAATGGATGAATTATTTTTGAAAACTTATTTGTATATCTAGTATCTTATTTGTATCTATAAATATCTCTTGTGGGATATTGACTGGACCAGTTTATTTGCCATTTTTCACTTTCAAGATAGCATTTATATTTCACGTATGATAGATTTATTAGAATTAATTCTACGTTCCTTTGGTTATTCCTCTAAACCATCGGTATCTATAGAAGTTCCAGTTGGGGCGATTAATGTCTCACTACAACAATCAGTCCATATTGCCAATTGGTAAACATCAGATGTGAGGGTGTCCATTTTAATATTTAATTTAATATCCCTCATGACTGAAACATTTATGCGCTAATTTTTTAGTTATTCTATATAGTTCCTGAGGATATTTGGTGTCTGCTGCTTTTTGCGCATTTTTCGCAAAATTATCTAACCTGATTCTGTTATCTCTACTGGCTGCTTTCTTAACATTTTTATTTTTACTTTATATTGTTGCTATAGTAGGGAAGTAGAAATTGCTTCACTTCCATTATTCAGTCTGATATCCTTGGGTGTAAGTTATTTTATTCCAAGTAAAAAAGAAGGTTGTAATACTTTAGTTTCCTACTAAACATCTCATTGAGGCAATGTACTAACAGCATGTCCCTCGATGCAATCTGTAGGGAAATAAGCGTAACGAAATTAATCTGATTAATGAACTTCCCATTAGGATACCACCTGCGGTAAGAAAGAGGATTAATTATTATTATTATTATTATTATTATTATTATTATTATTATTAGCAGTATTATAATTATTATGATGATCTTGAAGATTTTCAGGTTGTAGACCGTGGTCGTGAGGCTTGTAGTTCCACGCCGTTTCGCCAGACCCAGTCTCTGGCGAAACGTCGGGGAACTATAAACCTCATGACCACGGCCTAAAATCCGAAAACCTTCAAGATCAACATAGCAACTCCGGCCGTAAAAATTCTACGTCAACACATTATAATTATTGTTATTATTGTTTTTATTATTATTGTAATTATTACTATTATTATCATTATTATTATTAAATACCTATGGTAATCAATTAATTTTAGTTTTTGTTTAATGTGTATAATATAGGCTACTCTTAAAGTAACTACTTGTTTCCTTTGTATTCGAACAAGGCACTGAAATATTCGAAATCCATCACATTTTGTATTATTACATATCTACTCGATATATTGAAATATAAGAATTTTTGGCATTTTTTTTTCATTTTTGTAAGTATATTTGCTATGGAATCTTAGCTTTAATGAAATTTAATGGTAAATTAAAAAACTAATCAACTATTACAAGTCAACAAATTCATCTTCGAACGTATTAAAATAGAGAAAACATTCATAACTGTTTATCCTCTTTTTATGGGAATCAGAATCAATTTATGGCAATTAAATCCCTCCATAATTATACATGGTTCCCATATACTTTGATACCAATATATTCTTGAAATCTCTTTCTCAGCTCTTCATTTATCCCCCATTTTTCAGAGAAAATAGTCCAAATATGAATGTAATAAATATATATTGTGTGAAATAGGCCTATAGCTGTAATTTTTTGCATTTTTATTATAATGATTTTATGTTGATAACAGTTCTGTTTTTTTATTCTTTTGATGGGAGAAATAAATTATTCGCATATTAGAATTTTCTTATGTTTAAAGTCTTAAGAAGAGAATAGAGCCCTCTGCGACAAAAGGTAATATCAGCTAAACGTTTTCTATAAAATGCTATCCTGCAAACGTTGTCCAATTTGTGGACCATGATTATGCGTTATTTAAATTTAATATCCCTGGTTTCAGGGAACAAAATCTTTAAGTACTAAAGGCTTCATTACTCTTGTACGGAGTGTCACAGGACCTTATGGACAAACTATTATGAACAATAGGTCATATAGGGAAGGCAATACTTTAGTTGAGGAACAAATACTCCCAAACATATATTTTACTAGCTGGCCCGACGAACGTCGTATTGCCTTTAAATATTTTTACGTTAATTATTTTGACGTTTTAATAGTTATCTGTTATTCGGGGAGGAAACAAATCCAACAAATCAATGAGTTATAAGTAGTGTAACTAATCCGACTTTGTTTTATATATATATATATAAATCCCGGCCACGCGTTACTGTGGCTAAAGTATCCGTTAAAGTATGTTGTAGTAACGTAACTGAGAAATCTAAATCAGAAAGTTTTTGTTTTACATAATTCTTTAGTACTGGTACGTTAACTACACCCGATATAAATATGGGTGGTGGTTTATGTGGAAGTGGTTTTGTTGATTGAGATGAATTTATGTTGTCTGCATTCTCAGTATCATCCATAAGTGGATCATAAGGATTATATACATTTATTGATGGAACAACTACAAGGGCATCTCATTACTTTGAATGTCCTATAAAATTCTAACAAATATATTAGTAAGCAGACTTACTCCCTATATTGATGACATTCTAGGAGATCATCAATGTGTATTTAGAAGAAGCAGGTCTACAACAGATCAGAATTTTAGTATAAGACAGGTATTAGAAAAGAAATGGGAATATAATGGTACTGTACATCTACTGTATGTAGACTTCAAAAAAGCATATGATTCAATTAAGAGGGAGAAGTTAGATAGTATCCTGCTGGAGTTCGGAATTCCTAAAAAGTTAGTTAGACTTATAGGAATGTGTCTAAATGGCTCAAAGAGTAGGGTGCGTGTAGGCAAACAGTTTTCGGACACATTTGAAATCCAGAGTGGGTTGAAGCAAGGAGATGCACTATCTCCTCTACTATTTAATTTTGTACTAGAGCATGCCATTAAATCTTTTGAGAATGAGGAAGGCTTACAACTGAATGGTATTAATAAGCTGTTAGTTTATGCTGATGATGTAGTACTACTGGCCGATAGCGAGGAGATACTAAAGGCCAACACGCACACACTATTGAGTAACACTAAGGAATTAGGACTGGAAGTAAATCTCAGTAAAACTAAATATATGGTCACACGTAGAAATTCAGTATATAATGGAAATGGACAGCTAATAACAAATGAGGGATATATTGAGGAAGTGGCTGAATTCAAATACCTAGGAACAATAATCACAAATAGGAATGAGATGCACAAATAAATTAAACATAGGCTCAATTCTGGAAATGCGTGCTATTATGCATTGCAGAGACTTTTGATGTTCCAACTCCTTTCAAAAAAAAGTTAAACTGAAAATATATAAAACTATTATTCTACCAGTTATATTATATGGGTGCGAAACATGGACTCTTACTTTAAGGGAGGAAAGGAGATTACAAGTATTTGAGAATAAAGTTCTTAGGAAAATATTTGGACCAAAGAGAGATGAACAGACAGGTGAATGGAGAAGACTACATAACAATGAACTACATGGTCTTTATAGGAAGCCGGATATAATAAGAACAGTTAAGTCTCGTAGACTGCGATGGGCAGGACATGTTGCGCGTATGGGGAATGAAAGACGTGCATGGAAACTTCTTGTAGGAAAGCCAGAAGGAAAACGCCCAATTGGAGACCAAGAAAGAGGTGGGAGAACAACATTAACTATGATTTGAGGGAAGTAGATTATACAGGGAATGATTGGAAAGCATTAGCTCAGGATAGGGATGTATGGAGAGCTTATATCCGCGCGGCCATTAATGCCAGTGAGTAAGTAAGTAAGTATTGATGGAATATTTTGAGGAGGCTTTCTAATTTCATTATACTTTGGTTTTTTTTAACGAACGTGTTGGCAGTTTGGATTCTCATCATCATCAAGAAGTCTCTGTATAGTAATATAATCTTGTGATATATTATAGTCATCTTCTTTTTCATTTAATTGAGGCACGGATATTGTTTCTGTAATATTAGGCATATTATTATAATTAACAGACTTACCAACAGTTCTTTTATTCCGTTCCTTAGGACATTCATATGTTTTTAAATTGACATTCTTCTTAAATATAAGACTTATGTCACATAGGCCTACACCAATGTGCGGAAATTGAATTGATATCTTAACATTCATGGTCTCTAGAACTGATTCGCCATATTGTTCAATATCCCTTCTCGGTCCAATTAAATTTAAATTAAGTTGTCTTTAAGCAAGATTACTTAAAACTAATACTTACACACGAAATTAATATTATTGTCAATATATTGAAAATAAAATAACACAAACATACATAAATTAAGAAATAATCAATATTTGCAATTCAATTGAAATTCGCGGTTGCAACAAAAAGCACAACCACCTGGTTAAATAATAAACGAATTACCTTACACCGTCATCTGTTATAATCGTATGGAACTCACAGATAATTATAACTCTTTGTTAAATAATCACAAATAACTTGCAATAAAAATAATGCGACTATAAATTTAGTTATAAACAACCGTAGGTCTGAAGTTCGATCAAACGGCACACAGTGCGCAAAATTTTATTAAAATCGGTTCAGTAGTTTGGGCTTTGGTCAAGGCGATTGCCCGTAACGTATGGGTATATACAAAATACGTTTTATTAAAAGGAATGTTCAGGTAGTTCACGATGTGTGTTCAAATAGACTACACCGTGTCTCATTGTTACCGTGACAGCAACGATCGCCTAACTCTGTCGAGCATGACTAGATTCAGTTTGATGTGGTTGAAGACACGTAAATTCGGCCAAATCATCTGAGCTCTTCGACAACTCGAGATCCGTAAATCATACTTGGGAGGCGTCACAAAAAAGTAAAGTATTTCGCAGCTTGACCAATTCGCAGAACTCGTAATTGACGTGTTTTAAAGGGCCTGATCCTCTATATATGACCTATCATGCCTACAATTTTGTCCTTGCGATCGTGTTACACATTGTATACAGCTTCCAGAGAAAGGAATATTAGAGCCTAGCCTAATATAATGGCATTGAAAAGAGGAAGAAGTGATATTTTACGTTGCATTATGGGAGGAAAAGTTATAAAGCATTACATTCTCGAGCAGTGCGAGGGTAGTAATAGGTTGCTGATAACATGTTGTCATCTGCAGTTGTATTATTTTTTCCCGATAAGCGGAAGAAGTTGAGGTGAACGTAAAGTGGATTCTGTCTCTGAAGGTAGATTTGAATACAGAGCTTTATCTTAAATTTTTCTTGAATAGTCCTCTTTTTACACGCTTTATATTAGCTTGACCTGATCTATCTATCTATCTATCTATCTATGCAACTGAATTTTTCAATGCGATTTTTCACCCACTTAGATAATTGAATCGACTTGAAATTTTGTATACTTGTAAAGGACCCATGACAATACAATAATTTCATATTTATTTTCTAAAATCCTGGCCAGAATCATCAGAAAATAAAAAAAAGTGTCTTTGTATTTATGTAACGGAATCTTTGAACACTATTTTCACCCACTTAGAAGCATTGGATCGACTTGAAACTTTGTATACTTGTAAAGGACCCGTGACACTACAATAATTTCATATTTTGTTTCTAAAATTCTGGTCAGATTCATCAGAAAATAAAAAAATGGTATAATAGGTTTCGGACTTGTCAACTTTTAGTCAATCGTTGTAAGAGCTCAGTTGGTAGAGCGGTGAACTAGTGGTATATAATTTCAGAAATTAATAGGTTGCTGGTTCAAATTCGGCTGGGAGGATTTTTTTTAGAAGAGTAATTCTTTAGCTCATACTACAATAGTATCGAATATAAAGGTATTTACATTTTCATCTTATTCAGTAAAATATTAAAACTAAAAAATAAAAAATAAATAATAGTTTTAAAAAACTAAACTAACACGCTTTATTAGAAAACCGAACTAAAAAGAGAAAAATAATTTTAATTTCCAACACGCTTGGGATAAAATTAAAGTGGTCAACAAAAGAATCATCTCCAACACATATACGAGAGAATATAACTAGAGTTATCAACAAAAAGAAAATAATTTTACCATCAAAAGCCTGGGGTGCTTTTTATGATTTTTATATTTTCTTCTGTCCCGCGCCGTAGCCGAGTGGTTAAGGTAGGAAGCCTTGGCGCAGAGCTACGGGCTTGCGCTGGTTCGAGTCTCCATGGGGGAAGAAATTTTCTCATGGTATTTCGGCCAGTATGGGACCGGTGCCCACCCAGCATCGTGAGGCAATTGGGTAGCTACAATAAGTAGCGGCTCCAGGTTGAGGAACCAGCTATAACGGCTGGGGGACTTGACATGCTAACCACTTGTCACCCCTACACTGGCTGTTGATTATCTACCTCTGTGATTGACACATGTGGATGTGAAGGGACAGCAGCCGGCTGGTAAAAGGGCAACCGCTGAAAAAGTGGAAAGACCCTCAATCGGAAATATTTTCTTCTTAGAGACTTTACTTTTACAAATATCTGTTTATTATCAAATATATTGATATAGAGCACCCCACGCTTTTGATGGTAAAATTATTTTCTTTTTGTTGATAACTCTCGTATATGTGTTGGAGATGATTCTTTTGTTGACCACTTTAATTTTATCCCAAGCGTGTTGGAAATTAAAATTATTTTTCTTTTATTAGTTCTGTTTTCTAATAAAGCGTGTTAGTTTTGTTTTTTAAAACTATTATTTATTTTTTGTATAGAGAAGTGAAAATCTTCTAGATAACTAGCATATTATGACAACGTAACGGACACAGCGAAACACATGATTGTTTATAAAATTACAATAGGAAGTAAATTGATTATTTTGTTTCGCAACCAATATGTTAGCTTTACGTAGTTTGCAAGGTACAAAAATCTAATCACGTCAACACATATCATAGACAGACTATTTTTTTTCCTCATGATTAATCGGAATTTTGATCTCAAAATTTACTCACCACAAATAAAGCAGAAGATATATTGCGAATGTTACACTAAATACAATTGGGGATACATTTTACCCTATTACAGAATAACATTACGCAATATTTTAGAACTTTTAAAACGGTGTTTTACAACATTTCTCTAAGGTGGTCTGTAAAGTATTTTTTATGCTGATTTTATTTCTGTATGACTCACAAAGTTTCTATGCAAATCACGTATGAGGTTTTTAAAAATATATAGCATTTTTTAAACAAGGAAATATTATTTTAATTGTATTTAAAAACTGTTATATAATCCTGTGTAGAATTACAACGCATAGCATTAGTGTAGACAACGGTATATTACATATTCACTTAAAATGCTAATATAACAATTTAATTCCCCCGTTTCGCTAATTTTACCGCTTCTAGTCCTTTCTGACGTGACGTGGGTTGAAACTTTTTCCTTGATTGTCTCCCTTCACTATAGTGTAGCTTCGTTTTTTAGTATAAAAGAGTAGTCAATCATCATTGTTGCATTCCAACTTTTATAATATCGCTTATCCATATCATTCATGTCCTGTGGAAACGTTGTCCCTGTACTTCACTGACATCGTCGAATTCCGGAAGGAAAACGTGAATATGTTAATGCAGGAAATGAAACATCATGTTTCATCCTAATACCATTAAACTCCTTAAACACTGTTTAACAATATTTTTGTACCTTCGATGTTGTCCAAAACTTTGGACGCAACTTCTTTAAACTTGACCAAATCCCTGTTTTCACTGGATTAATTAATCACATATATAACATAGCAAAATGCGTTTGATTGGGTTATCAATTGTTAAATAGGGTAATAACCCAAAAAAGTCTACTCAAGATTCTGCTAGAGGGAATTAACTGTACCCAAATATACTGAAAAAATCTTGTTTTAGTGTATTTGGGGAGGTTAGATTGCGATTTGGTTTGTTTAGCTAACATTGTGTTATTGTTCCGGATAGAAGTTCCGAAAAAAGATACTAATCTGTTGCTTAGAGTAAACTTCATTTATTTTTTGTAATAATAGATCTAATGTAAATATAGCCCGGTCAAGTTAGCTCAAAGATAGGGGTAGGCTTACGAAAATTCGCTTAGAGCTGAAAATTGGTATTAATGTTGGGAACACCATTATAAATGAAATGTGAAACGTCCCCATCGATCCCACATCTGCAAAAATATATTCAAGGTCGAAGTTCGCAAATAAGGATTCTTTCATTTTGCATCTAAACGGTGAGCTTTATCATAAAAATATGTCAGAAAAAAGTTGTAGATCATGCAATTATCTACACAGATTGTTCTTATACATTGTTCCATAAGAATCGCCATTCTTGAGATATCACCATTTAAAACATTGAAAACAATAATATGCACGTTTCAACCGCAAGTTAACATCATGGGATATATAAGTACAAATGTTGGTTGTATAACTCATTTATACAAATTATATATTATATGATTGTGAAAATATGCAAATAAAATATTCCTAATTTAAATTGGCCTTGAGCAACAAGTATTCTAATCTTGTCTGAGTGGCGATATTTGTATACCCCCGTTATTTTTTCTGGAAGGTATAAACGAAAGACTTTTAGTAGAGTGTTGAATGTTATTTTACAGTGAATACACGTGGCTATTGATACACGTACTTGTTAATAATATTTCTTAAAACAATTTGTGCTGTTCAGTAACTAAAAATGTCGCAATTTTGCTTTGTTTGTTGTAAACCTTCGACTGAAAATGAAATTTTTTTTGTTGATCGTGGAATGAAGACTGATTGATTCAAGTTAAAAGAAATGATGGGTTTTCTGAATACCTAAACGACAAGAAATCTGTGACAATTCATGTGCAGTGTCGTAAAAATGTACACTCGGAAGAGTTATATTGTTGCAGTTAAAACACAGCATAAGATGGACTAAGCGAGTACATCTGAAATCAGTCCACCTCGTACTAGAGCACGCGTAAGTGAATCCGTTTTTTTTTTTGTTTCAAAAATATTGGTTATCTTGTGGAAATGAAGCGACTGAAGAGGCTGAGAAGAAAACGAAAAATGTTAGGAGTAAAATTTATAAAGTTCTACACTTGAATTGAAAGAATACATTCTGAAGGTAGCTTGGATTCGTTCTGATGATGTAGCTAAATATGTTAATGCACGTATTCAGTACAAATATAATTTAGTTGCAGCCGAGACTAGGTACCATAATATTTGCAATAATTCCTTCTTGAGACCCACCACTGGGGGTAAAATCGGTCGTGCTCAAAAATGAATCTATTAATGATATGATGGAGGAAATATTTATATAATTTTAACCAAGCTCGGTATGAGGAAAAAAAGTCAAAATGAAAAGGATGAACCGTTTAGAATCCTCAATGCTGCAGCAGCAATCATTCGAGAAGACATTCAATCTTTAGTAATTGATAATACCAATAACCCCTCAATGAAATGTTTTAAAATATTAACAGCGATATTCCGGTGTCATTGACTTATTTTATGGAAAAGTAATTCTTAGTTATAAACTATTTAAACTGTAACATTTAAAACTAGTATGTCCTAATATCAGCCACACTATTTTAACTGCTGTTAGGGCTAGATATTTCAAATCAAATTGCAATTGGGTCAAATAATAGATAATACACGGGTTGCGAAAGATAGTGAAATGTATTCTATTCAGGGTGGAAATTATTTAAACCGACAAACTCTGGGAGGTTGTAGGGGACACCAAAACAAATGTTTTTCCCTAATGCCATTTTTTCCTATGAGGGTTATTGAAACAGGTAGAGGGCGTATTACGCTATTCAGTTGTCATGACTGCAACTGCTGTTGATGGTAGGAATTGTTTTGTCCAACAGTGTAGTAGTAAATTGTATCTGTTTACTAATGGAGCGATACACCTGGAGTGAGTACATTGATATATGTGGGCCGGTTTTGTTAGGGACTGTTTAATTGGGACATATCTCCTACCTAGGTCATTAAATGGCAGGCACTATTACAATGTTCTCGCCAGAGCATTGCCAGAAGAAGTACCGCTCCCTACAAGACAACGCATGTGGTTCCAACATGACGGAGCACCGGCACATTTCAATCGTCGTTTGCGTCGATTCTTGAACCAACGATTTTTAGATAAGTTGATTGGCAGAGGTGGTTCTGTACCATGGCTTGCTCGATCCCTAGATATGACCCTTCGGATTTTTTTTTGTGTGGGAAGAGATACGTAACCTTGTTTACACTACTCATGAAGCATCAGAAAAGGTTGCCCGCATAGTAGCAGCAGCAGGAGCAATTGACGATACTCCTGGAGTTTTTGCCCATGTTAGACAGAACATGATCCGCCGGTGAAACCTTTGTTTACATGGCAATGGAGGCATTTTTTAAACTCTACTGTAATTTAAGTAATTGCGTTTTGTTAATATGTTGTCTCTTGTTAATAAAAATGCAAAAGTGTTTGTTGGTTTAATTAATTTGCCGCTAGAGAAATCTTCCTCTACCGGTATAAATAATCTTCATACGACAAAATGGCATTAGGGAAAATATTTGTTTTGGTGTCCCCTACAACCTCCCAGAGTTTGTCTGTTTAAATAATTTTCCCCCTGTATAACCTCACCTACCTAAATCCCAACCCCACCTGCTCGTGATGCAACCTGCCTAAAACAAACGGGGCTCTGGGGACCCAGTCACGGCGGTATTACCGTTCAATCAAGATACAGAGTAAATGCTATATCATAATCGCGCCTGTCCAGAGGTCTAAGGTGGCAACCCCAACTTTGGACTTGCTGACTTCAGGCCAGTAACCTGTTGTGAGGAGTTACCGTACTAAAAAGTCTCAAAGAAGATGTAAAAGGACTCATTTAATTAAATGGAAATAAAACTTAAAGTGTTATGTGATTTTCATATTTATTAACATATAAATTAGCTACAGTTGTTTTGGTACTTTGTACCTACTTCAGACGTGATAAGAAAATAATGATTACAAAAATGTTGTTGCATAGTTACAGTTGTTATATAGTATAATAACAAAATTCATTAACTTTTGATCACGTCTGAAGAAGGTACATATTATTGAAATAGCTGTAACTAATTTATATTTTAATAAATATGAAAATCACATAAACCTTTAAGTTTTATTTTTATTTACTTAAATAAGTTATGGATTTTCATCAAGTAAACGCCAATTCAATTGATTATGTAAAAGACTGCTCTAAATGGTGATGATCTAAGCTTGTTAAAGGAGACGAATTGAAAAACAGAGAAATATAATGAATTTTTCACTTAGAACGTCTGCAGTATTATTCATAAAGACGATCAACTGGATGAAAACTTAAATCAGAAAAACATTCATGTAGTAATACCAGAAACTAAGAGAAAGTTAAAGGGTACAAGAGAAAACAAACAATAACATTCAAATGTATAGTGAAGTTGATAGAAATATCAGAACAAAAGCAGGTATAATGATTATGGTTCACAAACCACTGAAACAATTAATTAATAGTTATACCTACAGGGACAAAAGAATCATTCATTTAAGATACAAAATATCAGAGGATATTTAAGTATTATTGGTTTATATGCTCCAGCGGAATGTGCGGAAAATGAAAATATAGCATTCTATAAACATATTACAACATATTATGGATAAAATACCTAAATCTGATTATTTATTACTTATGGGTGAATTAAAAGCACGAATTGGTAACACAATAAGAGGAACATACGTAGGCACACATGGAGGAAACACAATAAATAAAAAATGGTGAGAGACTGAACTGATTTTGCTACGTGCAATCATGTAAAAGTTATCAATAGTCATTTTAAACACATTGACAGTCATAAATATACCTAGGACGCAAGAGGATGAAGGTCAGTAATAGATTACGTGAAAGCAATTAAGAAATTAGCAGATATTATACTAGACACGAGAGTATTCCGAGGTTTTGAAATTTAATCAGACCACCTTCTACTAGTTGCTTCAGCACGATTTCCTCCAAAATGGTATAAGAATAAATCACTTATAACACAATGCACATACATGTACAAAGTGCAACTATTAAATGATCCTAGTATCCGGTGGCTTTACCGGATGAGGTTATGAAACTTAATCAACTAAAATTTGCAAAACTCTGGAAGAAGAATGGACCAATCTAAAATTTATTTTAACACAGCAGCCAACGAAAGTATAGGAAGAAGGAAGAGATGGACAAGAAGCCATGACTTATGAAAGTGGGATGAAAACCTTGCCAGAATTATTAACGATAAACAAGAAGCATATCGAAAATATCTATCAACTAGAACACTTGCTGTCCAAATAGATTAGAAACAGTAAAGAGCTATAGAATAAAAAGAGACGTTAGAAGACATCACAGAAAATTTTGGAATAATTTTGTTACCCAATTGGTAAAGATGAATTAAACAACTATAGGCCTATAAGCCTCATGTCCAACCTATATAAATTATTTTCGAAGGTAATAACATGAAGACTCACAAAATCTCTGGACGAAAACCAGCCCAACGAACAAGCAGGCTTCAGATCTGGTTTCAGTACAGCAGACCACCTCCAGGCAGTAAGCCAGATCATAGAGAAATTCAATTAATTTAACCTGTCACTGTACATAGCGTTTGTCGATTACATCAAGGCGATTGACTCTGTCGAGCATTCAAGTGTACTGCAAGCTCTAGAGAAACAATCTAGAGAATAGAATCAAAGTATATCAAAATTCTAGGCAATTTGTATTCTCAGAGCAAAGCAAAAGTGAAGACGGAACGAGAGGGAGAGTTCTTCCGACTAGGCAGAGGAGTTAAACAAGGCGACCCAATTTCACCAAAATTGTTCACAAGCGTACTAGAGGAAGTATTCAAGAAGCTTAAATGGGAAAATAAATATGACATCACAATAAATGGCACAAGGCTAACCAACCTACGATTTGCGGATGATATCGCACTATCCGCCAGGTCTCCAAACGAATTGCAAGAATGCTAACAGAACTGAACGACTGGAGCAATCAGGTCGGGCTTCAAATAAACTTCAACAAAACAAACTTAATGACGAACAGGAAGCCAACGCCTATCTCGATACATGCAAAAGACATAGTATATGTGGATGACTACATTTACCTTGGACAGATTGTCTCACTACACCAAGGAACAGAGAAATAAGTACAAAGGGGGACCACACAATCTTATAAAGCTTTTGGGCGCTGAAATTCATACTTCTAGACAAGTCCCTAAACCGCAGAATAAGATTACAAGCCCTCAACTCATGCGTATTCCCGGTCTTAACATATGGCTGCCAAACCTGGGTCCTAACAGAAAGACAAAGGAGGAGCATTGAAATCTGCCAAAGAAAGATGGAGAAGAAGATAGAGGGTACCTCACTCCGGGATAAGATTTCCAACATGACGCTACAGAAAATTACAACTTCAAAGAACATTACTCAAAAAGCCCTCCAAACAAAGTGGACGTGGGGTGGTCATGTAACAAGACAACAACAAGGCAGATGGGCGCGAGAAACCACCATGTGGCACCCCTAAATTGGAAGATGAACACGAGGTCGGCCAGGAGGAAGATGGGCAGACACTTTCAAACTGATGTTGGGAGGACATTGGTCAACCACAGCCCGCAACAGGAAGTGGAAACAGCTGGCGAACAATCTAAGAATGGACTAAAATTCTTAATAAACTGCAGTGAAGTGCACAAGTGAAAGACTCTATAAACATACTTAAGACATTAAAACTTAGCCCCCCTCTTGTAGGAGGCCATAAGCCTTCGCGGGACATAGTGGCTACATTAATTAATTTATTCATTCAATTCGAAACGGACATCACAGGACAAAATCCAAAAACATAAAATCTTAAGGCTATTAATGGAGAGCTATATGAAAGAGTTAAAAATTCCTTTAGAACATTGTTTAGAACATTTTCAAAAGTTATGGCAGCAAAAAAATGAAATTTTAAATCTCTTAACTTCTATCAATAATTACATAGATGCTTTTGCTTTAGAAGAATTAAATACAACACTCGTCCGCTACACAAATAACAAAACTCCAGGCGAAGATGGTATTAACCTGGAATTATTTAAGTATGCCAGATCTGCTTTTAATGAAATATTTCAATTTCTTTAATAGAATTTATAATGAGGCCCCCCGCCAAAAAGCTGGCAACAAGCTGTTTTAATCCCACTACACAAAAAAGATATATATAAGTGTGCTAATTTAAGAGGAATAAGCCTTTTGGACTCAGGCTACAAAATATACACCAAGTTACTAAAATCTAGATTAACTACTTATTATGACAATTTATTACATGAAACGCAAAATGGGTTCCGAAAAGGAGGATCCTGTACAGATGGATACTTACTATTAAAATTATAACAGAGAAACACAGAGATTAATATTGAAACACACATGGCGTTTATTGACTTGAAGAAGGCATTTTACAAAGTAAATACAAACTAATTATTAGAAATTCTCAAATATGATGGTATCCCAGGTCAACTGACAAAAGCTATATGTGATATTTTTAAGAATAATTACATCCGGATTAAGATTCAAAATAAAATATCTGAATGCAAACCAATTAATCAAGGAGTTAGACAAGGATGTGGTCTTTCTCCAATGCTCTACATAATATGATTAAAGAATGGAGACTTCAACCGCAAGGCGATATACCGCTTAATATTTTATATAATTTAGACACTATTATTTGCTGATGACATTGTGTTTATAGCTAATTCAGAAGATGACCTACAAAGTTCAGTCCACACTTTTCACCAAAATTGCAATAAATTGCAACATGGAAATCTCAACAGAAAAATCTAAAGTCATGGCATTCCTACGAAAAGACTCAGTTCGCAGTATAATTTTTATTAATAATAAAATATTACAACAAACTAACAAATTTAACTAACTCTGATACCTAGTTACTTATGAAGAGGAAAATATTTTATTCAAAAAATTATACAATTTAACAGAGTAATAATAATACTTTATTTGTTCTGGCAGAGTTAAGGCCATAAGGCCCTCTCTTCCACTCAACCAGCACAAATACAAATAAATATTTGACAAATATAGATGTACACTATACTAATTATAAACAGTTAAAGATACAATACATGTAGCAATGTAAATGTCATGTACAAACAACATTTTATAGGGTAATAACAATAATGATACAATAATAATAATATAAATATGATACATTATACGGGAAACACCAATTAATATATATACCTTACACTGGATAATAATGAAGTCGAGTTTAGAGCAAATATAAATTTAGATTTCTTTTAAAAGATGCCAATGTCCGGCAGCCCCTTATTTCTTGTGGTAGGGAATTTCAGTTGCGAGAAGTGAATATGGTATATGACATGGAGTGATGTGATGTCCTATGTTGCGGTATATTAAGTAAGAGACTATGTTGTGATCTTGTGTTTAAGTTATGGTTTGAGGATAGATACTGGAAACGAGATGATAAATAATTGGGAATCGAGGTATGTAGGATTTTAAATAGGAGAATTAGACAGTGCGATTTTCTTCTCTCTTTTAGATGTAGCCATGAGAATTCGTGGAATAATGGAGAAATGTGATCGTATTTTCGAACATTAAATATGAATCTGATACACAAATTATGGACACGCTGCAGTTTGTCCGACAATCCGTCACTTATGTCAGTTAGTAGAACGTCACAGTAGTCAAATTGCGGAATCACTAAAGTTTGGATTAAAATTCTTTTAAGAGTTGTAGGAAGAAAATGTTTAAGTCGCTTTAGGGAATGCATTATGGAGAAGATCCTTTTAGATGTTTGTTTTACTTGCACATGTCAATTTAAATTAGAATCTAAGTAAAATCCCAAGTTTTTAACGACGTCGGTATAAGGAATTTGTTCATTATCTAATATGACAGCCGGCATATTGCCATTGTTTATGAAGTGTAATAGCCTTGGATGTCCGATAATTATTGCTTGCGTTTTGTTTACATTTAGTTTCAGCCCATATTGTCTGGACCATAAAGATATATGCCTGAGGTCAGTGTTTACTTTGTCAATATGTTCATTAATTTCGTCAGGCCTAAAGTGGTGTAAATCTGTAGGTCGTCGGCGTAAATATGATGCTTGCAGTTTTGTAGTTTCTTGGTCACGTCATTAATACAAATCGAGAAGAGAAGAGGAGCGAGGACGCCGCCTTGAGGTACCCCTTTCCTCACCAAGCACCAGGAAGAAATGCGATTATTAACAGAAACTGATTGCTGACGATTAGTGAGGTAAGATCTAAACCAATCAAGGCAGTTTTCCGACAGATGAAGTGTCTTTAGTCTCCCTAGCATTAAGTCTATATCTACTCTGTCAAAGGCTTTGCTGTAGTCGAGTAGGACTATTGCGGTGAGTTTGCTTTTGTCCATCGAGTCTCTTATGTCCTCTACAATGTCAAGTAGTGCAGTACTTGTATGATGTCCTGTTCTAAAACCAGACTGATGCTTATCAAGTAAGTCATGTGTGATGAGGTAGTATGTTAACTGTGAGTGTGTGTATGTGTTCCAGTGCTTTAGAAAACAGGGAAGAATACTAATTGGTCTATAATCATCGAATGTTGTGGGAGTGTTTGATTTCGGTGTAGGACGAACTAGATTCATTTTCCAGAGTCTGGGATAGGTCCCGGTCATTATAGAGGCATTAAAATATGGATTATTGTTGGGAGAATTTCTCTTATTTTTTGCAGGAGAGTTATTGTTATATTGTCTATTCCTTGTGCTTTAGACTTAATACGTAATACTGCTCTTTTGGCGTCATCAGGTGAGATATAGGAAAAAAAGAATTTGTCTGGGGTAGGTTGGGAATATGACATTAGTCCATCTATTGTCTGTTGTTTGTGTTGTGAGTTGTCAGTAGGGAGGCGCGTAAAATGGTCATTCAACTCATCTAGTGGGAATTATAAATAATATTTTCAAGCCAAACACAGTACAGCAACACACACGAACTAGAATTTATAAAACACTGGTCAGACCCATATTATGTTACGGCAGTGAGGCCTGAACAATTCGCAGTGTAGATGAATAAAAACTAACTGCGGCCGAAATGAAATTTATGACACGTACTGCAGGTTACTCAAGAACAGACCATAAAAGTAATTTTGAGATTCACAAAGAATTACAAACAGAATCAGTTAAGGAATATGTACAAAAATACAGGAACAACAGGAAATCTCACGTAAGACGAATGAGCATAACAAGAATACCACGTCAAATCTTAAATTACCTGCCACCAGGCAAGAGATCTTAAGGCAGATCCTTCAAACGTTGGATTGGGACCGTAACAGACTACTACGTTTATTACATGAAAGGAAGAAGAAGAAGAAGAAGGATAGATAATACTATGGAACCAATTCAAAAGTTGTTCCCACCTGCTCCACAAAGATTTCTTAGCACCATTTTTTTGAAATTGCAAAAAGGGTTGTAGTGTAAAATATGGCCGTAAAATTGTCGGTCTATTTTGTTCCTCGATATGTACCAATTGTTAAGGGCAGTCTTGCTCATAGAGAACCGAATAGAGCGGCCTCTCTGTGTTAAATTTTGTACGCAATTTCATACCGCTGCGCCATCTGAAGATGACCACGGTACTACTTGCGCATGGCCACGGTGGCTCAATCGCAATAAAAGTACCCTATCCTTACCCATTTTTTAAAAATAAAATTAAAACTTAACACTAGCAATGCTACATTGTGGACAATTTTAGCATGTTTTATTCTTACTCTCTTCAAAAGAAAATTACAAGAACTTTGCCAATTTTTCAGATGTCTTTAAGTATAAATTATTTTATTTTTTTTTAAATTCATCAATTAGTAAGTTGACTAAAATGATTTACACAATTTCATAAGTATTTATTAAAAACCATTCCACTTTTAGATGAACATAATGAATATGGGAAATTGCTATTTATTAGAAAATAATTGGAAATGTTAGACCTATACAACAAAAATATTGGCAAAATTTTTGTAATAATTTTCTTAAGTAAAAATAAAAATTCAAAATTGTTTACAAAGTAACATTTCTTGTGTTATTTCCATTAAGAAATATCAAACAGGATCTGGATAATGGATATGCTAAGGCAGCACCATTTGACGAGCCTGGTCTAATGAGTCTAATATGCTATTTGTTTTGTTTTTAAAGAACTGAAACCATAAAGAAATTTAAGCACAAGTTTTTAAATGTTCTTAAAATGAAAATTCAAAAATACCTTGGGTTTATAAGAATGTAGCAAAAAGAAATTCTATGCATTGTTTCTCTATTCTGAAATACTCATATGTGAATGCACGCACATCAACTCTATTTAGTAACCAGACTTGTCTTGATTAGTTTGCTTTTAAAAATAATTTTAAAAATGAAATAACATGATTCATTTATTGCCTTGTATTAAAATTAATATTTTAAAAAAATTATACATTTTATAGTTACTGCAGTATGTACATTATTCAAGATGAACAGAATATTTTCAATGAAACTTCAGTCACATACGTAGTTAAAGATTCAATATTTCAACAATAAACCTAATTATTTTATATGTAATTTTATAAGAAGATTATTTCACATTTATTTACCAGCTTCCTATTACCCCAAGCCCTATACTGGGATCACCTACTTTTACATTTTGATTAAAATATTTAATAGTTCATTAGAGAAGAAATATGTATATCTCCAAGGTGCAACAAGCTGAGAATGCCCTTGGCCTACCAGCTAGCTGCTGGCCCAATATCCACCTGCGAGAAAAATACAAATTGTTTGACATTTTAGGCTTACACACCTATTTAAACCTAACACAAATGCCTACCTTCATTACTACCAGGAAATCGCTGAATAGTTGAATATTAGGCCAAATTATTGTTGTTAAAATTGACGGAACAGTTTTGTTCTCTAAGTAATTACCAACACTTCATATTTAGATTTTTTTGCACATGTTAAATAAATGTTATAAAAGACATAGAAAGTTCTCAACGAGGTAGCAGTAAGTATGAATTAAAATTTACATGACACAATATTAACATAATTTTAAATTTTGTAATTTAAAATATGCTCTATAATAGTTCAAAAATTTATTTTTAATAAAACACAACCACTTTTCTGCATAGTCTATAATGTACTGGTACGTTCTTGCAATACACTTGTAGATATTCTCGAAGCGCAACTTCTTTACACCTACTGTAGAGCCTGGAAAAAAAAAATATATATATACATACACATATATATTTATATATACATATACAGTGAGTTTCACTTGACCTGCGGTCGTTAGTGGGAAAAGTGACTGCAAGCATTGAGTCATCAACTCACGCTGTCCATGCAATGTCTATGCTAGTGGCCGCAAATCGAGTGAAACTCACTGTATATATAATATGTGTCAATGTCCTTCACAATGAAGGTATTCCCAACCCTTATATATATTGACGATCTAGGATCATACTATTCTAAGTAAGTGTTTTATTTAGAATTCTAGTTATGTCAATGTCCCATATCTATGGGCATTGAAAAATAAATAAAAACCCAAGAATTTCATACTCTAATTTTCCAAAGGTGTTACTAATCAAAATATTGAATTCCTGATTTATTATCAAATGGCTTTGGAAATGTAACATTCACAACAAGAATTGTAAAAAGATGGACTTCACACAATATGATCCTGAACCATTGTATATGTATTATGTACATGTATACACTTACATATTTTAAGTTCTTTCTTGTAATATTTCACAAGCAGTCAAACTTGCATTGAAAATTGAAATTACAATACCTGAAAATACTTTACTTAAAAGGACAGAATACTAATACCATAAATAAACTAATAATAATGATTACGCTGTCTTCATTATTACCATTCAGTGTTTATTTACTTTCTTTTTTAAGTAAAGTCTTCAATATTGGAATGTTTCTTCTCTGGTTGGCAACGAGCATTCTAATATGCTGAGTATATTGGCGGTTCGTATGATTTGTAATTATATCCAGTTTTATCTGTTGGCACATGTGTATGGTTCTACTTAGATTGGCTTTTTTTTCGCTCAACTTTAGATTACCTTACCCTTCAGTTTCCATAGTATATTCTTTTAATACTGTTTCTCTACGTACTTCTGCCTTTACTAACATTTGATAATATTTTAAACACTTCTTACAATACTTATAACTTTCTTTACAATTATTACATATTTATCTATGTATGCAATGATTTCTTCAAAGTTATGCAGATTTGTTTTGCATATGCACAAACGCTTAAATGAACTTCTACTAATTGGTGGAGATATCTGTGAAATTGGAATAAAATCAATATTCAAAAATGGATGTTCACTCATTTCATTTTGTTAGGTACCGATGCTAAAAAGTTAGTGAACATTTAATTAAATAATATGCATGTAATTTGTTTAGTTAGGTTAGGAAGGGGAATTTATTGCAAAGGTTGATCATATTGATTTCACATCTATGTGGTTCCGTCTAGCAATACAACTCTATAAACTGTTTATAAATATTTGCACATGTGCACCGTTATTCTGCAGGACTTAAAAATTATTAGGAAATGGGGGTATGATTGCAGATTCCAGGAGTATATTAAATAGATGGAAAAGTTACTTTAATCAGCTATTAAATGTACAAACAGAACAGGACATTGAGGAGGATAATTTACAGACAGCAGAAATGCTAGTTGCAGAACCAAACGCATTAGAGGTTGAAATGGCAATTGGAAAATTGAAGATGTATAAAGCATCAGGTTCAGATGAGATCCCAGCAGAACTGATAAAATCAGGGGGAGAAAAATTGATGGACAAGATACGCTGGTTGCTTACTATGACTTGGGAAAAAGAAGCTCTTCCAGATGAATGGAAGGAATCAATTATCGTACCAATTTATAAGAAAGGATTGCAACAACTACAGGGGCATCTCATTACTTTCAACTTCGTACAAAATTCTTACAAATATATTAGTAAGCAGACTTACTCCCTATATTGATGAGATTCTAGGAGATGATCAATGTGCATTTAGAAGAAACAGGTCTACAACAGATCAGATTTTTAGTATAAGACAGATTTTAGAAAAGAAATGGGAATATAATGGTACTGTACATCAACTATATGTAGACTTCAAAAAATCATATGATTCAATTAAGAGGGAGAAGTTTTATAGCATCCTGCTGGAGTTCGGAATTCCTAAAAAGTTAGTTAGACTTATACGAATGTGTCTAAATGGCACAAAGAGTAGGGTGCGTGTAGGCAAATAGTTGTCGGACACTTTTGAAATCCAGAATGGGTTGAAGCAAGGAGATGCACTATCTCCTCTACTATTTAATTTTGTACTAGAGCATGCCATTAAATCTTTAGAGAAAAAGGAAGGCTTACAACTCAATGGTATTAATAAGCTGTTAGTTTATGCTGATGATATAGTACTATTGGCCGATAGCGAGGAGATACTAAAGGACAACACGCACACACCATTGAGTTACACTACGAAATTAGGACTGGAAGTAAATATCAGTAAAACTAAATATATGGTCACACGTAGAAATTCAATATATAATGGAAATGGACAGCTAATGACAAATGAGGGAATTTTTGAGGAAGTGGCCGAATTCAGATACCTAGGAACATTAATCACAAATAGGAATGAGATGCACAAAGAAATTAAACATAGGCTCAATTCTGGAAATGCGTGCTATTATGCATTGCAGAGACTCTTGACGTCTCAACTCCTTTCAAAAAACGTTAAACTGAAAATATATAAAACTATTATTCTACCAGTTATATTATATGGGTGTGAAACATGGACTCTTACTTTAAGGGAGGAAAGGAGATTACAAATATTTCAGAATAAAGTATTTAGGAAAATTTTTGGACCAAAGAGAAATGAACAGACAGGTGAATGGAGAAGACTACATAACAACGAACTACATTGTCTTTATAGGAAGCCAGATATAATAAGAACAATTCAGTCTCGTAGACTGCGATGGGCAGGACATGTTGCACGTATGGTGAATTAAATACTTGCATGGAAGCTTCTTGTAGGAAAGCCAGAGGGAAAACGTCCAGTTGGTAGACCAAGAATGAGGTGGGAGAATAACATTAACTATGATTTGAGGGAAGTAGATTATACAGGGAATGATTGGAAAGCATTAGCTCAGGATAGGGATGTATGTAGAGCTTATGTCCGCGCGGCCATGAACCTACGGGTTCGATAGTGCCAGTGAGTAAGAGTAAGTAAGTAAGGTAAACAGAAGTTTTTTTTTAATTTTTTGTCACATAATGGAAACTTTATACCTAAATTTCTGTTATCCTTTAAGATTAAATTTTACACTTATGGGTGTTCTGAATAATGCCATCTCACTTTCATAACTGAATCTAATAAGGAACACTAAACAAAAATAATGAAACTTCAAAGTTAGTAAAATGAAGGTAGCAGCATTAGATCCACTCTGAATACCTCAAATTTACTTACCTAAAACTTTATATATGTTTAGACTTCCCAATCACTGTCATACGAAAGTACACACTAGGATTTGATCTTTACAGCCTCGTTTATTCTGTGAAAGAAATAATGATGAATAAGTACACACATTACAGGATAAGAAATAAAAATAAATGAGGTAGGCCTATAAAAATTTTTAGGGGGTATTTTAATGTCATGATGCAAACAAAATATGCGGCGTGCCAATTTACATAATTCACAGTTTGGCCTATTATTTGAAACACTATTTTCTGAAGTAAAAATTTTTGAGTAAAATTATACCATATGTAATCATTCACCTACCTTCCATTAGCTGTATTTTCCAGCTTCACTTTATCCTTCGGATTGTAGATAATTAATTAATTTAACAATTAACTTCGATGCATCAATAATATTATATTATATTATATTATATTCAACCTCAAAACTTCTCTTCGTACAGTACATAACAATTCCACCGTTGATTTATTTAAATTTAATTCGAGTTTACATTTTACAACTCGATTTATTTGTACGTCATACGTCAACAATCGATAAAATAGCGACGGTGGCGCGGTCTTAAGATGTCCACGGTACTACGTGGAAAAAAAAAACTAATAAATATTGCGTCCAAATCTCCCTATAATGATTCAATGGCCTGGTCTTGCTCCAATGAGAATCAAATGGAACAGGTGACGATTTATATGATTTGAATGTGGAAACAACTGATACATCTTCCTCAGAACAATTTACAAATATCCAGCAAGATGAAGAAGAATTCGAAGGTAATCAATCAGATTAACATTAACCACATCAAGAATAATTTTTTGTCACTTATATCATTTCCAATAGTACCATTTTTAATCAATATAATAATATTTTTAATACAACTTAACCACAAAAGATTATGGAGTATTCCTATCGGGGATACCACGTTAAAAAATGCGTCAAGTACACTACCACATAGGAGGTGCGGAAATGTCTGCATATTATGTAGAATACGACTTCTTCAAATTTTAGAATCCCGATATCTCAAGATTGATTAATATTATGAAAAAACGTATAAGAATTTTTATAGAAAATTGCATGATCTACAACAATCGTCTCATCTAATTTCATGATAAAACTTACCGTTTGGCTGAAAATCCAAAAAACCCATATTAGCGAACTTTGACCTTGAATTCTTTTTCAGATGTTGGATCGATTGGGACTTTTAACATTTAATATATAATGGTGTACCCAACATTCATACCATTTTCAGCTCTATGCGAATTTTTGTAAATTGAAATAACTATTTTGACGGAACTAATAGCGCTCTTTGGTGATATATTTTCATTTTTGTTGTTTCGTGTATTCCATAAGTTGGCAATTCTGCTTCCTCTATATAAACAATCATAATTAAATACAGTTATTGGTCTGAACCGAAAGTGTAATTTTCGGTTCGTAACATCAGTGCCGTTATCCTCCTTTAACTGAAAGATTCGTGAACTGTGCCAATTTCCTTTCTCTCTGCATCTACCCCCCCACTCTCCTTTCTACCTCTCCCATTACGCTGTTGTACTGTGCATCTTCCCCTTCTACCTCGGAACGATCAAATATGATACGCACATTCAGAACATAATCATTCGATCGGAAATTTAGGTTGGAATATTGTCGTCGTCTGGAGAACGCGAGTGGCGTGCTTTTGGTTTTTGGTCCAGTGGACCAGGGAAAGCCACCCTGGCAAGGACTGAAAGTATGTATGTGATATTGTTTGTGTGAGTTATATTTTTTATGTTTATTATTATTTTGTCTTTTAATTTATGAATGATCAAAGTTATTCTTTAATTCTCTTTTTCTAAACTTCAGACGTTCAATTTATATTAAACATCATTTTTGTATATAATGCTTAATGTTTAATTATTTGTGTGTATACTGCTGTTTGGCATATTCCCGTACACTAGCTTGCTTAGAGGTCATACAAACTTCATTTTTTCCGTCCAGCTTTCATGGTTTATAATAATAATAATAATAATAATAATAATAATAATAATAATAATAATAATCATAATAATAATAATAATAATAATAATAATAATACATTCAGCTTAGCTAAGTATCATAGATTACTACAGTGTTTTAAGATCTATTGTTGATTAATGTTTAAGTATTTAGTTAGGAAGGATGAATCAATCTTTGCCTCTCACGGGCCCGGAGAAAGGGCTTTTGAAATCATGTACCTGTATATTTACTAAAACCTCAAGGCTAATATCTATTGTATAATATGGGTATATATATACACCCAAGGGAAACAAAAGACGAAACGCGGCACAGGCCGATTGATTCCTGTTGCTAAAATACATAATGTTGATTCTTTATAGGCTTTCTTTTTACGTTACTTTCACATTTACTTTTGAGGCATTTTGAGGATACTTAAAATAAATGTATAGAATCGTAGGGTTATTAACATTTTTGTAACGTAATTTGTTTGTTTCATCACCTCTAGTTTCCCGGGAAGTATTCAAATTTAGGTTTCAATCACATTATGCTTGTAACAAATATTTACACTTATATACTGTAACTTTCGTCGAATTCCAGTCACTGGATAATTCCATCACTATGGCCATTTAATAGTCGATGTTTTCTATTCGTAATTATATAATCAGAATTTCGATGCAAAATAGGAATTTACTAATTTGGACAACACAATATTACGGTCTGACCAGCCTCATGGGCTAGTGGTCAGCGTTTCTGACAACAGTTTGAAGTCCCGAGTTCTATTCCGGGTAAATCCACCGGAATGTTTCCTTGAAGGCAATTATTCCTGAGGTTGCCCTGTGATCTGTAATTTAGGTTAAGTTTAGGTTAAGAACTATCCTTGTGCTTCATTATTATTTATCACCTTCATCATATCATCGGAGGTACGTAACTCGGCCTTCCAGGTTGCCCCACTAAGAAAAAAATGGAATTACAATTCCCCGCCAATGCCTGGGGAGTAAACCAGAAATGTTATGATGACAATAACAAGGTTGGCATTAGGACAAAACAAGTATTATAGGTCTACAACAGTCCTTAATATTCGACTTTGTCTCGATCTCAATAATGGTGGGGTTCAAATAACATTCGTTACAAACACACTCATAACACTAATTATATTTACAACCTAAATAGTCTTCTTTACAATATAACATTTTAAAACTCGAACAGAAGTTGGCTGTTATCATCACAGTATATATAGCTTCTTAGTAACATTTCCAGCCGTTATTTGCAGTACTGTCGTGGAGATGTCTTAACTCCTCTACATCTTATCAGCAACTGTCAAATTATTCTGTATTTATAAATGATGGATATCAGAAAAAAACAGTAAGCTACCTTCTGCAGGATAACCTAGAAAACGTCGTACCCTTAAATGTACAAATGTGCTAAATTTAGGTGGTAAATAAGCTATATTGTATGACTAAATTGTATATTTTACTGTTTCAAACTTCTATATGAGATAGCTTTCCATGGAGAATCTAACGACTTGTCAAACTCCATTTCGACAAAGACGTAACTTACCTGTTTTTTTTCGGCGTCTTTCAATTTTAATCTTATGCACTTTGAATCAATAAAAATCACTCAACATTTAAACAGACAGTTTTGTATTTAAAATTGAAAACATTTTAAATATTTACAACAATCAACTTTCAAGGCAAAATCCAGCTTTTGTAAAGTTCTGATATTTATTAGTCCAGAAAAATATACGGGCATACTATGTATACAATAGTTAAAATAAATCATTCTAATCATCCCTATTTTCTTACTATGGCCAAATTACCACAAATTTACGATTGCCAACCCAATTACCGGACAAAATACTTTTTTTTATTCGATTCCCCAGATTGTCATTTCGACATTTCTGCTGCTGGCATTGGTGTAATTGTAACCCACTTTTGAAGCCTTGAAGGCGGAGTTACGATTATACGATGGATGATAAATGATAATGAAGCGTCAGACCATGGGCAACCATAGGAAAAATTCTTATGTTTGACCGAAAATCGAACCCTGGACCTCATTAACAGTAGTCAGAAACGCTGACAACAAGCCCATGAGGCTGCTCGCAAATAATATAATTCGTAGTTCAACTGCTAATATGAGTCACTGACACTACTGAAAATAAAATATCAACGTTTACACCCCCAAAAATTATATTTGTTTCTGTCATTTTTACTGATGTATTTAAAGCCTTCCCTTAGATCAATGGAATCTTTTATCGATACTCAATTTTAGAATAATTTGAAGTCTACATTAAAAACAGCTATTACAAAGCATAGACATAGGCCTAATATAGAAAGATTAATTACAAAATAGGAAATATAAAAATGAAAAGCTCATTATACTCGTATTAAATCATTTTTAGTCAGGCTATCCTTAACATAAAATAGCATAGAAATCCAGAGGCAGGTCGCCAGAAACAGGGTAGAAAGAAAAGTGAAACATTCAATGCAGGTATAGGTTGTTTTTTAAACCTGTACGCTAAAGATGGAAAAATGGAAAAGATAAATTTTCTGTTAATACATTCATTACATTTACGACATGTAATTATGCATTTTATTTTATTTAACAAGATATTTTTATCAATCTGCTAACAATGTTTCAAGCCCATGTTTTCCGTTTACAGAGATTTAGGCGCTCTCCCCCTACAGGGAAGAATTTGGACCATACTAATTTAGTTACACTTGTTTTCGTATAGATATCATTTTTAGTGGTCCGTGGTCAGCGGTTTGCCTCACACTGATATCTAGGAAACCAAGGTAGTTTTAGGACGAGAAAATTCGGTAAATTTTGCTTAGAGGCCTTTTTATTCAGGCTTAAGGATTTCTTAGGAGCCTGAAAATCTTGTGACTCAGGACCCACGGCTTAAAGTCCCTCCCGGAGGAATTGCTCCTTGGATTTTTCCGTCCTAAAATAATCCATCGGCCACGGCCAGGTTTGAACCCGCGACCCTCGGGACCAGAGGCAAGGAGCATAACCACTAGTCCACTGCGGCCGACAATGTTTTTGCTCATCTTAAAAAAATTCTCCCTTTGTCGATCTTAAGAAATTGTCCGCTCTTAGGAAAATGTTAGTAGAAACACTTGCAATGCCCCATTTTTAAAGACTTAATATTATTTTCACTCAAAGACTTCAACGTGTTCATAATTCTTGCGCACGTTTTATTTGTGGTATTCGGAAATTTGACCATGTTACACCGTCCCTGGAACAATTATCTAAGCGATCGTAGGACTGTCCATTCCCTATCCCTTCTCTATAAAATACTTCACACATCATCGCCTAATTACACTAGTCTGCATGATATCAGATTATTGAAAATTAATATGTGTTCAATTATTTATCCTGATTCCAAGAACTGTTCATAGTTTTTTTCTATCACGAACAGTTTTTTTCACAATGGACCTAATCTGCTTTCATATATTTATTGGTGAGAGCATAATATGTGCCAGACGGTAATGAGTATTGGTGGAGGGAAATTTGTCAATTCAAACCTCTAATGTAAGTGCGTGACCTTTGAAGTTTTTTTCATATCAGAAACTTTCTTTATGAATTCTGTTCTCATTTTGTCTCTCTATCGTGACTGAAAGTATAGCAATGTTTACAGGCAAGTGTGTGAACAATCCTAACGTTTTCTGCTATATTTGTGGAAATTATACAATGCTTAAACAAATAACTGATATTACGGACTTTGAGAAATAAGCTTACTCTGCTTATTTTAAAGTGAAACTTTGGTGACCAGGAAAGAAAGTTTCCCGCTATTGCATTGAGAGGATAAGATTGTGGACAAAAGGGAAGAAAACGTGCATGCCGTTTGCGATTGCTATGGTGTGGAAGGAGCCTAAAGACCACCTTAATGACTGTTACTCCTGTTTGTTTAATGTTCAGAGGTGTAATTAAAAAAATAACCAAATTGTCTATCCAATCATCCCTTCAGCCTTTAGGCTAGTTCCACCTGGAGAAGAGCTGCTTGTTTCTCTTTCTCCAGCTGTTTTAGAAAACCTGACAGAATATAATGTTGAAAGTGAACTTAATTCAATCACTAACGACGATACTGATGATATATATCAGCCTGAAGATGGCTTTACTCAACAACGGTTGTCTCAATGTGGCCTTAAGTATCTAGTTCGTGATATGAATTTGCCAAAGGAATGTGTGCCCGAAACCAAAAACGTCCTACTTGTAGACCTTGAAAAAGTCCTGTTTCCACAACTGCACATCAAATTGAGCTTGATGACGTATTTGTAAGAGCAGTACCAAAGGATGGGCCTTGCTTCAAGTACCTTTGTAAGAAATTTCTGTCCATCACTCAAGAAAAATTGAAAGCTGGAATTTTTGTTGGTCCGCAAATAAATAAACTGCTGAATGATGATTATTTTGGATAAAACAATGCATGAAGCGGGAAAAGAAGCACAGACCGCTTTCTGACCTGTTACTGAAAACATTCTAGGTAATAACAAATATCCTAAATATAAGGTAATTGCGGAAAATATGTTGGAAATTTTCAAAACGTTGAATTGTAACATGAGTGTGAAAGTTCACTTTCTGCATTCCCATATTGATTACTTCCCCAAAAATCTGGGACAATAGAGCAAGCTGAAGGTTTTCACCAGGAAGTACCAGGGAACATAGAACGTAACTATTTTTGGATGTTGATGAGGGACATTAAAAATGGAGGAACTTCAAGCAAGTCAAAGATGGGAAGGTTTAAAAATTAATGAAAAACCATTTACTTTCTGTTTTGTTACAAGGTAATGAAGAAATTACTACGACAGTTCTTTACAGTATCTTTAACAAAAATTTATCTTATGTGAAATGAAGTTTCGATATTTGTGCTTGTAGTGGCTAAAACGTGAAAATATAAATTCATATTTTGTGCAAAAACCTGACGTGATAGACAAAAATGGAAATGGATTCTGGTATCAGTATACAAAATTGGTTTAAAAACACCTATTCTAAAAAATGATCTGAGAAAAAGCTTTAAAATGCAGACTTGTGTTATTTGTCACGCCGCTTCATCAGACTATCCGACACACATAATCAGCACATTGTCCTTCATATCCCTCATCACACTGTGTATTATTCATTATCTTTTTCGGCCTCACTTAAAAAAAACATGGAATTCCGTTGCGCCCTATGTCAGAGACTGTCAAACTATAACATCCTTCAAAAACATCCTTCAAAAACAAACTAAATAATTATTTAATAACAAACTAACTTATACACCTCACTAATAGTATTCTTTTAACAATTAATAAATTTAATTATTTATGAAATTAATATTACGATTAACAAATATTTTCATTTGTTTTGTTTTAAATATTGTATAATCGTAAAATTAGTTTTCTATATCATATTATCTTTCTTTGTTTTTTATATACATCAGACAGGGACAAAATGGTGTATATATTTTATTTTTAGTTGTATTCTTAAATTTAACTAATATTAACTGGCTGCATTATAGATCGTAATATAATAGATATTATCTTTTTGATCAAATTTTAATTTAGTATTTAATATTAGAGTTAATTGAGATTGTTATATTCTGATGGAATATATGTTTGTCCTGGTGAGTGGAAGAGATGGCCACATGACCTTAACTCCACAAGGCTAAATAAATATAATCTAATCCAAACTTTTTTTTTCAAAATGACCTAAAAATTATCTACTGGATCTAAAAAAATCCATGCCGCGACAGGCCTAGAATGTCCTTGGCCTACCTGCCGGATGCTGTCCTCATATCCACATGTGTTAATCATTGAGATTGACGGTCATCCAGCAAGTGTAGGGGTGACGTCTGGTCAGCATGACGAGTCCCACAACCGTTGCATCTCATTTTCTCAACCTGGAGCCGCTACGTATTGTAACTACTAAAATGCCTTTACAATGTTATGTGGGCACTGGTCACATACTTGCCGAAATTCCATGAGAAAACTTCTTTCCCCACGGATACCCGAACCAGCGTAAGTCCCGTAACTCTACATTCGCTAAATATTTGAGTGCTCTTGTGCTTCAATTTAGATAAATAAATTCAGCCCTAGTCATCATAGTCTCAGCATATCTTCTTTCCAATTACTCCTTGGTTTTCCACTGTTTCGCCTGCCAGGATGTTGGTAATTGAAGATTTATTCGACCTTCTGTCATCCCCCCCCCATTCTTATCACATGTTTTAACCATCTTAAATTCCTTAGTTCAATTAGATCGATGATGGTATTTCGTTTAAGCAATTTTTACTTTGATATTAAATTTCTAGGTGATCGAATGAAGCTGGGACAAAATTTACTGTAGGTCAGGTCATTCTCAATTATATGAAACTTCAGTTTAAAACTTTCGTAGGTATTTACGAACATCTTAAAGTGCTAAAAAGTTATCCTGAAAGTTTAATAAATTCCGAAAGATCTGCAACGTTATTTAACTAGACAGTCACATATCTGAAGAATACTGATGTATCAAGTACAAATTTTATTACTTCAACATTTCATTTAATTACTACAACGAATGTTCAAACATATTTTTAAAAGTATTGATGAATTAATTAGATTATGAAATATGTAAAAGTCAATTCATGGTAGATCATTTTGTCTTTGCTATAGTACGTATGATGCTCGTGTCTGTTGAGCGGCATTGCTGCTAGGTAGCAACAAGTGTAGATTCCTTCTATTTCTGTATTTACAAAGGGGAACATTTTAATACTACATGCGGCACAATTCTCTGACATTGAATGGGTAAGTCTTATATCTTTGTTTCTATTTTGTTTCGAACAGTGAATGATTTATTAAGAGAAATAAAAAAAGAGCGATTGTTGGTTTATTTGTGTGTAATTAATAAATCCGGTCACACACAAAGTCTCCTGTAATTGATAGCATTCATTAATAAATATAATAAAAAAATATGCTAGCAACACACAAAGCGATAAATTATTAAAAGCAATTTGCGTAATTGGACGACTGTTTTGATAAATATTAATGTAGTTATGCTTAATTCAACAGACTGAGGACGTAATTCAAACTGCTACATAGGCATCATATGAAAATTATACGTTCTACGTGCTTCACAAAATAAACCTCGGTGTAATATGATTATATTCTACCTTTATTATATATATTTTACGGGAGAAGGGTTGAATGGAATGAAAATGTTGATATTAAACTCAACTTTATACCTAGATTCCGTCCATGTATTCATTAATTTTTATTTATGGCCCGAGCGCTGGAACTTTATTACTGCAGATTTAAAGTAATTTCTCTCACGTAAGCAAAATTTAAGAAATATAATCCCTACTTCCTAACTAAACTGATTTTATCTGTTATGTTGGAACGAAATAGTCGATTTCTCAAGTATCTAATTCTAATAGAGCTCACAACTTACATATCAGATTACTAATGAACACAAAGTGTCGATAAAACGAAAACATTGTATCTTCATTTCGCGCAAAGTATAAATTTTGAAACAAAAATACAAAAAATTGATATTTCGATATTTTCGATGCATCCTCTTAATCTAAAGCATTAGCTCCAGAAATATGTTAACATCTTTGGGATGAGGACGCTAGTATTTTGTTCAGCTTAGGAGGTGTAGGATCTCGCTTGGCTAATACTATGTAGGGCCTATAATCTGCGTGTAAGGTACGTTCTATAAACACTTAATATAACATACTGGAATACTCAGAGATACATGGAATGTAAATTCGTTGGGGTTGAACATAACCAGGTATCTACTTACGCAACTTAAGACATTTTAAATGTAATTTGTCCCATTACTACGTGATAGTTTAAACATTTATCCTCGAAATATTATGACCGCGAAAGTATGTTAATGTAATGTGAAATATACGAGTGGAAATATATTTGTACGTTATAGCCGTCGGCCATTTTGAATTTCCATAGAATACGTTTTTTTTACATTTTTAAACACATTTAAAATGTAACGAACCTAAACATTATCCTAATTTATTTACTCTGACCTAGGTGAATCCCATGAAACGCACTTTTTTGTTTTTTTTTCTTGTTTTACGCGGTTAAATATGTACATATGTTTGTGTATTACGCGGTTAAATCCGGACATAAATCAGTTATTTTCGACGGAAATGCTGTGTTGTCGACAGAGCCGTGGATGTTCGCTGGTTAGTAGCTTGGTTATCGCAGATTATTAATGAGGTTATCGCTGGTTTATAGAATAACTGTTGTAACCATAATGGCCATCACTCGAAGTATCCACTTTTTTTCATATCTACGAGTAAAATGAGTTAAAGATAATTAAATTCTGGGGTTGAGTGTTTTAATATATCATTTTATAATTATTTATTAGATTTAAATGGTGTTTAAGTGCTAATTAAATATAGCGCTAGTTTCCACGACGCTGTAAATTCCAATATCGTGTTCTTTTTCTAATGTAAGTCATAATTCTGACGCTCTATCGGAGCGGTCTAATCTATCCTGCCTTGACGAAGAACTGAGCGGATATGCAATGGTTCGAGCCTCAAATAAAGAAATTCATTTCTCATAGAATTTCGGAGAGTATGAGACAGATGTCCAACCTGTATTATTAAAAATTTGGGTAGCTGCAATTAGTAATGACTTAGGTTAAGGAAACTAGCCGAACGGCTCGGGAACCCGACACTAGCCACCACTGTACTGATAAATGATCGCTCATCTCTGTAAATGGCACAAATGTAAAACCAGCAGGCGACTGGTAGAACAATGCCTTTCAATGACTATAGTCGCCTGGAATTAATTATGGAAAATTGTAGAGGGGCCCATATTTTTAATTTGATATCTGGTTTCACAGTTCAGACACCTCGCATAATTTGACTAAAAGCGAATAACATTTGTTAAATGTGCAAAAGCGACCTCTTCAATTAACTATTTTAAAAATCTATACGTATACTACTCGGCTAAAATAAAAAGGTTTTAATAATTTTAAAATATTATTAAAATTGTAGCTCCGAATTAGAATCCTGCTGGATATATCCTGCTATAATTGTTAAACAATGTCCTACTGGTGATTCATAATGAAAATGTGCAGTGGAGCGGTGGAAAATATTGTCAATTGATTAGGTTTCACAGGAACTGCTCCAGTTAAATCAGAGGCGATATTCCGCACAACGCACAGTTATAAAATACACATAAAGAGAATGTAATCCTATAAATTTCCCATAGGGTTTACAAAGTATTTACACCTATAGAAAAAAATCGATGCTGACAATTTAAAAACGTTTAGAGGTAAAACCTTTATTAAAAATACAGTCATCCTCCAATGCATTTTTTTCCATTTTCCAGGAATGCAGACGTCCTTGCGCAATAAATGTGACTTACGTTAACACTGGTTATTTCGGAGACGATTTAACAAAATAGCAAAAATAACACGTTTTCTGTATAAGCACAGGTATCTATATATATAAATAAGCATAGACAAAACAACTAAGTACAATTTTCACCTGTGTTTGTCAACTGTTTTCTTCTTTTTTTAGTAGCTATTGAAGAGCTTTAGTGTTATCAATAAAACAATTTGGAAATATTTAGATATGCTGTTTTTAACTGCAATTGGAAAATCTCCATGGTGCAAGAATTCAATTTCTTAAAGAGAAGAAGGCCATGTTAAAAACATATCAGGCGTTTCTAACAGTAAGACATTAAAATCTAGCGCCAAAACTCCCATTTAAACTATAGGAGAGTAATAAATTATCATAACAGTTAATTACCTTTTTCTCCTCTGTTTGTCAAACTATTTTTTTTTGTTTAGTATCTATTGACGAGCTCTAAAGTAAAGTAAAGTAAAAAGTAAAGTGATCCCACAATAGGCCCGGAGGCCCAAGGGGTAGTAGGAGGTTAAGGCTCCCACTTTTTCTAGACAATCGGCACTTTATGTCAGCCTGGTTGTCAGCCCTGCGTGACGGCCGCCCTTACCCCAGAACAAGCGTCTGGTACTCATTTCCGTTAGAGGCTGAGTCGACCCCAGGGCCATAGTGCCGCCAGAGGGTTTGGGCCAGTTTAAAAATCCTGACCCCAACGGGACTTGAACCCTCGACCCTCCGGCTTGTAGCTCAGTGCCTTAACCACTACGCTACGGCGTGCCCCAAAGTAAAGTGATCCCATAACAGACCCGGAGGTCCTTGGGGTAGTAGGAGGTTAAGGTTCCTACTTTTTCTAGACAATCGGCACTTTATGTCAGCCGGTTTGTCAGCCCTGCGTGACGGCTGCCTTTACCCCCAGAACAAGCGTCTGGTACTCATTTCCGTTAGAGGCTGAGTCGACCCCAGGGCCATAGTGCCGCCAGAAGGTTTGGGTCAGTTTAAAAATCCTGACCCCAACGGGACTTGAACCCTCGACCCTCCGGCTTGTAGCTCAGTGCCTTAACCACTACGCTACGGCGTGCCCCATTCACGAGCTCTAGTGTCATCAATTAAAACATTTGAAACAGTTATTTCCTACGTTATATACTGCAAGGCAATGTTAATAGAAAATCTCCATGGTGTAAGAGTTTAATTACATCCAGAGAGCATGTGATATACAAAGGCCATGTTAAAAAATTACCTTGCCTTTTTAACTGCAAAGCATTAAAAACAACACCAATTCTATGATTTAAACTATATGGAAGTAATACATATATATGTGTTAATCACATAGGTAGACGATCATCCTGCCAGTGCAGGGATGACATGTGATCACCACCATGTCGGTTTCACCAGCCGGTAAAGCTGGTTTTCTCTACGTGGAGCCGCTACTTATTGTGGATACCCTGGGCGCTAATTTAGAATACTGTCACTCCATCATCAGTTATACTCCGACATAAACATGTACCCTATATTTTTATGATTAAAGTCTAATACAATTTAAAACTAACAATGTCTTATGTAATATAAAATTACGTGTGCTTATGGTCGAATTTCGACCAATGGGTCAACAGTAGTAGATTATAATTACTAAAAATTAGGCATTTTATATAAAACGAGGAAGAAATGAGAATATCTTTAAAAATCAATTTTATAAATTACACATTTTTTACCTGTTATGATTTTCATTTCTGTAGGTATTCCAAGAAATGAATCAACCAACATATTATAAGCAGTTGGTAGACCACGAATGAGGTGAGAGAATAACATTAACTATGATACGAGGAAAATAGAATATACACAGAATGATCGGAAAGCATTACCACTCGATAGGAATGTATGGAGAGCTTATCTCCGCGGTTCGATAGTGTCGCTGAGTAAGTAAGTAAACAACACATTATAAGAAATAACTAAAGCATATTAAGCACGTTAATAAAAAGGAAACTAACTAACTCGTTGGCACTACCGTACCCGGAAGTTCGTGGCCGCGCGGACATAATCTCTCCTATATAATTTACCTTCCTCGAATTACGATTAATGCTATTTTCCATCTCATTCTTGACCTACCTACTACACGCTATCTGTTTGGCAATCCTACAATAAATTTCCACGCCTCTCTTAGAATCACAATTCATGAAACATGCCTTCCCTAACGCCGTCTTCGGAAAGTAACTATTTGTATTACATTTAATTGCCCACAAAGAATATATAGTAAACATTTCCATTTAGCTGATTAATTTTCTCTCTGTGATCCAAACTTAGTCCTAAAAATGTAAAACAAATTAATGTTATATACACCCATCCATAGTAATTCTGCCCGAATGAAGGTCTTTCACTGCATTCATAGCAGTGTCATGTTATGATTGCAGTTTCACTAAGGAATTGTAGGTGTGGTAGCTTCCCGTTGTTTTCCACGCCGGTGAAGGGTGATGATGATAAGGATGATGGCCATATGATTTCGGGGACCGTTTATGTCTTACAGATTTTCTGACATATGTCTTACAGGTGAGGAATAACCCCGATGAAAACCTCACCCAGAAAAACTGTCCCGAACGGGGATCCAACCCGGGTCCGCTGCGCGACAAGGCAGCACGCTACCTCGAGGCCACAGCGGTGGAGTGTTATATACAGAGAGCGAAATATGTCAAAGGATTATGAGAGAATGAAAAGTAGATAATGTTTGAAAAATTGAAGTTACGCATGCATATCCAGATGACACTGTATAGTCCGGTACTGAGTACTAAACTAAACTGTAAATAAATGCAGTTTTTTTATTATCTTCTGATGTGATTTTTCTAGTATTAGAATATACTATCAACTAACATGCTAGTAAACAATATTCATTACTGATATTCAACATGGTCTCAAAAGTAGAGCATTGAGTTTTGATGTTGCCCAAAATAAACCTGCTCTATTTCAACTAATACATAGCAATCAATTTGTAGTCGTATCTGATTGTACCCGTCGAAGTCATGTATTATATCACTATAATTTGTTCGCAATCAAATCCAGTATTTTCATTGCTTGGGGCATTCCTCGCTTTTTGCTTAAATGAAATATACATTTTTAATTCAGTTTATTCCGACATTAAATTAATTTAAATCCAAGAAATTCTAGCTAATTTAACGGGAAATGTCATATTTGGGACACACTGAATGGACCGATAGAGTAGCTACGGATGCTGAGAAGCCGAAGGCTGTACCAGAATGGCAAACAAGAGTCAAGTCGTTTCTTGGGCCTTGTGTACCTACTACAGAAAATTCATAAAGAGCCATGAAAATATTGCCACGTCCCTACCTCAAATGATCGAAGAAAAACAACGATCCAATGGACAGAATAACCCAAAATGGCATTAGAGAATCTGCAGGAATGCCCTATATATTACCCCTGTTCTTGGATATCCGACGCCGGATGGGAATTACATCATTGACAGCGACGCCACAACACAGATATATTGTCCTAAGATTAAGGTGACGCAGGGGTCATCGCCTACTTAAGTCGAACACTGTCCAAGACTGAGAGGAACTATTTTGTAGCTGCCGGGAGCTACTCGCCACCGTCAGCGTCCTTAAACGTTCTCACAAATACCTATATGATCAGGCATTCCACCTCAGAACTAGCAATTCAGCGCTCACATGGTTGCTTGAATTCCTCAACCTGGAACCAACAAATCCACGAATACAACTTTACATCGGAAGATCGTCAGGGCAAGAAACCTCTTACGTAGACGCCTTATTTCGTCGACTTTGCCCGGACAACTGCAGTCACTTTGCCATGGTTGAGGAAAGTGAAGACACTGGAATAATTAAAGTTGTAACCGCCCAGTCTGTCTGTTGTTGAAATGAAGAATTGAGGAGGGAACAGCTAGAAGACATTGATATCTGGTAGGTTCTGCGTGATAAAGAATTTTGGCAACGACCTGTATGGGCAAAACGCAGCACGACCTACAAGAGATACTGGGCCCGATGGAAGTCCCTAACTGTCACAAACGGGGTCCTGAAACGGATATAGGAATCTGCGGATGGGAATACAACAACTGAACAGCTGGTTCTGTCCAGAAACAAAATTCGAGGGATGCTAGAGTAAACCCATGCTGGAGTGTCGGAGGACATCTTTGGGTTAAAAAAACTCCTACACAAGTTTCGTAAACGCTTCTACTGACTACTGAGGTCCTCGAATACGTAGTAGGAGCACCTTGCAACAGTACGACGTGGAAGCACCGTTTGAGAGAATGTCATCGACATGACTGTCCCTTTTCCAGAGATGGACGCTGGAAACTAATACTTGATGCTAGTCATGGACTACTCCACTAAATAGCCTTAAATCTACGCTATCTCCAAGAAGCCTCGACCATAGCCGACGCACTAGCCATTAACTTAATGTGTCGCTACGGTCAACCAATGGAGCTACATAGCGATGAGGGAAGCAACTTTGAGTCCCACCTAATGAAGGAGTTACTGCAACGACTGAGGATACGTAAGGCCAGGACTATCCTCCTTTATCCACAATCCATGGGACGGTAGAGTAGTAATGTTGCTATAGCTGGTTTCCGTCAGGGATGTTCACTATTATCTCTTTCCATGGTCTATGTTCTATTGGCTATTCCTCTCATTGCTGTCTTCAGATAAATATTTGTAATCTTATGGAATTAATCTGAGTTATCTGTTTTTCAGCAGCGCCTCATGTACACTTAAATCACCTAATTATACAGGTGAATATATAATAATAAACAAGCATGTATGGCAATGGTGCTTATTACACTGGTCTACAAAAAGTATTGTTTTAACTAGAATAAAAATAATATTTGTCATGCTGAATTCAAATATCATTTCAGTTTTTCCGATCACGCAGGAGTTTTGTATGATATTTATTTGACTTTTTTATAATACTACTCATTCCGACTTACCTAGAAAGTGGTAGATAGTGATGTTCTGGCACATTTTTCATCTGCAACATCTCTCTTCTTGATCGAAGAGTAGTCACCCAGCATATTAGAACTCCACTTGCCTTGGTACCTGTTTTCCATTGTCAAAAATTAGCTGATGATATTGCTCACCGTGCTCATCGCTGACAGCCTCAGGAATATCAGGGAAGAAGCCTAAGTATGAGTCCAAGAAGTGAATTTTTAAATACCAGTACATGTTGCTTTATTAGAATCCAGACGATCTACCACTAGGCCACGATAGTTTTCTGCTATATGGTATCCAAGGAAATTGCAACATATATTTTTTGGATTGCCCGGCTCCTTTTTCAAGTGGATGTAATAGTCCTCAAAATGTTCATAAACCATTAATGATCATATTTGTGGCCCTATAAAAATTCATTCTTCCGGTTTAGCCTCACTGATTTTGGGATAATTTTCCATTTCTAGTACAAGAATCCTTCAGAAAGTTTATCCATAAATTTGACGAAATTTTTCATTACAACTAATTTAATATGCAGTGGAAATAAATAATTTTTTCAGGATTCACTAAAGGGACATGTGACACGTTGTTCTGGCCAGGGATAAGAGATTTACGTTTCGGCTATTATTTTTAACATAGTGAGACTGGCACATCACAATGACAGATTAACAGGTCTGATCATGTCAAAACATGAATGAACCTGAGCAGTCGTGTCTTTTTATGCTTCAGCATGATATTATATATAATATCCTTGAATTCAGCTTCAACAAAATAGATAAATATAGAGTAAAGGTTGCTATGAAAAGTCAAAGAGAATGCTAAAATAATATTTTAAAAATTAGCTGTCACATGAAACCGTGCCTGATGGAAAAATTCTGACTACATTTCAAATTTCAGTACGAAAAAATGCACTAAATTCACTAATTATATTTATTGTGAAGAAATTTTGTCGACCAGTGTCATCAGCCACATTATTTAATATCGATGGACGAGATACCTTATATATATATAAATTAATGTCTGTTTGTTTGTATGTACGTTTCTTTGTTTGTTTGTATTTTATGCGCGGCCATACCGTTGACCCGATTGTGATGGGTTTTTTGCACAATGTTCAGGAGATTCCCGGGATCAACATAGACTCTAAGAGAGTTGTGATACTCAACTCCTACACCCTTAAACATCGCTCGTTGTAGTGGAAAACGTGAAAACAGTAGCTATTTGGACTCTTAAATGGCTTACGCTACCTAAAACATAAGAAATACACAAAATTAATGTACACAATATCTCAAAATGCTCTACAAAACTTCCGCGACAGCATATGTTTATCTCTTTGGGATAACTCACAATAACCATTTTTGTCTTCCATTGATACCAAGAGAATAACGCCCATTCGGGTGAACTTTCATCTTCATTATTGATACCAAGAGTCCCGCGCCGTCGTCGAGTGGTTAGGGCAAAACGTCTTGGCGCATAACTACGGAAAAAACTATTTTCACTCACCCTCATCAATTTATGTTTTTTTTTCACTCTAATATAATTGTTATATGACGGTTCTTAATTCTCTGCAAAGCAGGGTACAATCCTAATGTTTATGAAGACAATATAAACATCGGAAGTTCCCGATGGTTAAGAACTCATCTGGTCTATATCCCAGTTGTGTTATTAGCGTTGTGTGTTCAAGTTCAGTGAGATATTCTTCTTATTCTCTATGTATACTTCACCACAAGGTTTGTAATTTTATTGATATATTTTATGTTTTTCTATATAACCACCTGATATTATGTTAAATGCATGTGGAATTATATCTTCGATGCACTAAAAAATGTACACAATCGTCTTATTTTAAATTGAGCTACAAACAAAACAGTTCTGAACAGTAGTACACCCTTCGACAAAAAAAAGTTAGTCATCTCTTGAACTCACATTTCTTTTGAGTCATGCTCGGCACAGCCCTAGGTTCAAACTAGGAAACTAGTCATAATTGTGCAGTCCCTGAACTACTGTGTTATGTGGCATGAACTGAAGACTCTCCTACGTGTCCTGATAGCTCAGCGGTAAAGCACGCGGTCACTGTTTCTGTTAATGAAAATCGCAGGTTCGCGTCTTCAATTACGCAGTTTTTTTTCGTGATATTTGTATTAAAACGTTTTATGAATTAAATACATTTTATTTCGACATTTGAATTAATCTATACTTTTTAAGTTCATAATTGTTTTTTATACCTTTGATGTTATAACAATGTTAAATTATATATTTTTTGTCCTTGTATACTACTGTCTTCCTCTACTATTTAAAATTTTCATTGATTTCACTCTAGGCCTTTCGATGCATGCTTCATCTTCTGGAATTGTTGTAGTAGTATTGAATTAACTGTATGTCTAATAGAGGGTTTTGCTCATTAGGCATATTTTCGTTGAGAATGTTTGTATTCTTGTCCTTTTTGATAATTTCGATTTTTTCTAAAATGTTAATTTTATGTGTTTTATTTTCTCTGTGTATATTTACCCATTGTATTATCGATATCGTTGAAACTGTGGCCGCTTTCTGAAATGTGTTTAGCGAAATTTGATTTTATTGTTAAAGGAAAAGGCAAATCAAATTTTGCTGTACACCAGATTTGAATCCAATCGAAAATGTGTGGGCTAAGATAAAAATAGAGATGAACTCTAATTGGCCTGCAGATACATGAAAGACGAAAGATGGCTTATGGGCAGAAATTCAAGACGCCTGTGATGCTCTAGCCGATGGTCCACGTGCATGTAGAAATTTGATTGCATCAATGCCCCGCAGATTGAGGGCGGTAATAGATGCTGAGGATTCGTACACCCGATATTGATTTTGTTTTTGTTAAAGTTTTCATTTTAGAATATATTATTTTCTTTCCTCATTTACATATTAGAAGAAGGTTTTAATTTATGTTTTTGTGTGTGCATTAAAGCCATAAAACTCAGATATAAAATTAAATATGAAACTACATTACAGGCAAAATGCTATTCTAACATTCCGTAAAAAAAAAAGTAGAACGGGAAACGAGCCCGTGAGGTTACGAACGCAGACTATGTCTATTAAACCTCTCGACCACGGAAACACACTAAGCCAAACTCTCTCTTTAATGTTGCTTAAGTGTGCACTGCATTAACTAGCAAACAACCCAGTACAATTATTGAAGACGTGTTGATGTGAATACGGCGTTTGCGAGCGCTCACGAAGTTCCCCGATCGAGTGATAGTATCAGCTGTAGACTATTTTTTTTTTGTCTAAGGGTGTACAAATTTTAGTTATAATATAGAGTGATTTATGGACTTAAATTCCCGCACAATAACATGTGTGCAATTTATTGAGTTTTTAATTAGCTTTCCCATTAGAGGATGTAGCCAGCATCTCAGGTATATACACACTTTTACTACGTCCACATATGTAAGATAACAACATCCTAGAATAGAATAGATTTAGAATAGATTTATTTAGCCTGGTGGAGTTAAGGCCATGTGGCCTTCTCTTCCACTCACCAGAACAAACATATGTCGTTGCGCGCAGAGAATAATTGTTAGATTTAATATGGAAATACGTGTTAGATAGAGGCAATAAATTTTCATGTAGTAAACAAATTAGAAGTAGTGGGATGTCAGTAGAATGTTTTAAAATATATTAAAAGTCAATAAGTTTTTTTGAAACCAATTTTCTCAAACGTACGAAGTAGTGCGCAAGAAAAAAAATTCTAATGAAATATTCTGATTGGCTAGAAGTGGATGTTAACCTTCCCGTTATGAAGGATTAATTTAGAACAATGACAGTCGTTGGAAAATTCTGTTCCATCTGCTTATGGAAATGGAAGACCCAAAAAAAAAAAACTTTCGAAGACGCTGGATTTACAGAAATGTTCAAGTGAACAAGCAGGAATTCTCTCGCGATGAACTTGCTCTCGCAACAGAAATATCACTTCGGTCATATGGTAAACGGGATACTGCTGATGTTTTAAGGATATTACTCAAAAAACAAAAAAAAAACAGCTTCAAAATAATGATAAACATTACAAATCATCCCGCTCAACTCCCCTATCTTCTATATCGGACGAAGCATTGCATTTTGTGACAACAAAGTGTCAATATGTCGTTATAGTAACATGAGACTAGGTGACAAAAAGAGTTTATAATATTTTATCCACCTTATAATGCTTCTAGGGAAGCAATTTTTTTATGTTACCATTCCCAAGAGAGACATTTCAGCAGAAATAAGACTTTTTTTTTATTGCAACCTCTTCTAAAGATATTTTGGGTCTTACAATTCCATAAGCAGATGGAACAGGATTTCCCAACAAGTGTCAGTGTTCTAAATTCTTAATAACGGGAAAGTTAACATTTACTTTTAGCCAATCAGAATATTTGAGTAGAAATCTAAATTTTTTTCTCTCGCACAACTTCCTATGTTTTAGAAAATCGCTTTAAAAAAATGTTTTTAAAACATTCTACGAACATCCCCTAACTATGATTTATTAATAGAGGATCACGTATCGCCTCTATTGATCACTTTTCTTCATATATTAAATCAAGCAATTCTCTGCGCGCAAAATAGGCCTTAGCTGCCGGCCGCCTCCTGTAATAAAAAATGTAATTACAAAAAACGCAATAATTTGGACACATATTTTTGTGCAGGAATTGAAATCAATAAATCACTTTACTCTAACTAAAATTTGTACTACTGTTCAGAACTGTTTTTTTTTTGTAGCTCAATTTAAAGTAAAACGATTGTGTAATTTTTTTAGTGTTTCGAAGGTATGATTCCACGTGTATTTAACACAATATCTGGTTGTATAGAAACATTAAATATATCAACCTTGAGGTAAACTATCCATATAGAATAAGTAGAATAAATCACTGAACGTTAATGCAAAACGTATTTATTTCTACATCTTGGGATGCGGACCAGATGTGTTCTTAATTATCGGTAACTTCCGATGTTTTATTTTCTACATATGTTTTTGAATTCTACTCTCCTTTGCAGATAAGTGAAGAACAGTCATCTGGCAATAATTTTTGAGTCAAGAAAGATAAATTGGCAAGAGTTAGTAAAACACTTTTTTCCAGCTAGATTTCGTATCTGTCCTACTGGGGGTGCCCACCAAGCATCGTGAGGCATTTGGGTAGCTAAAATAAGTAGCGACTCCAGGCTGAGAATATCAGCTATAGCGGCTGGAGGATCCGACATGCTGAACACATGTCACCTTACACTGGCTAGATGATCGTCTACCTCTGTGAATAACACATGTGGATGTGAGGGCAACAGCCGGCTGGTCAGCCAAAAGTCTTCTAGTCCTGTCGCGCTTTTAGTTTTTATACCAAGAATATCGGGATAAATAGAATTCCGGGCAAGCGTGTTTTGCCATACCGTTCATCCGATTGAGATGAAGATTTTTAAAAAATGTTCAGGGGATTCCAGGAATGAACAGAGGCTATAAGAGAGTTGCAATACTCTACCACTGTACCTCTAAAATACCCTTTGTAGTGAAAAACGTGAAATAATGTCTTCATTTTGACGCATAAATGTCTTACGCTGCCTAAGCCACAACAAATACACAAATTGATGTTCACAGAATTGAACATCTAAAAAGCCTTCACAAAAAAGAGTATAATAGCGCACGGCTGGTGGTAAAAACACATTAACATTTATTTAGGAGTAGCAGCGCACGCCGGGTATTAGCTACGCGAATATACAAAGAAATAGTAGCGTTCGGAATGGTAGTAAAATAAATAATTTAAATATTTTACCATATACGGTCGGCCATGTTATTATATGAAGTATTGAAGATAAGTTCCCAAAGGCCATACAAGCGGCCAATTTGAACGAGAATACAAATTAAACTTATCCTGACTTAAAATGCTGTAAGTGGCCTTTTAGGGAATTCTTCGATCTTACGGGAAAAATGTTGTTATAAAAATAAAACAAATGAAGCATTTTCATTATTCAGTTAGTATTATTACATTTAATTGAGAAAATAAATTAATATCGAATAGCGTTAATAAAACACAAAAAGTCCCGGGTTCATAGAAATTTAAAATTTTTCAAATTATTGACATTAGCAGATTTATTATAAGTCGGTAATTATTGGACAATAAAACAAAGTAATAATAGTCTAATACAAGCTACATAATTTAAAAAAATAGGTATCTCCTAGGATATACAAGACTAAATAGAATTAATAATAATAATAATAATAATAATAATAATAATAATAATAATAATAATAATAATGATAATGATGATAATGATGATAGTAATAATAATAATAACAAAATAATAATATAAGGAACAATTTGAACATATTTTCAATAAATTAAAAAGTACGCGTAACAATGTGAAGATGCCTATTAGGTTCGTCTTCCGGGCATATAAGCCGTGGTCCAGTCGTTCTTCTACTCGACGTTTCGTCTACTGCTGCGGTAGACATCATCAGGAGATACTGCGTGCTCTCTATGAACTCCTCAACAGTCAGTCTGCAGTCGACTGTTGAGGAGTTCACAGAGAGCACGCAGTATCTCCTGATGATGTCTACCGCAGCAGTAGACGAAACGTCGAGTAGAAGAACGACTGGACCACGGCCTATATGCCCGGAAGACGAACCTAATAGGGATAAAGACGCCGGCCATGAAAACCTACAGTTATACAATGTGAAGATAATTTGTTAGAACAAATGGACAGAACAAAATAAACTTCCAGACCTAATACTGTCATTTAAGTCATGATATTGAATATGTTAATGAAGGTGTTAGATGGGAGCATGATCGCTATCCAAACCTATGTGAGGGAAATGAAAAATAAGATGATTTATTTTATATTTGATGTCATGACGTGAGCACAATTGTTAAACGAATGTAAATAAAATGACCATAAGCTCAGGGATTATATTGAAGAATCTATGATGCCATGGGATATGTGGCAGCTCTACTTACTTTATTTTATTATTACTTTTTATGATACTTTTAAAGGTGCGAAAGAAGTAAGTTACTCACAAGGGAACTTTCAACCATTTCTTAACGAAACCTTCCTTCACATTTCTCTCAGAGAAGCGTTGTGATATGCCGAGGCCGTCTAAAAAAATTAATTTGCCGTTTTTAACTGCAAAGCACAGAAATCAAAGCCAGAACCCAGCAATTGAACCCACTGTGCGAAGCAGCTGGAATCCCTGCCTTATTATAACGGAGCAAATAAGACGGGACGCGAGGCGGAAGGCAATTGTTGAGGGATATGCAGTCAACCTGTTAGTTGTATTATTATTATTATTATTATTATTATTATTATTATTATTATTATTATTATTTTATTATTATTATTATTATTAATAATACTAATAGAATTCATATCAAATTCCGTTGAGGTTAGTAGTTATAAGATAAAAATTAAAATATGTACCTTTTTGCCTGATGCCTTCGTCGTCACCTATGTTAAATATTATATTTAAAACCTTAACTGGAACATCTGCTATCAGTTGTTGTTGTTGTTGTTTTGACGATGTAGACACCAAATGTCTGCAGCAACAAGTGACCTGTTTTTGACGATCTTGAATAAGTGGTTGTTTGATTGGGGTACGTTTCATTAAGGAATAACGTGTTGTTTATATCTTTTACAATCTCAAGGTCTTCAAATATTTTTATCTTTGACGGAATGTTTTCTCTGTAAATTATCGTGAGAGTATTTTATGTTGTGTGTATTTGGTGACCGGCGTTGATGAGATGTTTGGCATAACTTGATTTATCACCCGCGTACATTAAATCTTTTAGGTGTTCCTTATATCTTGTATTAAAGTTTCTGCTTGTCCTGCCAATATAGAATTTATTACAATCTTTACATGTTAGTTTGTAGACTCCCTTATTGTTAAATTAGTGTATTCTTCTATGCCATTGTATATTATGTTGTTTAATTTGTTTTCTGTTTTATAAGCTATTTTGATGTTATTATTTATTTTTTTCAAGGTTCTGGCTAGTTTGTGGTTTCATTTCGCGTGTATGTTAATGCTACCCATGTTTTATTATTATCAGATTCTCTTAAAAGTTTTGTTATATTACACTGGACAACAACCAAAATGTTACGGAGATAAAAGTCACCATATAATATTAAGATGATGCTCCTAATTACGAATATGACAATTAAAATGACGTCAGTGGTCTGGTTTTAATATTATCAGCATGCCTAGTGTTACTGCATATGCTGTGAATATGGTAGTCAGCGCGAAAGTCAAGGAACACCCTTAGAGGAGGGGAGACTGTGACAGCTGTATAATATAAATAAAATTTATCTTAAAGGGTCGGTATGTATCCCAACAAGTTGTGAATTCAGTTGAGTGAAATTTCGTGAGTGAACAATGGTTCGTATGTACGTGTATAAGTTACACAGATGTGCAGTTTTGTCGTGTAAAACACATGTGTGGTATGTCTATATTTTCTCAGATCCATTTTTAAAATTATGCGCAGAGATATGATAGCAGTGTAACAAAAGCTAAAATGTCACGAAATTGTGTGTATAGTGCACATAACGTTTCTTATATTTGAGGAAAAGTGACGTTCGCATGGCAAAAGCGACATATTACTTCATTTATTAAGAAAGCGTACCAATTTTTATTTCGGGTGCAAAATAGAGAATATTTACAAACATTGTGCTCCAAATATATGCCACAATGGCATGTTCTGCAAATCGTAGTGACTGGTTGAAAGGAAAGAAGAAAACACCATTATTTGGAGAGAAGAAACTAATCATGTAAGTGATTGTTATTTCTGCATTCCCAGTAGTTAAGTTTATTTCAACGAAGATGAGGTCAGCTATGAATTTGCGCAACATATCTTCAGCTATTCGTCGGTGTTACACTCTAATGAGCTTCCTATTCCGGTATCACCAGACTCCTATAATATTGATTCAGACGATGAAACGAAATCCAGCACTTCGGAAGAAATACCAAGACCATACACATTCCATTATCCTGACTTCAATCCTAAAATTCCAACTCAATCACACAGAATGACTCAAGAGGAATTAAATTATCTTGTCGGAGACTCAGAACCCTCAAAGGCCAAAGCAGAGCTCCTGGCTTCGCGACTTAGAGAGTGTAAGTATCTTGGCGAGAAAGTAAAGGTCTCTGCATGCAGAATACGGCAGAAGTCACTTGAGTAATTAAAAAAAATGACATTGTATTCCGCAACAATATACAAGGTCTAATGTCTGCTATAAATATTAGTGATTATTTTTTAATTCATCAGAGTTCAGTCTTAAGGCAGTGTTACTGATGTGAGTGCATTTAGGTATTTGATGGGAGTGCATTTAGGTAATTACTCACAAAATTCCCGAGACTAAGAAAAATTAAAAGTAAGGAAGGTACTTTTATTGCTTCCTAGGTCAGAGAACTCTTCTAGGATAAACATTTCTCCGAACATTTGAAAAGAAAAGAAAAAAAATGCATGGGAATCATTCAGAGTAGTTACCTTATTTTTCTTGGGAAACTATCGAGCTCTAATCTACGTGGACAATATATTAGTAGCTTATCATGGAATGGAGTGCAATACGTCATAAAAAATCAATTTTTTCCACTCTCATTTGGACTTTTTCCCATAATACTGTGGTTCGGTTTCTGATGAATATGGAGAACATTTTCATCAGATGATCTCATCATTTGAAAGACTATACCAAGACAAATGAAATACATCTTTGCTAACAGACAATTTTTGGTCAGTAGCAAGAGATGCCCGCTTGGTCCATTACAGCAGACAAGCTAAAAGTAAACGCCCTTAACTGAAGTAAGCTGGTCTTAATATTACCAGATTTAATGAGGGATTTTATTTTACTTATAGATATTTGTCAAGATTACGAAAAAGCTGGACCACGGCTGACAATTTCACTACCCGTTTCGTCTACAGCATGAAAACATAGATCGAAATCTGGTCACTTCAATTCCGTAACTAGCAAAATGTTAAAATTTGTTGTCCAGTGTTATTTATGTCATTTTTTCTTTATAAGCTTACCAATGATTTGTTTGCTGAATCCGTTGCCTTTTGCCATTTTTTTAATATATTGTAATTCTTTATCGTAATTTGTTTTGTTTAGGATATAAGATTAACAAATTTAATAACTAACATTAAGTAAAGAAGAAACCAGAATACATGAAAATTGCCATAATGTCAATTTCCCCACAACCAATATCAACAGGATAAAAGAAAATATGTATAATAGAAAGCGAAATTGCAATTACTAAATTACAAATAAATAGTAAAGACTATGCAATATACGAAGCCGCTAAAACAAATCAATGAAATTTTATGTACAATAAGTAATGAAGAAAAGAAGAATTTAAAACACCTTCATAAATTAAAAACCAAACTGAAGAATAATAGCATAATACACACAAAAGCCGATAAAGGCAACGTAACGTTACTAATGACCAAGGACGATTATACTGAAAAGACAAAACAATTTATAGATGAAAATAAATTCAAGAAAATCAACAAAGATCCAACAGTTAAATTAAATATAATATTAAACGAACTAGCAAAAACATGTGCTATGATTATACCGAACAATGAATATAAAAAATACACAAATAAGATCATAAATAACAATCCAACAGTAGCGGTAATGAAAGCTTTACTTAAATATATTAAACAAGAACCCAATGCGGCCAGTAGTGAACTACATAAACGCCCCTCACAAGTGTAGAAATAAACATGAATACGAAAATCGCGTCATTTGACATAAAGAACCTATACACTAACATTCCGATAAATGATAAATGAAACTTTGAACATAATAAAAAATAAGTTAGAAAACAGTAATTTAAACATAGAAAAAAAATATATATAAACTATACATAATGAAGCAAAATTATTTCCAATATAACAACCAAATATATGAACATGAAGATGGAATCCCAATGGGAACTCCCACATCAGGAATAATGGCTAAAATATTTTTAAAAGATTTGGAAAATAAATATTACGAAAATTTAATACATAATATCAATATTAAGGTAATTACAAGATATGTGGATGACGCCATGATTATTTACGATCATGAGAAAAAAAAGAACAGAAAAGAAAAGAAAAGGAAATCTTGCTAGAACTAAACAATATACATCATAAAATATAATTGATGGAGGAGATAGAACTTCATAACAAAATAAACTTTGTAGACATTACTATAACGACAAACATAGAAAAGACGAAACATGAAATAAGTATTTTCACAAATCTACAAATAATATGCTCACAATTAATAACACGTCTAGACACCCATACCAACACAAAATCAGCACATTCAACAGTATAATTAACATAATGTTAAAATTACACTCAAACAAAACAAATTACAATAAAGAATTACAATATATTAAAAACATATAAAAAAGCAACGGATTCAGCAAACAAATCATTGATAAGCTTATAAAGGAAAAAAATGACATATATATGATACAACAAAACATGAAAGAGAATCTGATAATAATAAAACATGGGTAACATTAACTCGAAACTAGAAGAAAAATGCTGCTCACTAGAAGAAAAAATAACCTGCGGGGAAAACAGCACAAACGATTCGGTCAGACTAATAGGAGAGAGGCTAAAAACACTGGAAAACGCAGAGGAAAAGAGCCAGCGCAGTGAAAAGAGAAACAGTACAATTATAAAATCAAGGACTTTGACGAGGAAGCAAATAACACAAAAGATGACAAAGTGAAAGCAACACTCAGAAATATCGAATACAAAGAAGACTATATCAGAGCAATATTCATAGGAAGAGACAAATTAGACAGGGGCCTCGTGAACGTACAAACGAAGACAATGGAAGATAAAATCGCCGTCATGAAAAACAAAAACGAATTAAAAGGACAAGACTGCTACATAGATTCTGATCTGACTAGACAGGAAAGAGAGATTCAACAAGCACCTCAACGTGCAAGAAAACAGTGAGAGAATGTTAATATCATACAAGTTGGGTATCAAAAAATGTTGATATACAATCAGTGCGTAAACTGAACTACTCTCCTTCAACAGCAAGACACCTAAAGCACACTATATTACCACATGCCAGAACAAGCAACGACTAAGCAATTACAATATCAACACTGAATATACAAACACTTAGAACAAGCGAAAGAGAGGAAGAGTTAGATCATGCTTTGAAAGAAATAAAATTCGACGTATTAGGTCTTAGTGAAATTAGAAGAACTGGAGAAGCCATCATAGAAACACAAAACGGAGACCTATTCTATTATATGGGCACAACTCCTGGACAAAGAGGAGTAGGCTTCATCATCAGAAAACAAGTCAAACATATGGTGCAAGAAATAGTAGGGGTACACAAGGTACAAAAATAATATAAACTTTTAAAATAAATAATGTCATCTTGCACAGTACAATAGAGCTATCATAATCCTAAATACATCAAGACTGACTACAAAAAGGTAATTTTATTTAAAATAATATTTACTATAGTATATTTCTTATAAAATTAACAAAAAACAAATAAAGTTATATTGAATTGCACAATGTCTGAAAGGATCGCAGTCTTAAAATTAGCAACTAGAGGCTCCACAATAACAATCATTCAGGTTTATATCCCAATAGAAGCCTACAACGATGAAAGTATAGAACAATTCTACTAGAACCTGGAAACCACCATAGATCAGCACAAATCTGCACTAAACCTAATCATAGGAGATTTCAACAGCAAAGTGGGCCCACGCAGCCACGAGGATGAAGACCCAGTGGGAAGATATGGGTGTGGGACAAGAAATGAGAGAGGAGAAAGGCTCGTTCAATTCGCACAAGAACATAAACTAAAGAGAGCCAACACATTTTTTAAGAAAAAGGCCTAGCTCAAAGTGGACTTGGCGCTCACCAGAGGGCAACAAAAAGAACGAAATTGACTACGTCCTCTGCGATAACCAAAGAACAATAAGAGATATCCAAGTAGTAGCCAACCTGAAATTCAGTACAGACCACAGGATGGTGTGGGCAAAAATGAAGATAGAAAGAAGAAGGAAGCATCCAGCAAAACAACATAGACCAAATATAGAAAGCATAGACAACAACAAATTCCAGCTACATCTTCGCGAAAGAATTGCAGAGTCCAAACCCCAACCGAGAAGCAGGCGTTCAGGAACTGTATAACTCCCTGGAACAACGTATACTGGAGGCGACCAAGGACTCCAGCAAAAATACGAAAGCTTAGAAAGAAGGCAAACTCAGTCAAGGAACCATTGCCTTAATTGAACGTCGATCGGAAATGCTGCATACCAGAGACGCTTCGGAGTCGAATAGAACGAGTACGCCCCAGTGGACAAGCTGACGAAAAAGGAAATACGGGAAGATCTGCGAGAGTACACACACAGCAATAACTAGGGAAATAATAGAAACCTCCAAATCGATAAGGAAAGCAAAGAGGGAAAGACACGGTGGCAAACAATGGATGCTAGGAACTAAGAACCAAGCAGGAGGCCGCAACACATTAAGATCAGATGTAATCCAGTCAGCCACTGATTTATTAATATCCCTATACACAAGCTCCCTAACAACCCAGGCAACAAATCACATAAGCATATTCGATGCTGAACTCGAAAACCACGCCGACACCTTTCCCCCAATACTGGCCAGCGAAATAAGAAATGCAATAGATGAAATGGAAAATGGCAAAAACACCCGAGAGAGAATGGAATATACAACGAATTGCTAAACCTGGCTTCAGATCAAATACTACCATCACTCACAAACATCTTTAACACAATTCTGGAGACAGAAGAGATACCCGAGCAATGGAAATCAAACACAATCATTTTCTCCACAAGAAAGGCACAAAAGATGACCTGAATAACTACCGACCCATAAGCCTGATGTCCAATCTATACAAACTATTTTCAAAAGTGCTAATAAGAAGATTAACAAAAGCCTGGACGAAAACCAACCAACAGAACGAGCCAGATTCCGCTCAGGCTTTAGTACAACAGACCATCTCCAAGCAATTAACCAAATAATAGAAAAGACAGTTGATTACCACCATGAATTATATCTAGCATTCGTCGACTACAACAAGGCATTCGACTCAGTAGAACATTCAAGTGTCCTCCAGGCATTACACACCCAAGGAATCGAACACAAGTACATCCGCGTTCTGGATAAGGTATACAGCCAAAGCTATGCCAAGGTGAAGACAGGAATTGTGGGATAACCATTCAGTCTCAAAAGAGGAGTACAGCAAGGCGACCCAATTTCTCCTAAACTTTTTACATGCGTGCTTGAAGACATATTTCGAAAACTAAACTGGAGCAAGAAATACGGAGTAAATATAAACGGGAGCAAGCTATCTAACATAAGATTCGCTGACGACGTGGTATTTGTCGCCAGATCTCCGAAACAACTCCAATCAATGCTAGAAGAGCTATCAGAAACTAGCAAAATAGCAGGCCTTTCGATGAACAAAAGCAAGACACAAATTATGTCAAATGGTCCGGAAAAACCCATTGAAAGTCGATGGAATGAACGTCCAATATGTAAGCGAGTACGTATAAATAGGACAGCTACTCTCCTTCCATCAGAAAGTAGAGAAAGAAATAAGCTGAAGAATAGCTCTCGCCTGGAAGGCGTTCTGGTCACTGAAATTCATACTGCTGCACACGTCACTCAACCGGAAAGTCAAAATGGAAACACTAGAAACCTGTGTTCTTCCAACACTGTTATATGGCTGCCAAACTTGGAATCTTACTGCCAAATTGAAGTACACACTCCAAGTATGCCAAAGAAAAATGGAGAGGAAAATCTTAGGCATAACTCTGAAGGACAGAATCTCGAATACAACACTTCACGCGATGTCCTCAACAACTGATCCTGCCAAACAAACCATCAGGAAAAAATGGAAGTGGGGAGGCCACGTCGCAAGAATACAGGACGACAGGTGGACAATAAAAACAACCATGTGGGACCCGTACACAGGCAAGAGACAGCGCGGAAGACCAAGACGACGATGGGCTGACATCTTCAAAGAACGAGCAGGGGCGCAAAGGTCCAGAGTCGCCAGATGCTTGAAAAGCTGGAGAACGATGGAGAGCCAACTGTGCATTAACTAATCACAGAACAGACAGTGTTATACAAACGAAGTGCTACATCCAAGTCAATTTCTCACCACGGAGTAGCTCACCGGGTGACATTCACAATAGAGCTTAACCCCTGTACAGGGAGGCCTTTGCCCTAAAGGGACATATCTGGCTTTATTGATTTATTTATTTCATTTAACATTAACATACACGGGAAATGAAACCACAAACCTAGCCAAACCTTGAAAAAAATAAATAAAAGCATCAAAATAGCTTATAAAACAGAAAACAAATTAAACAACATAATATACAATGGCATAGAAGAATACACTAATTTAACAATAAGGGAGACTACAAACTAACATGTAAAGATTGTAATAAATTCTATATTGGCAGGACAAGCAGAAACTTTAATACAAGATATAAGGAACACCTAAAAGATTTATTATACGCAGGTGATAAATGAAGTTATGCCAAACATCTCATCAACGCCGGTCACCAAATACACACAACATAAAATACTCTCACGATAATTCACAGAGAAAACATTCCGTCAAAGATAAAAATATTTGAAGACCTTGAAATTGTAAAAGAAATAAACAACACGTTATTCCTTAATGAAACGCACCCCAATCAAACAACCACTTATACAAGATCGTCAAAAACAGGGCACTTGTTGCTACAGACACTTGCAGTCTACATCGTCGTAAACAACAACAACAACTAGTACCAGAAGCTCATCCTGCTGATAATAGAAGTTAACTTCCGAAAGGCTTCCAGATAATATTTTTAATATAATATTTTAACACAGTTGAGGACGACGGCACCTGCCAAAAGGTATATATTTTAAGTTTTTATCTTATTACTATTATTATTATTATTATTATTATTATTATTATTATTATTATTATTATTATTGTTATTATTATCCATTGACTACATAACAATGAACTACATGGTCTTTATAGGAAGCCAGATATAATAAGAACAGTTAAGTCTCGTAGACTGCGATGGGCAGGACATGTTGCGCGTATGGGGAATGAAAGACGTGCATGTAAGCTTCTTGTAGGAAAGCCAGAGGGAAAACGCCCAGTTGGTAGACCAAGAATGAGGTGGGAGAACAACATTAACTATGATTTGAGGGAAGTAGATTATACAGGGAATGATTGGAAAGCATTAGCTCAGGATAGGGATGTATGGAGAGCTTATGCCCGCGCGGCCATGTACCTTCGGGTTCGATAGTGCCAGTGAGTAAGTAAGTATTGTTATCCACCTACCGTCACGGATTAAACCATTTATCATCTGTTCTTGCTCCATATTACAGTTGCTCGCTCCATATTTTAAATGGTTGTTCACGACTTCTATGTCCTTGTGAATTTAATTTAACATCCTGTAAGGTGTTATTATTATTATTATTATTAATATTATTATTATTATTATTATTATTATTATTATTATTATTATTATTATTATTGCCCAAGATCGTAGGCTTTGGAGGTTTGGCACGGGAAAATGGCAGCAGCTGCAAAAACTCGAAGATAGGTAGAGATTATTATTATTATTTAGGCCTATGATGATTGTCGTGGGTTACCTATTTATGATGTAACCATTGAAACAAAAAAAAATATTATATATATAGTCCAGCGCTGTGGTCTCGAGGTAGCGTACTGCCTTGTCACATATCCAGGCCTGGGTTCGATTTCAGGTTGGGACAGCCTCTTGGGTGAGGTTTTTCTCGGGGTTTTCCCTCAACTGTAAGACAAATGTCAGGAAGCTTAGGGCCCAACGATATCCGAAAATCATCCGACTATCATCATCATCATTCTTCACCGGTGTGGAAAACAACGGGAAGTTACCACGGCTATAATTCAGTAGTAAACCTGCAAAGCATAAAATGAAAATGCTATGAGTGCAGTGAAAGACCTGCCCTCTGGCAGATTTACTATATATATTAGCCTTCAGATTGTAGGAGATTTCTTCTTCTCCTCTTCAAATTAACTTTTTTAACTATAGGTTCAAATCTCTTTAAGGGAAAATACTGAGTTTATATCTTTAAAAATTGTACTCAAAATGTACCGTGCCATGTAATTAATTAACGTAACTATAGAATTATGTCATTTTTATAGATTGAGATTATAATAATAATATATGTCAAGTTTTCAATTTTATTTCCATAATCAATTCTGAATATTATACATACATACATACATACATACATATATATTATATATATATATATATATATATATATAAGGAGTTAGAAAATGCATGTTATGAATTTTATGTTATAATAAACTTCAGTCGAAAATTATACAAAATAAAAGTAACTGATGTATCAACTAACGCCTTTGATTTTATGAAAATAAATAATCATCCTTTGATATACATAAGTTTGTTCGTATTCAAAAATAATTTGGGATATAGGCTAATTGAGCGATAGCGAGGAGTTACTATGAGCCAACACGCACACACTGTTGAGTAATAGTAAGATATTGGGGCTGTAAGTAAATATCAATAACACTAATTATATGGTCACATATTGAAATACGTTATGTAATGGAAATGGACAGCTAATGACAGACGAGAGGAATTTTGAGGAGGTGGTTGAATTCAAATACCTGGGAACAATAATCACAAATAGGAATGAGATACAGAAAGAAATTAAACATAGGCTCAATTCTGGAAATACGTGATATTATGCATTAAAGGGTCACTAGTCGTCCCGGCTCCTTTCAAAAAACGTTAAACTAAAAATATATAAAACTGATATTCTACAAGTTATATTATATGGATGTGCAATATGGACTCATAATTTAAGGGAGGAAATCAGATTATGAGTATTTGAGAATAAAGTTCATAAGACCATTTTTGGACCAAAGAGGGATGAACAAAGAGTGGTGAATAGACAGGAGAATGGAGAAGATTAATTAACAGTGAAGTACATGGACTTTATAGGGGGGCAGATATAACAAGAACAGTTAAGTATCGTAAACTGCGATGGGTTAGACATGTAACACGAATGAGGAATGAAATACGTGTTTGTAGGAAAGTGAGAGGGAAAACGCCCGTTGGCAAATGAAGAATGATGTGGGAGAATAATATTAACCATGATTTGAGGGAAGTAGATCATACAGAGAATGATTGGACAACATTAGTCCAGGATAGAGATGTATGGAGAGCTTATGTCTGCACGGTTATAAACCCCCTGGTTCAATAGTGCCAGTGTGTTAATTATTTGGTTAGTAGGCTCTTGGATACCTTTGTAATAGCCCAGATACCGCTCTAGGAAGCAAGGAATAAACTTTAGTTTTCAAGTGTTATGTGAAATTTTACATAGAAATCACCTATATTATAAATGGTATAGAGCAATTCCATATGTGACTGGCTGACGTTTACAATACATATTTGCTGCAAAATGGTTGCCTAAATATTACAATTGGTTGAAATTAGAGGTGTTATGTACTTGATATGATAGAGGAAAAGTGTCTCATTAAGATTGTGCGTAAATACACAACTCCTGAAGCAATGTTATTTATTATCTATCAAAGTATGTGTGACTGACTGACATAATTGTCAACTCATCATGCAGCTTAACATGTTCATCTACATCATTCTCTGAAATGTGATCCTAAATTCAATTTTCCAAAATACCGTTTGGAAGGCACATTTCAAGTTATATTTTAAATGAAAAATTAAACCTAAATCACAATTAATACCGAGGTTATGACCTGATGTGTGATGTGTGACTGACTGACATTATTTTGTGATTGGCTGATATATCTGAAATTCATTTACAATTTCAAAATGTAAATTTTACAAAAATATAATAAAATACTATGAAACTAGATAAACAGCTTCAGTAACAGAGATTAATTAAGAGCTTCAAATACTTTATCAATTCTACGAAAATTGTTAAATTTAATTTTGCTGTAAAATAAATATTACTTTAAATCAATAATGTAATTAAATTAACTCGCTTACCATGAACCATTTTAAATTATAAAAATAACGAAACTATTAAATGCTTAATAACAATATGTATATATATATATATATAATAACTGATTACAATTCAGTCCGGCGCCATAGTCGAGTGGTTAAGGCAAGAAGCCTTGGCCCGGAGCTATGGGACTTGCGCTGGTTCGAGTCCCCATGGAGGAAGACATTTTCTCATGGAATTTCGGCCAGTATGGGACAGGCGCCCACCTAGCATCGTGAGTCATTTGGGTCGCTACAATAAGTAACGACTCCAGGTTGATAAGACCAACTATAACGGCTGGGTGACCCGAACTGCTGACTACATGTCACCCCTACACTGGCTTATGATCGTCTACCTCTGTTATTATTACATGTGGACGTGAGGCCAGCAGCCGGTTTGTAAACCAAGAACTTTCTAGACCTGTCGCGCTTGGAGTGGAGTTTATTATAGTTTACCTGATGCAAGGTTTAATATTTTTTATTTCTAGATTGAACCACTGAAATAAAAATTTTAAGCCCCCATGAATGTATTCACATTCATAATAAGTTAGTTATTTATCAGAGCGCATGTTCTTTCAAAACAAACTATCGTAAATCGCATTAGTAAGCTGTAGATAGTAAACAATTGCTGACGTATTGAATTCTACTTTTAAACAACCATAAACACATAACTCTAATTAGCCCGAATTCTGATCACTCACATCATAACATTGATATATGAGATCGCATTTCTCTCCCTAGTCTTCGCCGCTAACTTGACCTTATTTGACCCATTAATAAAAATAATGTTTCCTGTCACGCATGAAGTCCCATGCTGTAACTGAATGGTTTGAGTCAACATGTCTCAATAGAGAGCACTGATTCGAGCCCCATGAGAGAAGATATTTTCTCATGGAATTTCGGCTACAATGGGATTGGTGCCTGCCCAGAGTCATGAAGAATTTGGGCAACTACAATATTTAGCGGTTGCGGTCGAGAAAACCAGCCATAACGGCTGGGGTATCCGACATTCTGACCACATGTCACCCTATATGTTGGTTATATGATTTTTCACCTCTGTGATTGATATACTTGGATATGAGATTAGCAGCCGATGGCTTTCTATGCCTGTCACGCCATTCAGTTGTTTTTAACACACGAACTTATGAATTTGTTGCGCTGATTGTTTGACAGTTGTGCATACTCTATAATATATGGGTCCAACGCTTTCACGTTGTATACGCAATGAGTCTCTAATAGATGCAAGATATTTAAAATGTTTTTCTAAAAAAATCTTTCCTTCTTCTATATAATTTTGCGACTCCAATTATTTGGTTGGTTTTGCAGCTCACATTACATAATGCTGCACCATTTTGTATCTTCTATCCTGATTTTTCATATATTCATGCCATCCTTTTTACTTGGCCGCCAATCACATTTATAGCCCCCTTTCCATTGTACGATTCAAAGAAGTTCCATTTTATGTCAAAATCCAAATATGCAACTAAGTAGTGTCACATTGCTAAATGTATAGGCCTATTTCTATTACCTGCTGCTTCAAATCAAAATTTTTATCACCTCAAGTTTTTGAAGAAATCACTATAGTTCAGAAAAACACTTTTCTATAGCAAACATCTGTAGCACACTTGCTGTGTGTCACATAACCTGACACCAGTACAAAGTACTTCTTCTGAACTTCTCGTCAACTTCCATATAAACTAGGCAACATCAGTTAATATTGAGATAGGTACTGTGCTAATTTTTCCAATGAACTGCCTGGATCTCATTTTGTATAAATTTCTGAGAAATCAACAAGTATGGCTGCTTCGTTTACTGCAATATTTTTCCTGATTATATTTAAATGATTTCGCTAACTTCTTTTAGCTCAAATTTACATAGAAAAATGGTCAGTAATTATTTTATTGAACAGCTGAGCCGAACAGTCTACCATATTTCCTGAACCATGTTTATGTTAATCCTCAGTCGAGTGCAGCAAGCAGCTGACTGCACCATTTTTATTAGCATATATATGATAGGACAAATGTCAGTCAGTCACGGGACACTAGCGGGAAAAATAATGACTTTACAAGAAAATGTCTTCAATATGTTTTTATTAGGTGTATACCGATAACGTAGAATCCAAGGGGAAATTTTATTCCATCAATTATTATGTTGTGTACTTAATGTTTATACGTTTTCTCTGACTGGCTGACCATAGCTTGCAGTTAACAATTATAGGACACATTTAAGGCATATAGAACATAACAATGCAATTAATATTATTACATTTACGACTAGGGAGGACCAAAGTATGGTTTAACAAAAGAGGCTGTAAAATAAAACAAATTAATACGACCAAATCATTAAACAACAAATTGGTAAAATTTTGCGTGTTTATACAGGTTTGGAATATGACAAGTTCAACCACCAATATTAGATTAAAATACTGCACTTATGGAACATTATCTTATAGAATCAGAAATTTTTGATCCTTAAAAATATATATTACGCCAAAAAAATATTCCTGTGTCTATTTAAAAAGTTTCATCTCGGTATGATATTTTCATGGCATCGCTCTATAATAATAATAATTAATAATAATAATAATAATAATAATAATAATAATAATAATAATGATGATGATGATGTAAATTATGATGATGATGATGTAGATGATGATGATGATGTAGATGATGTATATGTAGATGATGATGATGATGTAGATGATGATGTATATGCTGATGATGATGTAGATGATGATGATGATGATGTAGATGATGATGATGATGTAGATGATGATGTATATGCTGATGATGATGTAGATGATGATGATGATGATAATGATGTAGATGATGTTCATGATGATGTAGATGGTGTTGGTGATGTTGATGATGATGTAGATGATGTAGATGATGATGTAGATGATGTAGATGATGTAGGTGATATAGAAGATGATGTAGATGATATAGAAGATGATGATGTAGATGATGATGATGATGTAGATGATTATGTAGATGATGATGTAGATGATGATATAGATGATGTAGATGATGATGTAGATGATGTAGATGATGTAGATGATGATGTAGATGATGTAGATGATAGAGAAGATGATGTAGATGATATAGAAGATGATGTAGATGATGATGATGATGTAGTTGATGTAGATGATGATGTAGATGATGTAGATGATATAGAAGATGATGTAGATGTAGATGATGATGTAGATGATGTAGATGTAGATGATGTAGATGATGTAGATGTAGATGATGTAGATGTAGATGTGGATGATGATGATGTAGATGATGTAGATGTAGATTATGTAGATGTAGATTATGTAGATGTAGATGATGTAGATGATGTAGATGTAGATGATGATGATGTAGATGATGATGATGAGATGCAGATGATGATGATGTAGATGATGATGATGATATTAAAGGGTAAATTATATTTACAAGACAGTTCACGTTTGTTAATGTTGGTACTCGTATATTCTATAGAATGACAGTTGACACTGTTAGTCTTCTCGCTATACGGGGAGAAATTCATTTAAGTGTACAGTACACCTTGAACCTATTCTGATTATTAAAGCTAGGATTTGTATGTAATTACATATTCTTTCTCTTTGCTCATACGCAGCAGCTAAAAATTATAAATGTCCACGAATTAGTAACTTTCTTATCAAATATCAAAAGTTATCATTACATATTTTACATATTTCATCATAATTACATATTTTTACATATTTTAATATTTTTTTATGTATAACTACATATTGTGTCCGTTAATTTAATTTTTTTCTTTCTATAAGCGGAATAAAATTTTAAACTATCTGTATGACAGTATTTTATTCACACTAGAAACTCAGGTACATGTACACTGAAACGAATTTTGCAAGCTATCCAAAAGCTACATAAAATGGTCAAGGAAGAAGGAAGAATTCCATTCAATTATTGACACCATAAATGTAGCTATACAAAGACACTGTGACTTGGGTAGGATACCACATTGAAGATCTCTTTTAAATTACCACAGACCCATCTGTTTTATGAATGAAACAGTAGAAACATAACAGTTTCTCACTCACCATGTGTTAACAATTGTATATCCATCCCTCATCTCTGTTCTTCTATCCCTTGGAATAGAATACAACCTGTTTTAAAAATGTTTGTTTCGTTGTAATATGAGTATAAAAAATTATGATTTTGTACTGTATTTATAAAATTGTTTGTTGATGGAATAGAGATTGAGTCCATGTAGAAAAAACTTTTAAAAAATAGCACAGGAGTAATTGTCGTTGTCTCTCACCCATCGAATCCAGGATCGATTCAAGTTAATTTTCTGGATAGGGTCTTATCTGCGTCCTTCCCAATTCTAATATAAATATCAGGTAATTTAGGCCACTTTTGCTATCCCACTCATCTAAACATATTCTTTTCGTTTACTGATATCCCCATAACAAATTATAAAATAAAAACAAGAGGTAATCAACATTTCTTAAAATTGAAATTATGCACTATAATTTATTGATAAGATACAATGAGATATTCTAAATATTATCATATCAGGTTTAACATTTATTTTATTTATTTAATTAATTATATTTTACACCATAGCTGTTTGATGTCTAAGAAGTATCGAAAGTTGTGAAACTTCTTAAACTTCTTATACATCCATTCAAACATTTCCGTTCTTTTCTGTTCCTACCTCTTTTCCCCTCTCATAATAAAAAGTAACATTGCGATGCTTTCTATTTTTCTTCCACAAGACTTTTAGTTCCAGTGTCAGTATTATTTTGACTGTCACAGTGTTTCATTGAATTTCGTGTGATGGCTCCTGTAGCATCAAAATTATCGTCTAAGTTAAAATAGATGATTCGTTCACTACTGACGGAGATGTGGTTCTGTGCCAGGCTTGTAATAACCAGATAGCTTGTTCAATGATATCTTAACTTGAACAACATGTTCGCAGTGCTCTGCATGCTAAAAACAAAGGATTACAAACATCTAAAAAGCATGTGCTTCTATTCTTCTGTCTCAAATAAACAGTCTTCAAATGTAAGGAGTGAATTCTTCCATGACATGTGTAATGCTATGGTTGCCGCAAATTTCCTTGGTACAAACTCCAGGTACCTAAATATCGTGCATTTTTATAGAAGTATTGTGGGAGGCTGATTCCTAACGATTCTACGCTCCGAAAAAACTACATGCATTTGTGTGCTACGATGAAGCAATGACATATGTGCGAAGTGATATAGGCAACAACTATATATGGATGCTCTCGATGAAACAACGGATGGAAAAGGTCGCTATATTGCCAACCTTATGATTGGTAAGCTGGATGGAAAAGAATCCCCCACACCTTTCCTGATTTCTTCGAAAACGTTGGAGCATGCAAATCACGCAACAGTGGCTCATTTTGTGAACGATGGACTTAAAGTGTTCAAGAAGATAAAGTCTTTGTCCTTTATTGTGATGCTGCGGTGTACATGCTAAAGGCGGGAACTGCTCTACGTGTGTTTTACCAAAATATGATCCATTTCATCTGTCTCGCATATGGACTGCAACGTGTTGCCGAAGAATTGCGAAGTAACCATCCACAAATCAATAGCATTATTTCAAACACTAAGAAAGTGTTTGTTAAGGCCCCCCAACGTGTGTTACACTATAGAGAACAATTACCAAATGTGAAATTACCCCCTGAACCTGTCCTCACTAGATGGGGACCTGGATTGAGGCTGCCTGCTTTTATAGTGACTATTTTAAAGAAGTGAAGTCTGTAGTATACTCGTTTCCAAGTAAATCAGCAGTTTCTATCAGAGAGGCTCAAAGAGCCTTCAATGCCAATTGACTTATGTTAAAAGCAATTTTGGATTAATTTCTGACAGTATTGTAAAATTAGAAACTTGTGGCATGACTTTGAAGGAATCACTGGACACTGTCGAGGACGTTAAATCTAAGTTAAGGGTTGTTCAAGGAAATGTTGGAATAAACATAATGAAGAAATTTGAATCTGTTATGGAAAGAAACCCTGGCTTCTCGACATTGACTACAGTGTATAAGATCCTCAACGGGGAAGATGAGAATCCTCCAGATGACATCTCTCCTGAAAAATTCAATCTGCTTAAATTTGCACCAGCTACTTCCTGTAATGTGGAAAGAACATTTTCTGTTTACAAAAACAATCTCTCTGACCGATGACACTCTATGACAATGGAAAACTTGGATATGTGTCTCATAGTTCTTTGCAAATTAAAGTGAAGTGAGTAAATAGTTTCTGTATTCGCTGTAGGGGCTGAAGATTGGTTAACGAGTGACCACGATAACGTTGTATAATTATAATATAACTAAAAATACATTTTGCAACGTGATTTTTTCATTTAGCCATTTTATTAATTGTTACATTTTCAAAAAATAAATAAATTTAATACTTATGATTTATTAAATGAACATGCTTAATTAATAATTGTCCCACACTTTACTTTTATTAATAAAATCAGCAATCAAGTAACTTAATATTTGGTATAAATTTACATAAAACTTAAATTTTAATGTTTTAAAATTACATATTTTAAGAATTTTTTATATAATATTACATATTTCACCAAATATTAATACATAAATATGTACATATTTTGCATGTTAATATTACTTGAAAATCCTAGCTCTACTGATTATACAAGCAGAGATCAGAGAGGAACACAAACAACAGATATATTACGCGTAAAATTCTCAAAACTATTATATATTGTAAATTAATATCATATTATCAAATGCTATAAAATATAATTATCAAATCGATATAACTGATAATTCAAATAACGATAATCTCACGTCACAAAATATAGTTAGTGATATAGTTTCATAAATATTATGTTATTAGTAAAAAGTAACAAACGTAACTTAAAATATACTAACAGCATATTAAAATATACTAATACATTATTGATTAAACGTTTGTCGTAAACCTTCATGTCCTCAGAAAATCAACTTTTATATTTTTTGTACAAATTAATTTCACTTTGGAGTCCTTCCGTGATCACTAGAATTTTTTTCTGTAAACAGTGCTATAATTAAGTTTCTCTTATGTACTGCATGTGAAAATGTGTGGCAGTATATAGATCTAAATTTTATTTATTTTTTTATTTAATAACTCACTTAAAACTTAAGGTATGCGATTACAGACAGAATTTAACAGATAATAAGAAATAAATAAACATAAATTATAAAAATATAACACAGTCAAGGAGATATAAAACACAATTTAATATATACGTGAGAAAGTACATAAAACTTCACAACATTTATCATAAGTAGTGTTATGAGTGATTTCCAAATTATCGATAAATTCACGACTCACGAAGTGAGGAGAGAATTTATCTAGAGAATTTGGAAATCAAGAATGGCATTTGTTAAGACTATTCAAGGAATAAAATTAAACTCTTTATTCACAAATCATCATTTAAATCTACAGTAGTTATTTTAAAATATTTATATATTTCATGTAAACGGCGATGTTTGAAAACAAATAAGATGCGTTATGTTTCACTTGTTTATCACTGCAACCAGATCATATTATTTATTGCTAAAGGATCTCAATATTGTAAGAATGTACCCCTGTGGAGACAAAAGAAACACATCAAACTCTACGTTAATTATTTTCTGATGTCCTATGATGTAAATATGTCAATTATATTTTTCTGGAACGTATTACCTGGGGCAAAATACGACTTTAAGAAAGTGCAAACAGTGGTTTAGTTTCTTTGTGGTACTATCAATTGCTACAAATGTTTTTATATTATCTCCCGAAATCTCGACTAGCTTATCCCTATATTCGTGCTCAATATATACAATCTGGTAGCCACATGCAGTCACTGCAAAATAATGCTATGGCCTATTCAGAATGTTAAAAAGGAGGACCTAGATTTTACAGCGATAAAATTGAACTGATAAAATCGAGGTGAAAAACGACTATGATTGTTTGTAAATAAAAAATAATTTAAATGTGATTGGTCATTGTCTCCCATTTGGGAATAAATTAAACAGTAACGATTATTTAACTCATGCCCCAAAAGGGAGTCGATCCATCCATCCATCCATCCATAGTAATTCTGCCCGGAAAGCAGGTTCCATCCTTCCATAGTAATTCTGCCCGGAAAGCAGGTCCTTCACTTCAATCATAGCACTTTCATCCTATGTTTGCAGATTTACTAGGGAATTGTAGGTGTGGTAGCTTCCCGTTGCTCTCCACACCGGTGAAGGATGATAATGATGACGATAATAAGGGTGATGATGATGATGGTCATATGATTTCGGGGACCGTTTGGGCCTTAAAGTTTTCCTGACATTTGTCTTAGAGGTGAGGAAAAATCCCGATAGAAACCTCACCCAGAAAAACTGCCCCGCCCGGGGATCGAACTCGGGCCCGCTGCGTGACAAGGCATCACGCTACCTCGAGACCACAGCGGTTGACAAATGGGAGTCAATGAACAATAATTTCAATGATTTTTTTATTTACAACGAATCACAGTCGTTTCTGACCTCGAATTTTATCAGTTTAAATTAATCATTTTAAAACTATGCTCCTCCTTTTTAACATTTTTAATAGGTCATAGCATTATTTTGTATTGACTATATGTGGCTACCAGATTGTATATATAGTGCATCGATGTCAGCCGTTAGCGCTTGCGGGATATAATATAAAAACATTGTAGCAATTGATAATACTACAAAAAAATCACTGTTTGCACTTTCTTAAACGAATTATTTTCTAGGAAATAACGTTGCAGAAAAATTTAATTGAGATATTTACTTCATAGGATATCAGAAATTAATTAATACCTACAATGTTGGTTATCAATTTCTCCACTAGGGTGCATTTTTACAATATTGCGATTGTTTGGCAACAAATAATATGACCTGGTTGCAGTGATGAACAAAAGAAGAAAATCAAGCGTACCAATAGTTTGTAATATGTTTTCAAATATCGCTATTAACATTAAATATATAAATATTTAAAAATAACTATAGTTAAATAATGATTTGTGAGTAAACAACTTAATTTTATTCGTTAAATAGTCGTTACAAATGCCACACTTGACTTCCAAATATTCTAGATAAATTCACTCCTCACTTCGTAAGTCGTGTATTTACCAATAATTTGGAAATCATTGTGGCATTACACATGATGAAATTAGCTATCCACGCCAATGAAAACTGGCGATTTCTTAACATTAATGTACAACCCCTGAGTGAGGCTATAGATGAGACCTAAAACTGCTCTTTTATACCAATTGCAGAGCAGATCTCTATCAGGAAAGTTGGTATAACTCCTCTGGCCCATATAATTATTCCGGTAACATCAAATCTCTTCAATTTTTAATATTTTGTAGTACGACATTGTTGCATTATATACTGCTTCCTTTACCGTTTATTAATACCTGAATCAAAATATACGATTAGATCTTGTATCAGTCTATGTTACTCTTAGGTTTATAAGGCTATGCATCTATAAATCTCTCCTCTTGAATCATATAAGCACCCTCTTTCAAGGAGGTGGCATTTATATTTAAAATTGTACGATATATCCAGTTTCGTATTGTCTCGCCGAGAGGCAAGCTACAGGACATCGGAAACAGCTCCCTGCAGTAGCTTCGACACAGAGTATCCACCTGGAACAGAATTAACTGCTACAATATAGAAGCTCAACTTTAAGGGGTCTCTTCACCCAGAATATTTTAATCACATAAAATATTGTAACCTTTTATATGCACCAAGATATTCCTGATGTAGGAAAAGCTTATTTTAGTTATTAAAGAACATACATTTAAGCTAGCTGAAGGGGGACCCGTTAAGCCCTTTGTTGTTCATTTTAGCTACAGCGGACATCATCAAGGCAATAAAACCTGACAACGTAAACCTGCTTATGTACGCAGATGACATGGTATTGACCTCAACTTCGGATAGTGATCTGCAGAAAGCCTGTAACCAATTACTGGATTGGGCAAAAGAAAATGAACTGACACTAAATGAAGAGAAAACAGGCTCCATGACCTTTAGAAAAGGGGGCAGACGAGGCATTTTCTAACATCGATGGAAAATCACTTAAAATCAGTAACTAGCTTCACGTATCTGGGGTCACTTTCCAAACACAGGGAAGCGTGTTTACACACCATGTAAATGACAGAGTAAATCCTGCGATAAGAGCCATAAGCGACATTAAGTCAATAAACAAACTCTCCCTAGAAACAGCTCTACAACTTTTTGAACTTAAAGTTAATCCCATTGCAACATATGGGTTAGAGAACATATTGGTCCATTTAAAGAAAACGAACCTGGAAAAATAGAGAAACTAAAAGCCACATACCTAAAAAGCGGGCTCTGTCTCTCCAGATACACGCCATTACGACTTGTATATGAACTCTCCAGAGAGCCATTCTACATAGAACAGCTGAGGCTAATGTTCCTACTACCAGTGACACCAGCTTACCAGGACCTCCTTCAAGAACTCCACGAGAAGAAACGCAAAATATGGGAAGAATTCTATATTACTGATGCCATGACAAACCGTGAATGGACTCTGGGAGGATATGAATTGCGCCACACAGTGACCAGACTCGCTGTGCATGGGTTTCACCACAAGCTGTGCAGCAACCAGAGATTCCACGAGCCCAGCCCAGACTGCATGTGTGCAAGATCTGTCGAACAGTGCGAGAAATATCATGTGTTAAACTGTACAATGAGATCAGAATCATTGTTGAAACCCTGAAGTGACTGAGAACAATCTTCTTTGCACGTTGTGCGCATTTCTTATTTTATTGTAATCACAAATAGGAATGAGGTGCACAAAGAAGTTACACATAGGCTTAATTTTGGAAATTATTATGCTTTACAGGGACTCCTGACGTCCCAAATACTTTCAATAAACGTTAAAATTAAAATTTATAAAAGTATTATTCTACTAGTTATATTATATGGATATGAAACATGGACTGTTACTTTAATGGAGGAAAAGATATTACGAGTATTTGAGAATAAAGTTCTTCAAAAGTTTTTACACCGAAGGAAGATGAACAGACAGGTGAATGGAGAAGACTACATGACAGTGAACTACATGGTTTTATAGGAAGCCAGATATACACGTCCCTGAAAACTTTATTCTCAAATACTAATAATCTTTTATCACCTCTTAAAGTAAGAGCCCATATTTCTCATTCATATAATATAACTGAGGGAATAATAGTTTTATATATTCTCAATTTAACATTTTTTTTGAGAGAATTTGGAATAACAAAAGACCCTGCAATGCATAATAACATGCATTTGCAGAAATTCCAAAATACTGCTCAAAACAATTAGAGGAACACTAAGAAATATGCAAATATTTTTTCACTGGATAAAGATACAAACATGAAATTAATAAAGTACGTTATTTTTGGTTACTTATTTATTTATTTATTGCTTATATCAGTAAAAACAAATGAATCACGCTGACAATTAACTTTTCAAATAATTCCGCTATGTAAGCTATTCAATCTTGTGCTTATTTTTCAAAGTAAAACGCTCGTTATATAGAGTTGGTATCGTGTATGGCGTCCACGACATTCGATGACACTTTGGCACCTTCGTGGCATGCTCCCATAAGATTCTGGATTTCCTCTTGCGGGATATTCTCCCATTTTCCTTCAGAGCATCTCCAAGTTGCTGCAGAATTTGTGGAGCTTGATGTCAGTTCTTGACCTTCCCGTCTACAAGATCCCACAAGTGTTCAATAGGGTTGAGGTCTGGGCTGACCGCTGGCCACTCCATTACCTCAATGTTTATCCTCCTCAGGAAATCCCTGGTGACAGCCGCAGAATGTGCCCTGGCATTATCCTGCATAAACAGAAATCCAGGGCCTACTCCAATGGCAGCAGATACTACATGCTCTTCCAGAACGTGCTCGATATACCGGAGAGCATTCAGTCGCTGGGGAAACAAGTACAAGATCCGTACGAGTGTTGTACATAACTCTGGCCCACACCATTACGGAACCTCCTCCGAATCTATCAATTTCCTGCACAGACTCTGCAGAAATTCTTTCTCCTGGCCATCCCCATACCCTCAATCGACCATCACAAAGTGTAAGATGATACCTGGATTCGTCCGAGAAGAGCACAGACTGCCACTGGTTCAGGTTCCAATCACCATGCTTTTCAGCATACGTACGTCTTGCTGCCTTATGCCAATTTGTTAAGCGTGGTTTTTAACGGGCCTTTTGGGACGAATATTCTCTTTCCATAATCTGTTCCTTATGGTTTGGCCTGAAACCCGGATTCCGGAAGCCATATGAAGGTCATTCTGCAGGTCTTTTGCAGTTTTTGTACGCTGTCGAAGAGCAGAAAGAACAACGTATCTGTCATCCTGGGGGCTTGTTTTAAATTTACGGCCCTGGCCACGCCTTCTACAGTACTGGCCTGTCTCTCTGTGCCTGTTGCGTAACCTGGACGCCATGGAAGTAGAAACCCCAAACTCTCTAGCCACTTTTCGCAGAGATTGACCTTGTCGTAAAAGATGTAGAGCATGATACACTTCAAACTCATTTAAATGCCTCATATTGTCAGAGACTTCAATAAACAAGGTAATAATCAACATTCGTCACTATAGCAACATCAGGAAGCTTACCAATTAGAAGTGGCCAGTGCCTTCCAAAATAAATAATTTCTCTATATTTGTTATTTGAGGTAATTTCTCTGTATTTAGGCCATGGATCTTTAAAATTTGTATCAAATGATAAAATTAATAATTCAATTTACATATTGTCCATCTTTCAGCATCACAGCTTTAAAAAACAACTACTTACTCAAATTTGTTACAAGTGTTCCTCTAATTGTTTTCAGCAGTATGTAATAAGAATATTACGTCTCTTAGACTGCGTTGGGAAGGACATGTAACACGAATGGGTAATTAAAGACGTGTGTGGAAGTTTCTAGTAGGAAAGTAGAGGGAGAACACCAGTTGGTAGACCAACAATGAGGTGGGAGAATAACACTATGATTTAGGGGATGTAGATTATACAGGTATTGATTGGAAAACATTAGCTCGGGATACGGGCGTATGGGTCCGATAGAGCCAGTGAGTTAGTTAGTTTAGTTAGTTGATTTTTAATGAGAAGAGACCTAGTACTTACAACCTTTTATACGGAAAAGTACAAAAGAAAAATCAGGAACTCATACCCTTCTCCTGAAGTGGAAACCGGTTCCTGAAAGGCCTTCAGTTAAAATAAAAATATCCTAGTTGATGACGACTGAAGCAACCGGGTATTTATTTTACTATTTACTTTACGTAAAAACTCAATATGTAAATATTTAGGACAGAATCTCCCCACACAAAAAAAAAAGTTTCAACATACTTATCGAATGGGTGTAGTTAGCACACCTCGAAAAATTCTCCAGTAACACTCACCAGTGACGACGGCGATCTTTACCCTGTCCGCTCTTAAAGTGATCCTCGTGAAAACAAAACCATGTGACCTGCTCTATTTTCATTGGTTATGGACACCGACGTACATTGCTGAAGCAATACCCTACCGCTATTCGCGTCACAATTACTGTTACTTTTGACATGGAAATGACGACACAGCAACAGAAGCCTCGATACTTTCAGCATTTTGTTTTATGAGAATCGATTGAAGCATGATTCAAAAGCATCATCCATATGTAATAAACTATTTTAATTTGTAATTACACAGCTCTGCAAACAATTTTTTGTATTGCCCTCGAAACCTCAGCGAATTTTTATGTTTTCAAGTGCACAGTTTACGAAAATATTCATTAAAGTGCTGAATGTGCTCTAGTTTTTTTGACTTTTGCGTATCTTATATCTTAAACTGTAAACGGCTTGTTGCTGATAAAATTTATGTTTCCAGTCATGATTTGGTTTCTGCGCATTTTTCATATATAAAAAACATCACGTGACCCCTACTCTAACACTCCTCACATCCGCACATCGGCCATGATATCAGTTATTTCACAAAATACTGACAACGTGCATCTGGATATGACAAAACAATTCGTCAAAGCGTTGGACAAGGAAATAAAATGTTTCGAATTCATTTGTAAAAATAAAAAGGCGAAATATTTGATGGTCTCAAATTCGGCAATTGATTGATGAAAGATGCAAATTTTATCAAAGTTATGACTCTTCCGGAAAGTTAAGCTTGTATTGGTATTATCTAATATCATAAGTTTTGTGAAGGTTTGTATTGGTAGTAGGCGTTACTATAAAGCACCAAATTATAAAGAAATTGTGCAAAACATGATGACAAGCTTCATGATTGTAGGAGCAAATATGAGTATAAAGTTACACTATCTCCACAGTCACCTGGATAGATTTCCGAATAATTTAGGAAATTATAGTGACGAACAGGGAGTGCGCTTTCACCAGGATCTAAACGTAATGAAAGAAAGGTATCAGGGTAGATGGGACCGTCACATGATGTCAGATTACTGCTGGTCTTTAAAAAGAGATTGTCCCATAAAAGATTATAGAAGAAAATCTTATATCTAGTATAATATGGGTTTTCGATATTTTGGTTTCTATTTACGTCGGTGCATACTAATTTTTCAAACCACAATTGACATTATAAATATCATGTTATATTGTTTCATATTTTCCGATTTTTGTAGTGTAAATTGGAATTAAAGAAAAAACAGAGCATATCTTCCAAAATCATTGATAGTTTCATGAATTGTGAGCATAAATATATCCTAAATTGACCAGTGTCATTGATTAGATAATTTATATATTATATATTTTATAATGTTTTGTATATTTTATAGTATTTTGTATATTTTGAATAGTATTATTCTCATGCACGAAGAATAAAAAAGTATATTCTGAAGACATATTTTTAATTTAACCCTAGCAATACCAAGGGAGTGGTACTTTATGCCCACCTTCTCAATTAATATGTTCTTTAATTATTTCACTACAAGCATGAAGTTAATAGTTATTGTCAATCATAGTCTCTAGCATCGTAATGCGTAATTGTTTCTAAGTTTTCGTTGTAGTTTATTTTATTAAACAATGATCTGTTATTGTGGTCACAAAGAACCCTCCCCCTTGGTAGTTCTTGTGAAGCATAACATGTCTTGAATTTCTTTTCTTGTCTTCTTCATCATCATCATCATCATGAACAAATTCGTTTTAGGCCATGTGGCCTGTACGGTAAACCTAGCGAAGATGGTCTTGATTTTTCCACCGATGTTTTGGTCTTCCTTGGTCCCTATGTCCAGTTGGGGTATATTGGAATGCCAATTTTGGAAGTCTATTTCTTGCCATTCTTCTCAGATGATTTTTCCATTCTTGCTTCAATAATGGTTTTATATCTATAATTGTGGTTTCATCAACAATGGATTTGGGTTGTATAATTTATTCTTTCATTATTGATTGGTCTGAGACTTTGTTCTCTTTATAACACCTTTTTTTTACTTATTGAGTGTCTTGTGGGCAGCTCGCTAGGTTTACCGTACAGGCCACATGACCTAAAACGAATTTGTTCATGATAATGATGATGATTATTATTATTCTTAGTGTATTTTGTGAAGTTACAGTATTTCACATGTGTGAGTGAACAAATTTATTTCAAAATGCCTCGACGTCCTTTGAAAGACAAAGTATTATGGATATATTTGATAATGAAAGAGTTACAGATTTTGAATTTGATGATAGAGATGAAGTTAGTGAAACAGAAGATGAAAATATTGTGCTTGAGGAAGTTGACGAAGCATTTTATTGCCTTCTGACGATGGCGATGAGGATTATAATAATAGTGTAATTGAATAAGACCTCAGTGCCAGATACGTTACAGCTGAACGGTCGTTGACCCTTCTGGTCCCTGATCCCTTCTGGTCCCTGATCCCTTCTGGTCCCTGATCCCAGAAGAGTCCGTTACCATATTTGGATATTTACTGGTCTAGAGAGAGAGAATCTACTAGTATATTTAACTATCCTAATTCTGTCGCCCAGTTCATAAATGTAAGTGCTATCTATTTTACTTTGCCCGAGCCCATCAGAGGCAAAGATTGATTCATCTTTCCTGTGTAGATTAATAACATACATTAATTATTAACAAGAATTCTTAAACACACTGTAGTGATTTATATGACTCGTAATTAATTCAGTATAATATTTATAATCAAGAAAGCTAGAAGGAAGAGGGGAGCTAATATAACCTTGAGAAAGCTTGTATATAGGAAAAATATAAGGCAGCGATAGCATTGCTAACAAGTAGAGTAAATAAACATTCTTTTTTACTTAAAATAGAATTTAATATTCCAATTATTAGTCTGATGTTGAAATATGAAAATATGTTTAAAACAGAAAAATAACTCTTGACCATTACAAGACTTTAAAGAAAACATGAACACATAAATAATATAAATATAAATTAAGTAACCTGGTCATTACTTGAATCCAGTTTTGTGGACAATACAGAAATAATACGGAGAATGATAATATTCACTCACAAAAACACTCATGCATACCTTTTCGTCCAGCCGAGGGTTAGGGTCCGTACCCCCGGATACCCTACCCTGGCTTACCGGACCAAAAACCAATTAACACAGCTCTCCTCGAGCTGACTGACGTCAACGAGGCGCTGACAAAATAACTGAAAGACTGAAAGATGAATGCTGAATTAATGACCCTGTTTACAACTTGCTTCACACATTTCAGTGTTCCAAGGAAGAGGGGAAGTTACGCACTTACAGACAGCGCAGACGGAAGGGGTAGGAAGGTGAGTGGGAGATATGGACAAAGAAGAAGGAAATTGGCACGGTTCATAAATCTCACTGAAGAGGTAGGATAACAAGTACATAGATGTTTCATAGCGAAATTGTACTTTCGGTACACCGCTAGTGGAAGAATTTTCACATCATAGCCTCCTCGTCCTACAAGATGTATAGCACAAAATGTTATAAATGAACGGGAAGTGCTAAGAAATGAAGGTAAAGTGAAAAAAAGGAGAATAATTTGAAAAATTCTTTACATCGAAAGTTATAAATATTATCATAAAATAACCAATGAAGAAGCAGAAAAATAAATATACCGGCAACAAATATATATATATATATATATATATATATATATATATATATATAGCTTCTTATCTATATGGGACTATCAGGTGACAGTCACACCTGTATTTCAGATCTCTGGTCTACCATTTCTGGTGCATTCATATATACTGCAACTATGAGTGTGATCAGGTTTCTGCAACTAACTAAAAATATTATATGTGATGATAGAGATAGCCGATATTAACGCATGGAACAAGATAAGTGTGCAGCAATATGACAGGTGTTTTAAAAAAATTAACCAAGATTTGCCAATATGTTTTTCAGCTTGGATTCATACAGTAGTTGATGAAATGCTATCATTATTTTGTGGAAGGTGTCCATTCAAAGTGCAGGTGTACGAAAGAAGAATGCCATAAAATTATTAAAACAACAATAATTTGTGTCACAGTTATACTTGTGGGAGACATAGCAAGAAAACAGGTATATTTTTTTCAAAATGTGAACAGAGATCTAAGGAGAGTGACGAGTGACACTTACATACTCAGGGATTATACCATTAATGATTAGATTTGGGTATTGTCCTGAATTTATTGTTTTTACAAATATCAATAATGAATTTGCACAAATGTTTCACTTACAATAAGACACATACTACTATATCAGCCTAAGTATGAAATGTGATCAATCAAAACAATGTAAAACTAAGTTACATATTACACAAATAAGCATTACATTCTATAGCATTTAATTTTAAAACAAATATGTTAAAATGTGTTAAAAAATTTACCCATATATACACTACTCAGACAAATTAAACCAAAACACGAGAATGAATATTAAAACAATTTTATGTATGATCTTTTGAAATTATAAATTAAAGATTTAAGTAAAATTATAATAGACATTCAAACAATATTTTCTTGTACAATATTAGCAATACGAACAAGTTATCATTTGTAACAGGAAAGAGAGTGGAAATTTGAGATTTACAATTTTTGGAATCAATGTTTCCATCGGATTAAGGTCCGGACTGTATGCAGGCTAGTCCATCACCCGAATTTGCATTCTTGCAGGACATTTCTGGTAGCCTGTGCTGTATGACATCTAGCATTATCTTGCATTAGGAGAAAATTAGGGTCCATACCATAAGCAAAGGGTAAAACATGTTGGACGATAATCTCTTTAATGTAAATATCAGCATTCAAGCGCTGTGGGACAGCGACAAGCTCTGTCCGAGACTCAATAGTAATCCCAGCCCAAACTATAACCGAACCACCTCCAATTCTGTCACGTTCAATAATTGTGGCTGGATCGAAACGTTCACCAGAACGTCTCCGTACACGTGTAGGACCATCAGAACCTGTTAGACGAAATCTTGATTCGTCCGTGAATAAAACACCCTTCCATTGGCGGAGCTGGCAGTTGACATGATTCTGAGCAAATCGCATCCTGGCTTCTTTGTGCTGACGTGTTAAACGAGGGCTTCAAAGGGGATTCTAGACGTCAACTTTGCATTTTTCAGTCTATTTCTTACAGTCTGATCAGAAATTACCGTCCCAATTGCTGTGCGTAAATGATTTTGTAGATCTCTGGCTGTAGATTTTCTTCTGCGCAAAGCTGATAAGACAATAAATCTATCCTGTACGTCTGTAGTTTTCTTCCTACGACCTTGCCCGGATCTCCTCTTTTATCCATGTGTCCTTCTACATCGCCTCCACAGCCTATGGATGACAGAAGCGCTGAAATCAAGAATCGTAGAGAGACGGCGAATCTTCAATATAACTGCTCGTGCAACTTGATGTTTCATTCAGATGTATAATTGCTCTCTATTAGCTTCAGAGACACAAAAAATAAAAATTCCCTGCCACAGAGTATTCTTTCAAAAATGTTTTCAAAAAAACAGAAGATCAATAGGTACTTATTTCGGTTTCAGCAACTCTTGGAATTTCACTAACATATGAAGGGAAAAAAATAATTAAAAACAGATCGTCAATCTGATTTTAAACAATACTGGCACCCACAAAAGCTATCAAAAATTAAAATTGTTACAATATTATTTTGGGGCTTTGGTTTAATCATATATTCCTCTATTTTTTTTATTAGTTTATATTGTTTAATCGGTGATCATAAAGTACCCCCCGTTGGTTGTATAAGTTCTGTAATATGGGTTGGTATTACTAGAGTTAATGACAACAACTTTTTTGCGTACTGATTATTCTACAACGTACATCGGTGACCATAACCAATGAATGTCAAGCAAGTTGCATGGTTTTGTTTTGACGAGGATCACTTTAAGAGCGGACAGGGTATAGACTCTGCAGTAACATCTTTACCTTGTCTAACCGGACCATTGTTTGTCAATTATGGCCTGTGTATAAAAAAATCGTGGCCATAGACACCGTTGATTGACATTATGGTAATAAGATATAGTAAAATAAAAGCTATAAGGGAATACGTTAATTTAATATAACGTTGCCGGTTTGAAAATCCACATGACACTAACACGTACTTTAAATATGTGATTTATTTTGAGCGCCATGTTATATAATTACAGTAACATTCACTGGTCTGTGAATTCTTTTTTTACTGAAGTTATCTACTCATTTACGAACTCATTTCTATTCATCTCGGTTATTCATTGAACCATACTGTTATGTATAATCAGTGTCTAATCAACCAGATGAAACACAGTTTCTATTCACAATATGATCGTCAATTTATTTCAAGTCAGTAAAGAAAAATAATAAACTAGCTGAACAATGAATTATTCCAGTTATAACGAGATTTATTGAAGAATTTAGTTCAGCCATCTGTAAACAATTGAATAACATTGAAATTCCAAATAACTTAAAAATTCATGTTATAAATTACTTGCAAATAGATGCAATTTAACCAAATGTAGTGTACATACCAGAACTGCAGTGTTGGGTTAGTGCACTGCCGCAGTGTATTGTGCGTCGGAAGAATGAAACAGATAAATTAAAGCATGGTGAATGTGGTAAATTCAAGAATAACACAATTAATGTACAATGATATTCAGTGAAGCGAATAAACATCAATAAATTATATCTGCAACAATGTACAACATGAACATGAGGTTCTGCGGGTACACCACTAGAGTGCGCCAGCGAAACTTTTATCATCTTAAGTTAGTAAAACATGGAAAATATGCTCGCAACATGGTGAGCAGATATATGGCCTGTAGAGGTAATTTTCATTAGAGACATATAAGTGAGAAATACAAGGTGTCCCATTCAAACCGCCCACATTTTATTTAATCATAACTAACAAAGTATGCGGAATTATGATATGGAGCAGGTATTAAATGAACCTAAAACTCAAAGCATTTTCATTGCCATACATTTCCACATACTAAAACACCTCTATATGTGCACCATTATTAGCACGAGCAATTTCAAGTCAGTATTGGATTTCGTGCCACGTTCTGTCCAACATGCCCATTGGTACTGTTGCAATTGTGTTAAGGATACGGGTTCGTAAATCATGAAGATATTGTACTGGACTCGCAAATATACGGTCTTTTACATACCTACAGAGGAAGAAGTCCGGTGGAGTGATGTCAGGCGAAAGTGGTGGCCAGCAAATTGGTACGCCGCGTCCAATCAACCTGTGTGGGAAGGATTCTTTGAGTGAATTCCGAACATCCATGCTCCCGTGTGGTGCGGCTCCACATTGCTGAAACATTACTTGGGGTTGCAGATCAGCTACTTGGAGGTACAAGAACTGTTCCAACATGTCTTGGTATGCCGGGCCTGTTATTGACTTTTCTTGCAAGAAAAAAAATGACCTATAATCCTGTTCTTCATCAGGCCACACCAAACGTTTACTTATGGGCTATCCCAGACGTGTTAACGGTAGACGTGTGGATTTTGCGTACCCCATATCCTTACAATGTGCCTGTTAATAGTTTCTGATAAAAGGAACGTTGCCTCGTCAGAAAACAAGACGTTTTCAAGAAATTGACGATCCTTGTCAATACGATACAGCATTTCGATAGCAATTGCCTGTCGTAGTGGCCTTCTATATGTCTTTATTTGTTGAACAATTTGCGCCTTGTAGGGGTATAACGAAGCCGCTTATGTAGCGTTCGATTCACAGTTGATTTCACACTGAACTGCCGGGAAGCTTGGCGAATTGATTTTTGTAGACTTATCTAAAATCCTGTTCTAATTTCTTCAATATTTATTTCTGTAACATGTGTACGAGCACCTCCTGATTCTTTTTTTAACATTTACAGTCACCAGAATCTTATCAAGCCACGCCTTAATGGTCTTCCCATCAGGTGAATTTCCTCCATATTCTCTCCGGTAATGTCTTTGCACTGTAATTATTGACTTCGTCTCAGCATACCAGAAAACAATTTGTGCTCTTTGCTGAGACGTCGCCATTTTGTTTTAAGTCATTATTGTGCAACATGCGACAGGTGAATTAACTGCAAACAAAAACTCTTTGAGTTTCTCTTCCTTTTAATACAATTTCATTCCATAATTCCGCATACTTTGAGATTTATGATTAATTAATATGTCGAAGGTTTGAAACGAACACGGTGTATATTAAATTAAGCCAATGAAGGGGATAAAAATGTCTATTTTGTATAGCCCGTAACTGTCATTTATGAAACAAATTGAAAGAGAACATAAACAGACTAATAAGAAATATTTGCATATGAAGTAAGCTGTTGCCGTGGGATTCGAAATTTTGAGATTGAAATAAACGAAAATTTTACATTCTTGCAGGTGTAGTTCATTGAAATTTTGTTTTGTTCCGTGTTTACTGAAAGCGGAAAGGTACTGCTCCCGTGTTCATCGCAAGGTGACGACAAGTTACTTAAACTATAATACTTGATGATTTAATGAATACATATATATTTAACACTGTAATGACACCAGCCTCATGGGCTAGTAGTGTACGTTACTGACTACTGTTCATGAGGTCCCGGGTTCGATTTCCGGTTAGACCATACGATTTTTTTCTGTGATTGCCCATGGTCTGGAATTTAGATTAAGTTTAGGTAAAGAACTCTCCTGGCACTTTATTATCAATTTTCAGCCATCATATCATCGGGGTAACGTAACTCCGCCTTCCAGGTGCCCCAACCTAAGAAATGCATTATTATTCCACAAATACCATGGGAGAAAGCCGGAAATGTCATAATAGACAACCTGGTGACGTTAGATAAAAAGCATTATAAAGTATATTATATGGCATAATTCGTTGTAAAAATATTAAAAATATAACTGGAAATAACAGAAAAGATGGGAAAAAAGAAGGTAGACGATCGAAAAAAGAAAGGGAAGAAGATGAGATCACATAGATAAAATGAGTATAAAGAAATAACGGACAATAATTTATTTTAGAATTATTGAATGAAGGCAATGGTAACAGGCTCGCACTTTCAGAACACATGACACATTTGTTTACTTTTACAGGTGTTAGTATCCACGTATCCCGTGTAAAATTCTAATATCATCTGGAGGTAATTTTCCCTAGAATATACGGTTACTGCTTAGGGGAGCGCCGTAGCTTGGTTGGTTAAGAATATATCGTACAATTAGGAGGAAAGTTGAGGTTAGATTTTATTTTCGATTAGGACATTTTTTACTGGTCTATACATCTATGACTCTGGGGTCGACTCAGTCTATAGTGAAATGAATATCTGACGTATACTGCCGCTTAGAAACCACGAGGGCTTCAAATTATTTTACGGTCGTAAAGCTATAACACGGTTTCGCCTCTCTTCCGTAGAATATCACGTTCTCAAAAAGCCTAGACCTCATCTAGGACATGGTTAACTCTACACGGAGAGATACTACTAAATTCCAGTAGTTATGCTCTACACGGAGAGATACTACTAAATTGCAGTAGTTATGCTCTACACGGAGAGATACTACTAAATTGCAGTAGTTATGCTCTACACGGAGAGATACTACTAAATTGCAGTATTTATGCTCTACACGGAGAGATACTACTAAAATGCAGTAGTTATGCTCTACACGGAGAGATACTACTAAATTGCAGTAGTTATGCTCTACACGGAGAGATACTACTAAATTGCAGTAGTTATGCTCTACACGGAGAGATACTACTAAATTGCAGTAGTTATGCTCTACACGGAGAGATACTAGTAAATTGCAGTAGTTATGCTCTACACGGAGAGATACTACTAAATTGCAGTAGTTATGCTCTACACGGAGAGATACTACTAAATTGCAGTAGTTATGCTCTACACGGAGAGATACTACTAAATTGCAGTAGTTATGCTCTACACGGAGAGATACTACTAAATTGCAGTATTTATGCTCTACACGGAGAGATACTACTAAAATGCAGTAGTTATGCTCTACACGGAGAGATACTACTAAATTGCAGTAGTTATGCTCTACACGGAGAGATACTACTAAATTGCAGTAGTTATGCTCTACACGGAGAGATACTACTAAATTGCAGTAGTTATGCTCTACACGGAGAGATACTAGTAAATTGCAGTAGTTATGCTCTACACGGAGAGATACTACTAAATTGAAGTAGTTATGCTCTACACGGAGAGATACTACTAAATTGCAGTAGTTATGCTCTACACGGAGAGATACTACTAAATTGCAGTAGTTATGCTCTACACGGAGAGATACTACTAAATTGCAGTAGTTATGCTCTACACGGAGAGATACTACTAAATTGCAGTAGTTATGCTCTACACGGAGAGATGCTACTAAATTGCAGTAGTTATGCTCTACACGGAGAGATGCTACTAAATTGCAGTAGTTATGCTCCACACGGAGAGATGCTACTAAATTGCAGTTGTTATGCTCCACACGGAGAGATGCTACTAAATTGCAGTAGTTATGCTCTACACGGAGAGATGCTACTAAATTGCAGTAGTTATGCTCTACACGGAGAGATGCTACTAAATTGCAGTAGTTATGCTCTACACGGAGAGATGCTACTAAATTGCAGTTGTTATGCTCTACACGGAGAGATGCTACTAAATTGTAGTAGTTATGCTCTACACGGAGAGATGCTACTAAATTGCAGTAGTTATGCTCTACACGGAGAGATACTACTAAATTGCAGTAGTTATGCTCTACACGGAGAGATACTACTAAATTGCAGTAGTTATGCTCTACACGGAGAGATACTACTAAATTGCAGTATTTATGCTCTACACGGAGAGATACTACTAAAATGCAGTAGTTATGCTCTACACGGAGAGATACTACTAAATTGCAGTAGTTATGCTCTACACGGAGAGATACTACTAAATTGCAGTAGTTATGCTCTACACGGAGAGATACTACTAAATTGCAGTAGTTATGCTCTACACGGAGAGATACTACTAAATTGCAGTAGTTATGCTCTACACGGAGAGATACTACTAATTGCAGTAGTTTTGCTCTACACGGAGAGATACTAGTAAATTGCAGTAGTTATGCTCTACACGGAGAGATACTACTAAATTGCAGTAGTTATGCTCTACACGGAGAGATACTACTAAATTGCAGTAGTTATGCTCTACACGGAGAGATACTACTAAATTGCAGTAGTTATGCTCTACACGGAGAGATACTACTAAATTGCAGTAGTTATGCATAATGAAAACATAATTTCAAAATTAAATAAACAGTGAAACTGAAAAAGAAGACAGACGTTTACCGTGGTAATTATAATGACAGAAATTCCTTAGCATCACTATTATTATTAGTCTATTATTATTGTTATTATTATTATTATTATTATTATTATTATTATTATTATTATTATTATTATTATTATTATTATTATTATTATTTTAAGAAGATCAGCTGGTAAATCTAGAATGGATAGAAATAAAGAAATAAGGGATATTATGAATGTACAAGAGGAACCGGACATCATAGACATTATAGAAAATAAAAGAATACAGTGGTATGGCCATGTCAAAAGAATGCCAGAGTAAAGTTTGCCTAAAATTGTTATGGAATGGATCCCAATGGAAAGGAAGAAGAGAGGATGACCAAAGAGAACTTGGATATAAGGGTACAAGCGGCTATGAATATCAGAGGATTGGAGGAATATCAATGGATGGACAGAGAGGAATGGCGTTTGGTCTCCAGAAGAGGGTGGCAGCTGCCATGATACTGGATGATGATTATTATTATTTTATTTTTTATTATTGTGATTGTTGGAGAAGTTCAATGCAGAAATAAACAGAAAGGTTGAAATTATGGAAATTAATAAAGTAGAAAAGAAAATAATAGAAGAAAGATGATTTAGATCATACGGTCATCTCAATAAGATGAAATCTAATAGAATCCCTAACTATATCTGATAGTGGAGAATAGATGGGAAGCGAAGGAAGGGAAGACTTAAAGATGGTTGGATAGACGATGTGAGAAGAATAAATAAGAGTTAATTGGGACTTACAGATGAGGATGTTCAGGTCACTACAACTGGAGAAAGTGAATTTCTTGAGGATGACGGAAAACTGTTATATCGTGAATGAATTTTGAAATAATACGTATTATTATTATGTTATTATTTTTATTATCATTATTATTATTATTATTAACATTATTATTATTTCCGAGTAAACTCGTAACGTCGTACGCAGCGGGCTCAGGATCGATTCCCGGAAGGGACAAGTTTCCTAGGTGAGATCTTTTTTGGGGTTTTTTCTCGTATGTGTGACACATTTTGGGAAACGTTATAGCCCAAATGATCCCAAAACATAATATGACACTCGGAATCATTCCTATAATAATAGTTCAGGGAGGCGCTCTATATCCTTGTGGATGTGTGTGATACCAGACAAAAATCCTCTACCAAAGGCTTTGTCACTGTAACACCCGGGTGACTTGGAGCATATAAGTATACCTATAAAGGAAGAGGTTAAACTAAGGTAAAGATAGTATTATTATTATTATTATTATTATTATTAATATATAAGTGTACCTATAAAGGAAGAGGTTAAACTAAGGTAAATATAGTATTATTATTATTATTATTATTATTATTAGAAATATAATAATTATTTTATATTAACTGCGTAATAATCATGGATTAATTGATCTGAAGTGAAAGAAGCTATGTGCAAGAGATGAAGTACGCCTACATGTAGTTTTGTCAAATTATTATATTGATCATAGTGGGATGCAGAATATCCATATGTTTTCGCCTTAATCGGTAATAGTTCTAATTCATTTATGAGTGCGGGAGGAATGGTATAGGTGCGTGCGTTTCTGGGTGTGCGTTTGGACGTGTGTGCGAGTGTTTGTGTGTGTGTGTGTGTTTATTTGTGTGCATTTGTGGTTGGGTGAATTCTCTATAAGTCTGTTTTGTAGCTACAGTTTTATTACTGTACAAAGTGAGATTTTATATTTATGCACATGGATTTTTTATATAAGAGTGTAGGTGTTCAATGTTTTATATATTTTTATGTATATGAGCAGGTGTGTGTAAATACTGTAGTCATGTATGTATTTGTTTATATATTACTATTTTCATACTTAATTCGTGAAAACGGAATGTACACGAGACCACACCGGTGAACACACATATATATGTATATATATATATATATATATATATATATATATATGTGTGTGTGTGTGTGTGTGTGTGTGTGTGTGGTGTGTGTGTGTGTGTGTGTGTGTGTGTGTGTGTGTGTCTGCATAATTGGGTGTTTTGAAAATTATGTTATAAACTTTTTTTTGCATGTATATAATAGCGCGACCCTTAAAAATTTGCATTTTGGTTTTTCAAACAATGTGATTAAATTTGGTTATTTAGAAGGATAATCTTTTAGGTGTAGTGCCCATTACGTTTATTCAGTCATGTTTCTTTTATGAAAAATAATTCTTTAGTGGTAGTTATGTGACTCTTGATTCCTCTCTTAACTGATGTCAAGATGTGATACTTCCGTCTGTAGACTTTTCATTTTTTTACTTTGATCTCTTCCTGCGTAGGTACTTTTACATGCCTCGCCCCACAAGTGCCTTAGAGGCAAGACCTGCCGAGAGACGATTGTAAACTTTGGTTTATATTTACATAGTTTTCTGGCCTCACAAGGACATGGGGAACCTTCTTATAGGCGATTAGCTTAATACCAACCTCCGAGACAACACCAACATTTAAGGCAGGACACATAATCCGTACATTCCTACTAAATAAGGCGAATATGACGTGTATTATTATTATGACTATATGGACATCATATGTTTCTGACGTTTTCATATAACGAAAAAAAAGAAGCACGATAAATCTCTTCCAGGGAAACTTGTTCAGACCGGGGATCGAACCATGATTCACCTCATCTTATTTATTACTATTATTATAATAGCAGCCAAATGGCCATTAACATTAATATAAGATTTTATTCTTTGTGCTTCGCATATTGATTTAAATATTTTGTCCTCTTTGTTCGATTTGGTAGCGTTCACATGTTTTGTTGCACAGTGTACACTCGCATGATTCGTTTGGTTTATGGTATGTTTGGTTTTGCAGATGAGATGGTGATACCCATGGGCTGCAAATCTTGTTATTACCTGTCGCAATTAGAAGTTTTCTCTTGTCTATTCTCGGTCTATCATTGCTCCTGTGCCGTTGAATTCTGATGGAGTATCTTCAACTATATCTTATGGAACAACATTAATCTTAGACCATATAGGAGGTACCAAGTAGATTCCACCAAAATGTTTGTTGCAAACTTTCTTTCTATCCTTAATCATTCTGGTTTTAATCTATTTTGTTCGTTTAAACATCACTTAGATTCTTTTCTGATACTACACTAAGAACTGTGCAGCGTATCTATCTTCTATATAATCACGCTGACTGCTACTATCTATCGGATCGTCTTTTGTTTCCGTTGCATATATTAGCGTAGAGTTCATAACATCCAAGATTATTAATCAAAAGCCTTTGCCCGGACCCATAAGAGGCAAAGATTGATTCATCTTTCTTTCCTAAACACTTAAACATGAATCAACAATAGATCTCAAAACACTAGAGTAATTCCTGGTTTCTTAATTAAACTGAATGTATCATTATTGTTAGACGGAAAATAAAGGAAGCTAGAATGATCTCCTAAATAAGTAAGTTTCAGTACAGAAATATCAAACAGCAGCATGCACATAAATAACTTGAACATTAACCAGGATAAATATAAAAATGATGTTTAATATAAACAAGACGTCTGAAGTGGATGAAAGATATACAAATGTAAATACTTGATCATTCAACAAAAAGAAAATAAATAATAATCTTTAACTTCACAAAACTATATCATACCTCACACAACATTCATACCACAGTCCAAGCCAGGGTATTCTTTTCCCGGTCCTCAGGACCGAAACTTAAACCACGCCACTCGCGCCTCCAGACGACGTTGTCTCAACTGAAAGTTCCGATCGAATGATAATGTTCTTGATGTGCATTGCGTATTTGAGCGTTCCGAGGCAGAAGGGGAGATGCGCAGCACAAACAACGCAACAGGAGAGGAAAAAAGGAGAGTAGGGGTAGATGCATAGAGAAAGGATATTGGCATAGTTCACGAATTTTACTGTCCAGGGAGGATAACGGCACTACAGTAGCGAACCGAATATAGTACTTTCGGTTCAGAACTTCTAAAAATACACTGGCAATAGTTGCAGTTTTCTTACAGGAACTTCAATTTTATCTTTTATTTTGGCAAGAAGGTTAAAAGGAACCTTAATCTTTTTCTCTCCTTCCATCTGATGTTAGTAGAAAATTACAATGAAAACCACTGTCAGTTCTTTATTCCGTTTTCGATATTCCGTTAGTACTAGATTATAATTATTATTAGTCATTTCAGGAAGTAGAGGGTTGTTAAATTGTTTCAAACTTCAACATGGCTATTTAACTCATGCCCCAAATGGGAGTCAATGACCAATCACGTTTCAATGATTTCTGTTTTACAACCAATCAGAATCGTGTTTCACGAAATATTTATCAGTGTTATAATTACAATATTAAAGAAAACTCCTCCTTTTTAATAATCTGAACAGGTTTGACCATTATTTTGCAGTGACTGAGCCCGTGAGAAATACGGCTACCAGATTGTATATATAGTGCATGAATGTCAACACATGCCGCATGCGGGAGTTAATAAAAAACATTTGTAGCAATTGATTATACCACCAAGAAAAGAAACCACTGATTGCACTTTTTTAAATGTATTTTTTCCCAGGTAACAATCAAGAAAAATATAATTGTCATATTTACATCATACGACATCAGAAATGAATCAATATACAGTTTTGATGTGTTTCATTATTTTTTCTCCACTAGAGAGCATTCTTACAATATTGCGTTCCTTTGCAATAAATTGTATGATCTGGTTGCAGCGATAAACAAAAGAAGCAGATGAAGCGTACTTATCGCTTCTCATTTGTTTTCAAACATCGCCGTTTACATTAAATATATAAATATTTTAAAATAACTATAGTTAAATAATGATTTGTGAGTAAACAGCTTAATTTTATTCGTTAAATAGTCCTAACAAATGCCACTCTTGATTTCCAAATTCTCTAGATAAATTCACATCTCACTTGGTCAGTCGTGAATTTATCGATAATTTGGAAATCACTCGTGGCATTACTTATGATAATCTATTAGAATAGCCTTGGCGCAGAGCTACGGGACTTGAGCTGGTTCGAGTCTCTATGGGGGAAGACATTTTCTCATGGTATTTCGGCCAATGTGGCACCGGTGCCCACCCAGCATCGTAAAACAATTGGGTAGCTACAATAAGTAGCGGTTCCAGGTTGAGAAAACCAGCTATAACGGCTGGGGGACCCGTCATGCTGACCATATGTCATCCCTACACTGGCTAGATGATCATCTACTTCTGTGATTGACATATGTGATGTGAGGCCAGCAACCGGCTAAGTGCCTTCTAGGCCTGTTGCGCCAAGGAATAATAATACATAAAAATAAAAATAATAATAATAATAATAATAATAATAATAATAATAATAATAATAATAATGATAATATCCGTTAGAATTCGCTGGATCTGACATATCGTGAAGTTTAAACAGATACTTTTAACCATGTTTCCTTCATTTTCATTACCTAATTAAGAGAAATGTGACATACCGATGAACGTTTAATTCCATTTTTCACAGTTAGGTGAGCATAATAATTATGCCTCACCATGTCTCAAAGAGTTGGCAGAACTCGCAAACGCATAGCTTCAGCTGTATCAAATACCAATTTAAATTTTATTTTATTTTTTTTTCATGTTGTCACACCTTCTTTTAACATTTTATATTTTATTTAAAATAACACAACACTAACAAATTGTGAGATAAATATCATCATCATCATAGTACATTCACGAATTTAGGCCATTTGTTGACCTGTTTCGGCCTCAATGAGATAAATATCATGTCATAATTACAGCTGACGTGCAGACAGAACGATTTGGAAGTAAATAAATCCGTGAAAGATAAATAACGAACGAAAAATATGATTACAACCATTTCCTTAGCAGCATGGGTATTTAAATCCACGGGTTCCCTGGTAGGCTATTTAACACTTAATGTGCTGAAAAGCATGCATTGATATATAAGTGTCCGGATTGGATTCGCCTGGTGGTGTAATGGATAACACGCTGTGGTACAGACTCAGAGTTCCGGGTTCGAATCCCGCTCAGGCATTTATTTTTCTCATCATGCCATATTAAGCTTGCATTGCTCAATGTTAAACATTTAATTATAACATCGATAAAGCGTCACTGCTATAAAGTAAAATTATTCTCTTTAATTTGCTTACTTGTTATTAGTCAGCTACTAGATGCAGTGAAGACCGAGTTCTCGCGACATCTAGTAATAATGGAGAATATAATACATATATAAGAAAAATAAGTGTTTGGAATGGATTCGTCTGGTGGTGTAATGGATAACACGCTGAGGTACAGACTCAGAGTTCCGGGTTCGAATCCCGTCCATGCATTTAATTTTCTTATCACGCCATATATATATATATATATATATATATATATATTATCCAACTTTTATAAGATTCATGATGTGTTCCGTTGAGGTTTATTCGAAATTAATATTAAATTATAGAATATTCACCTGAAAGGTCCGTCTCCTCAACTTAATTATCATTTAACTGTAGCGCTTTCGGGACTTGTCCCATCATCGGCTGGATTCAAAACTGGTGTTTCACTGAAGATCTGGTAGAGGGGGTTGCATGTATTGGGTTCGTTTTCGTTTATCAGGCTGTCGTTGTGAGCTGCTTTCATGATTTCCATCTCTTCGAGTACGTTTATCTTCGCTGGATTATTTTCTCTGTGCATTACTGTTAGGGTGTTTTCAATATTTAACATGCGATGACCTTCATGGAAAACGTGTTTTGCAAAGCTTGATTTCCCTTCTGCGTGAATGAAGTCTCGAAAATATTCTTTGAATCTGATGTTAAAACTCCTGTTTGTCCTTCCTATATACAATTTTTTGCAGTCCTTACATGTCAGTTTATAAACTCCTTTGCTGTTGAAAATGTTATTTTCTTCAATGTTATTGTTTATTATGTTGTTTAATTTGTTGTTGGTTCTATAGCATACAGTAACAAATTAAACAACATAATAAACAATAACATTGAAGAAAATAACATTTTCAACAGCAAAGGAGTTTATAAACTGACATGTAAGGACTGCAAAAAATTGTATATAGGAAGGACAAACAGGAGTTTTAACATCAGATTCAAAGAATATTTTCGAGACTTCATTCACGCAGAAGGGAAATCAAGCTTTGCAAAACACGTTTTCCATGAAGGACATCGCATGTTAAATATTGAAAACACCCTAACAGTAATGCACAGAGAAAATAATCCAGCGAAGATAAACGTACTCGAAGAGATGGAAATCATGAAAGCAGCTCACAACGACAGCCTGATAAACGAAAACGAACCCAATACATGCAACCCCCTCTACCAGATCTTCAGTGAAACACCAGTTTTGAATCCAGCCGATGATGGGACAAGTCCCGAAAGCGCTACAGTTAAATGATAATTAAGTTGAGGAGACGGACCTTTCAGGTGAATATTCTATAATTTTATATTAATATATATATATATATATATATATATATTGTGGAAAGCAACGGGAAGCTACCACACTTACAATTCGCTGGTAAAGCTGCAATCATAGCATGAAAATGCTATTATTGCAGTGAAGGACCTACCTTCGGGGCAGAATTATTATGGTTGGATATGGATATATATAATCATGGTTTTGTTAGTAATAATCTCAAATTTACAAGGAATAATGCAGAGCATTATATTAAATAAAAAAATGACAGTATCTGAATAAAATGTTTACTACTTCTTTGTGTGAGTTGTGGAAACACAGAGTTATGTACAGAGCCACAACAACGCACTTATTGTTTTTTTTTTCACTTCATGGGATGAAAAAACTCTACACATTAGAATTTGAGCATGTTTCTTCTTTGTAGTTGGGGCATATGAATAATTTTGTTTGTCCTTAAACCACCTGTAATCAAGAGTCCAAGTCTTCCTTAGGAGATCTCTTCAATAGTATTTCTACGTACACACTCACCCTTGTCAAAGAGCGCCCCCAAATTTCTCTTACAATCCTCTATTCCTTGAGAATCAATCTGCACATAATCAAAACTTTTAATACGCAATTACATAAATATGTATTGTGAAATTTCTGAAATTAGTCATTTGACTTTTTACAATAATCGTTATGTATTGATGAGGCTACATTTCGGTTAAAAGTTATCGGGCTTGCCTTTTTGTGCATTTATTCGAGACCAATTTGCAACATTTAAACCAGGTTAGTTTGAAATCTTAAAATGTTTTTTTTTTCGTGTTTGAATTTCGCGGGCTGCTACACGATCGCACCAGCAAGTGACCTTCTGGAGGTGCTTTCTGCATAAAAATCTAATTATTAGTTGCCATATACAACGGCCCTTTAACAAATGGATCTCTCTGACTTTCTATGTGGTAGAGTTCGAGTCTGGTGCCCAGAACGTTTCTATCCTCGCATATATAAGAGCACGCGAGGGTTCGACAAGTCAGACATGTTTCACACTATGGACGAATAATATTAGTTAATAATTGCGAAGACAAGAAGACTTTTTAAGTGAAACCGTGAGTTAGTTTCAGGAATAGGATGTTCAAATAAATAGTGAACTTCATTAGCAGCAAATGATTATTACAGACGAATCCGTGAATTTTAGTGATATGAATACAGTTAATTTAAAAATTGTGTGTTTAGGTCTATGGTAGTTATTTAAATAAACTACATTATACAACTTAAGCTACCGCTACATTGGTGTTGTAACAACTATTATTATTACTATCATTTGTATTATTATTATGTTTGTCTTCAGTATCCAGACTCCCAGTGCAAACATCACACTTCTCTATGATAACAGACAGCGAGACATTGTCACTCTACGGCTTGTATAACAAGGAAGCATTTTTAATGAGAATAATTTACGTTTTAGCAGTGACGCTTCTGGATTTATGTTTTTTTTGTTAAAACTTTTTTCTTGTTGAAGAAGCCGTCAAATGTCACTACTAGCGATGTCTCGCTGCTTCTTATAATAGAAAATTCTATACATTATGTATAAAAAATGTTTGTTTGTTTGTTCGTACTTTATGCGCGGCCATACCGAAGATCCGATTGTGATAGGGTTATTTGCAAAATGTTCAGGAGATTCCCGGAATGAACATAGGCTATAAGAGAGTTGTGATACTCAAATCCTACACCCTTAAAAATCACTCTTTGTAATGGAGAATGTGAAAAAAGTAGCTCTTTGGACGCTTAAATGGCTTACGCTGCCTAAACCATAAGAAATACACAAAATTAATGTACACATAATTGAATATCACAAAAGGATCTACAAAAAAGTCCGCGACAGCATATGTTTATCTCTTACGGATAACTCACAAAAACCATTTTTGTCTTTCATTCATACCAAGAGTCCCTTATCTCTTACGGATAACTCACAATAAACATTTTTGTCTTTCATTGATGCCAAGAGTCTCGCTCCGTAGCCGAGTGGTTAAGGCAAGAATTCTTGGCGCAGAACTACGGGACTTACGCTCGTTCGAGTCTCTACGGGGGAAGAAATTGATGTTGTGGAATATCGGCCAATATGGATAAGAAATTAAATCCAGCTGGGTGGGGGAAAACTGTTTTGACTCACTCTCATCAATTTATCTTCTTTTTTTTTTTTTTCCACTCTAATATAATTGTTACATGATGGTTCTTAACTTATCTGCAAAGGAGGGTACAATTCTAATTTTCATGACTATGTGACATCATCATTAACACTTCTTGAGCCACAACAGAAACCTGTAAGAGGTTTTCTTGCGAACTTATTTAATTATATCTAATTATGTCCTAATTTCTGAATTTTATGGTAAAAAAGTAACATTTTGTATCGTCCTCCCATGACATGAGAATTGAATTTTCGGGCAGGATAACGTCTGCCGGGTAAGCTAGTAAGGAATAAAATATTGATGCTTACACTGGGAGCCTGGATAGCGAAGACGGTATTGTACTAACGTATAGAGGTAGAAGTCCGGAGTTCAAATATAAGATCTAGCGTTATTTTATCTTTCCATTTATATTTGGCTCTCATTGCCAGATGTTTAAAATTAATTATAATATTGAAATATATATGCCTATATACATTCTAAGAAAACAGGTAACATTTAGACGTTTGCATGTGAATGTACTGGATCCAAATGAAATTTATGTTCGTATTTTCAACTAAATACTATATCTGATTTGAAAATTCTGCCAATTTAATTACAATACTAACAAATCTAACTGCATATTTTGCAAAATATTCGTTCTAATTCACAATTCATTAAGGGTTATATTTCCTAATTGTATTATAAATGTATTATCGTGTGTGTCTTCAAATCTTGTTTTATACTTACCTCTAGTATTTTTAAAACATGTGCTTAAGTATATAATATCATGATATGTATTTTGGGTTCCACTTGTATCAATTAAAACATCTGTTTATACAATAAATCTTTCTATGCTTAGATAATTTTTGTCATAATTAATTGTGTGAAATACAATTTTAAATTAAAAACAGAATGGACAAGAGTTGAAATTAAAACGAGTGATAATTATTCATTTATGAAGAGATTCTCTTGTTGCGGTGGTGGGTAACAGTGTGTCCCACACGTTCATTGTTGACAATTCCATTATCCTCGTCAGCTGTTACACAGAGAAACACAAATGTATAACACTCGCATGTTTTGGAATAAAAAGTGCAAATTTTGAACATTCTAGTTCATTCTATAAAAATTAACAGTTCTTCACCACAATTATCACCTTTGCTTACTTTACTTTATTTGCATTTTCTATTGTAAATTATTACGTAACGTAAAATTAATTACTGATCAGCATTTACACTATTACATTCTATGTTAATATTAATGTGTTCAACCGCCCTAAACGTAATTCATATGCATGTAAATTTACTTCTCGCTAAGTCTTCGGTTTTAGACCAAGGTAATATTAAAATATTTTCAGGGATCCTTGCAAATTTTTATTTCAAAGCTACTTTGTATTATTTAACGAAACTCTTTAACATCCAAAGGTTTTGAACATCACAATTCAAATCTGGGCTTGAAAGGGTGGAGACATTTTACTTTGAAGCCTTTGTACAAATTTCATGTCCTTTCGCGTGCCGTAAATCTTCAACACGGAATCCACAACTTAGTTCCACTCCGAAGAAACCCAAACTCAGGATTTTCCACCCTACAAAAATCTATAACACCCCGGCCTTGTTTTAACTAACAAACATGTAAACTAGGGCGAGCATGCTATCCAGTAGTCACCCAGAACTGATTAACAAGATCATATCACAAAACTTGAATTTGCTTCCTACTTTTCATTCTTTATGCTTTTTCTTCTTCATATGACACCAGGCATTTTTCGCAAGTTATACCTGGGATTCTTCTCCCTCCAAGCTTACCATCTCTAACACTTTTGACAATTCTTACTGTCTTCAATCTCCTGATGTGTCCAATCAATTTCCTTGTCACTTTAGTGGTCCAGCCTCTGAAAGGTTGAAAGCCGAACTTCTTTATAACGTCCTCATTCCTTCCAAATATAGGTTTACGGGCTATATTTCTAGAAATGTTCATTTCTGTTGTTTGATCCGTTGTTATTGTGTCTGCGCTCCTTTGAGATGCCTATGTAAGAATGGGTCTCAATGCAGTTTTATGTATCACGCGTATTGATCCGAATTTAATACTTATTTTTCCATGTCATATCCTAGGAGTCTTAAATTTGTATTCACTTGATTCAAAATTTTAATGTCATAATATTGTCACTCCTATTGGCATGTCGAACTGAGATCAAATTTCCTTGAATAAGCACAACTTAAGTTCATCGAAAAATTCCAAATTCCCTTTATTTGTTTCACAAATAATTTACTGCTAATAAAACATCTTCATTCGCAATTGTTAATATCTGAGTTCTTTCTCCTCGCTAAAGGTTTCACTTAGCACAATGTCTTCTCGAAATTTCCCATTTTTCGGACACGACTAAGCCCTCAGATCCGACATCGCAACTGCTGATATATGCGATGGTCAGAACCACCTGGAAGCCAATCTAGACTTCATGCGAGCCAAAGTCTTAGAAACCAAACTTTCAGGAAAGGAGCGATAGATGCAAATGGAATGTTCTCCGTGGGCTTTATAACTCATGAGACGGCAGCTCTGTATCATATAAGGCGACACCTCGAGTCTCACCGCAGCCCGCTAATTTCAAAAGCTAGTCCAGCAATGCGTCATAAGTCATACCTATCCTCTGATTTTATGAAAATAACACATCTACATATTTTTGAATCGTGATGATTGTACCAGGGCGTGCTTGGTATTTCAAACAAGGACTACGTTTGAATATCTGATTGGATTTCAGTTGTCAAAATGAAACAAAATAAACATCTTTAATGTTTGTAATTATATGAACAGTCTTTAACGCAACTTAACTTCACACGAAGTACAATCGAATTAATCCACCATTATTCATACCACCTGGAACATCAATTCTTTGTTTTAGAAGTAGTAGTAGTTAGGGCCTACTCCATTTATGATATTGTATAATTATGATACAATTTTTTGCGATTTTGTAAGAAAAATAATGGGTGACAAAAATTAAGAAAATATCACATTTACGAAAGTTGAGACCATAAATCATCTTGAAATGTGAAATAATACTACGTCGAGAACGATTTAGCATCCAATACATAAGCAAGTGATATATCTATGGTGATGATGATCATTATCGCTCGAAGGGTTAATCAGTTATACTTCCTTCCCTGCTTTTATGTTCTATATATTTATATATAATATTATAATTATCTTCTTGCTGTAAAGCCTTAATAAATCCTCGCTTTCTCCTCATCCAGATTATACACGTCATAAATCCAATTTTATCTATTTAAATGGTCTCACTATAAATCCATCCAACTTATTATTTTAATAATGAAAATATATATATTTTAAAACTGAAACACTTAATTTAATGTTTTTTTTATTTTAAAAGGTGAATAACTTAGTACAAGATTTTTATATTGTTCTAACTTGCTTGAATTGGGGTTTGTATACAGCCATTCAAATTCACGTAAAATTCCAGTTCAATAATAATGTTATACATTTCATAAGTATCACACCATGATCTTATTTTGGTTTAGGTCGTTTTGCCTGTGGTCTCAAGGTAGCGTGCTGCCTAGTCACGCAGCGGGACCGGGTTCGATTCCCGGTCGGGACAGGCTCCTGGGTGAGGAATTTTCGGGGTTTTTCCTCACCTGTAAGACAAATGTCAGGAAGCTTAGGACTTAACGGTCCCCGAAAATCATCCGGTCATCATCATCATCCTTATCATTAACATCGTCCTTCGCCGGTGTGGAAAGCAACGGGAAGCTACCACACTTATAATCCCCTAGTAAAGCGGCAAATTATGGCATTAAAATGCTATAATTGCAGTGAAAGACCTGCCCCCGGGCACAGTTATATATATATATATATACTGTCTTGTCACACAGGGGACCCGGGTTCGATCTCCGATCGGGGCAGTTTTTTTGGGTGAGATTTTTATTCGGGGTTTATCCTCACCTGTATGACAAATATCAGGAAAACTTTAAGGCCCAAACGGTCCCCGAAATCATATGGCCATCATCATCATCATCCTTATCATTATCATCATCATCATCATCCTTCACCGGTGTGGAAAGCAACGGGAAGCTACCACATCTACAATTCCCTAGTAAAGCTGCAAACATAGCATGAAAATGGCATGATTGCAGTGAAGGACCTGCCCTCGGGCAGAATTACTATGGATGGATATATATATATATATATATATATATATATATATAATCAATAAACGAAAAGAAAAACTAAATAAAATATTTAGTTAACACCAGACATAATGAAATTAATGAAAATATTAGTATTTTTAATGTAATAATTTGTTTTAGAGACTGCGATAATGTTGCAGGAGCTTTAATTTCTAAAATAAATTATTAAAATGTTACCAAATATAATTATCTCAGGATAGGGATTTATGGAGAGCTTATGTCCGCACGGTCATGGACCATGGGTTCGATAGTGCCAGTGAGTAAGTAAGTAATTTACCAAGTATATAATCTGAATATGACATTTATTTTAATAAGCTTGTGCGATAATATTATCTGAGCGCGAAGGTTATTAACTTAAATTCTACCATTTCTAACACCTGAAATTTATTGTTAAATAATTGATTGCGAGCATCCAATTGTAATTCATATAACCCGGCAGAAAACAAATGAAATTGAAAATAATTGCTTAATTCCTTAAATTGTTAAACTTTACTATCACCTAACAAATGAATATATATTGCGTCTCAGATTGTTCAACTGTTTCTATTTTAAGAATATGATTACCTGACGTTGATTTCGGAGCGAGAGCGTGCATTATCTGTCCGACTCTCGATTTTTTTATATAACTTCCAGCGTAAATTCCTTAAACACATTTTGCTATATGCCTAGAACTCATGTTATATCAAAGAAACGTACATTACTGACAAGTGAGACCTCGCCAGCATGTTTAGGAATGTGTAGCTATGCATTTATCACGTTCTGCAACCCATTAGCTTGCAAAAGTGCATCAGTAACCTAGACTCGATGCTAAGTTTGTCCAAATTAATAAACATGTAAGCATGGTTGCTTCCTTATGAATAAAGATAAATATATATTACGGAAACAGTGGAGTATTTATAATTAATAAAATAATAATGTAGTGTTTATAATTAATAAAATAATAATGTAAATTCGACCAGCCTCATGGGCTAGTGGTCAGAGTTTGCGATTACTGTACATGAGGTCCCGGGTTCGATTCCCGGTCAAACCGTAGGAATATTCCCTTAAAGGGAATTATTCCTTTGGTTGCCCATGGTCTGGAATTTAGGTGAAGTTCAGGTTAAGAACTCTCCTGGGGCTTCATTATCATTTACCACCCATCATATTACCGGCTAAGGTAACTCTGCCTGCCAGGTGCCCCAATTTCAGAAGTGGTTTACAATGAAGTCAATTCATGGAGAGAACGTTACAAATGTCGAAATGACAACCTGGGGCATTAAAAAAATGTGAATATTAAACACCGGTACATAAATACCCAAAATTATTACTCGCTGATACGAGTTTCATACACGACTCATGAATTGCGAATTCGAATCCCTTATGCCTTATAAGGAGTGATTTCAATTTTTATCGCCTCCCGCTAAATTTCAGCAACGTATCAAAAATGAGTCATATTATATATATGTAGCCCAATACGTAACATGTTATAACATTGGAAAGAAAAACGTAGATTTGTGAATAGTACAAACATACAAACGCTAGCTTAAATCATTTTACATCCATCTATCGCGTTTATCTTCCCTCACTTTGACATGAATATGACAATTTCTACAGACTGTTGAAACGATATTCGCTTCCACACCCCCATTTTACAATATGTCGTAATAAATAGTTTTAATATTACATTTTATACCTTTCAGGTTCAGTAATTTTCTACTTAGTTAAAAACCTTTTAAAATTTTGAAACCGTTCCCTTCCTCAGCAGTAGGGCTATAAGAGTGACAAATGAACTCTATAATCATGTCCGGCGTAATTCCATGTTCAACTATGAGATGCATTCCATATAATACGTCTGTGATGTACGTATATGCCGGATAAATAGGCCTGTTGCACCAATATAGGCGCACAACAAATTACGGGGAAGTGGTGAAATGAAGTTTGTAGTAGAAACAAAATCGGAAAATATCCGAGGAAATTGTCCCATGGCTCTGATTTGCCCAAAATGAGCCTCACATGATGTAACCGAGACGTGAACTTTTGACCCAGAGGAGACGGGCAGTGACTAACCATTTGAGTCACTGAGCTGTCATAATTTTAGTAAAAAATCAGTATAATTATGAGTTTAGTACAAGTTCTTCTCTTAACTCAAGTTGAATGTGTGCAAATTTAAGCTTGTTGAAGTTGGTCTGTTTATAAAATGTAGGTCGCGGAAGAGTTGGTATTTCAGTTTACTTAGGAGAAAACTCCAGTTTGTCTAGAGGGATGTGACATTATGCAAGTTGTATGGAAGCTGGCCCACTAAAAGGTTTATACCGCACAGTAAATGCTATAAGCGCTCAAACAGAATCTGGGTTAATCGCATCAGGAGCTCCCTCTGTCTCTTTCTCACTTAATAAACAAGTTACTTCAAGACAGAGTATGCTAAGTTATATTGAAACCCACGTTCACTACTATCCTTTTGATATGGAAATGGGAATAAAACGATATCACAATTCAACTTTATTAAAATTCGAACTGTACACTGAAACATCAATAATATATTATTTCATTTTAACAAGATCTACGTGATTCCTACGGGGCTTTTTTTTTAGATTCCATCTCTACTAGGTATTCCAAAACTTCCTTACTCAAATGTACATATGTACATAATGTAAACAAAATTAAATATTCCAAGACTTGAAACTTAGCTCGGAAAATATAATTTAAGCTTCACGATGCTTTACACAGTTACTAATAATAATAACAACATTTTGTTAGGAACTTTTATATATTCTTATTGGCAACTTTCAATATTTATTTTCATGAATATCACTGATTCCCAAAAAGAGTTTGAAATGATGACGCCAAATCCATGGGTAGAGTGTAATGGAGTATAACATTTTGATCTACAAGAAGTTATGATCATGTTCGGTGACCATGGAGATGTCGGAATTTCAATTCGATTTTTTTGTTTCAAATTTGGTTACACAAATTCAATACCGGTAGTATGTGACAATCTACTCAATAATGCGGAATTATAACTGAGAGGGTCCTGTATCTTTACCTCGTTGAACAAAAGCACCTGGGATCCTTGGATATTTAACACTGAGAAATAATGTATAATTTTCAATATTTAGAGTTTAAATATTTATCTTTCTTTAATTTTCCTTCTTTGTGGATTATTTTGCTTCTTCTAACATTTTGCGTATTGGGATGAAAATATATTTCACTATATCTGCCATACATATGAGTATTTATAAATACTAGCTGGAATTCAATAGGTCTACCAGACATACAAGTCCACCCATGTATTTAAGCAATTTCGTACAAGTATTTCTGAAATTGTTTGACACTAATTTCATAATCGCATGCCAACGTTTGAACAAGATGAATATACAAAACGGAGACTAAAGTCTTCGTCAATTTCTATCAGACGGGAAGTTAATTAAAGATTATTAAAAAGTCTCCTAGCTATGTTTCCGTTATTTGTATTCCCACTTACATACATATTTAGACTATCAACGTCCAATCATTACCTACCTCTGTGTTATGTCTATTTTTCTGAATGCACTTTGTTCTTTGTGTTCCTTGTTTCTGGCAGCCATTTCTTAATATCTAACCATTATCTAATATGTAGCAAACATGCAAAATAGTTTCCATTATTTCGGTTTCGCGTTTCGGGGTGGTTTATCGAATATCTTTAATTATATCAGAAAGATCACTTTCCCTACTTTAAAAAACCGACTGGCGTAACTCAGTTCTTTAATGGTATGTTGTTACAACAATTTCCATTGTTTTTGCCTGCCCATTTATTTTGAAGTTTCGTCAAATTGTTCTCGGGAGGACCTATGCTATGAATTGGATGATTTGGAGACAATAGTGAGCTCCAATTTAAATGGAATGTAGGCCTACTTCTGAAGTCAGTTTGAATTTTTTTTCATTATACACTTTCCATTTTATGATTACCTCATTTTTAAACATTAAAAAAAACTTAAAAATGGATTTCGCTCCGGTTTTTTCTCCAAGGACTGTGAAGGTATCACGGGACAATTACTCGCAATAACGAACAAGTTTTGTTTACACATCATCATGGCCGATTCCTTTAATACCTTGAATTACGCCATTCTAAACACGCCAAATTAAAAATTTAATATCTCCGGAAGCCGCGAACAGTCGTGAATTAAATACATAATAAATTATGTGAATTAATAAGTTACAATAATCATACTGGTTGTAATAGGTACAACTGCATATATCATATTATAATTAAACTTTACATTTTACGAGTAAGTACCGTATCTTACAGATTTTGCATTTTTGTGAATGAAACGTTTGCAGGCTTTTAGAAACAAAAATTTTAATTTATCAAATATTAGTTTTCAGAAAAAAAAATTATTCATGTATTTCTTCATTTAACATTTTGGAAGTTTGAAATCTATCCATACGCGGCTGTTTGGAACAACAAAATACAATCGCGTTTCAGAGGATCCACACGGGACCTCAGCATTTCTTAACTGTAACTAACAGACACAAGGGGTAGATACCAATACGATATTTTTAATATTCAGTCTGTGTATTTAAAAAATTGCAATTATCAAAATAAGTTATATATACAATATATTATCCATAATAGAAAATCTGATTTTTGGTGAACCAAAGAATGCTCATTTAGCCCAGTGTTCGGCGTGAGTTTTACAATTATATATTCGTAAATTATATTAGTGAACGTTGGCATTATTTGTAACATCCTACTTAATAGAACGATAATAATAGACAGTCGAGATATGCAAAACTCAAACGCATTTTTACGGCTTCTGAAATTCGATGGCGACGACAAGTTCAAGTCTCGCCTCATACGGTAGAAATGACGATTTACGAGTCGGTGGGACAACTGGGAACTTCGAGATAAATATCTTATTCGCTTTCTGCAGGGGTCGCTCTCGCAACTGTCTGATGATGGCCGGTCTGGGCAGACCGGGAGCATTGGGGAATTTTTGGACTGCTTCGCCGCTTGTCCAAGACCGGACGGACACCGCACTGAGTTGCGAGAGTGTGCCACGAAATTCTACTCGGGTGGCTGCCCTGCTTTCAAGGCGGAACTTCAATCTTATAGCAAGGTAACCAAATCTGTCCCTACAACTCCTGTACCCCAAACCCTACTTCGAACCTTCACACCGGTGTAGGTTAATCCCTACATTTCCTCCACTGAGGCCCTAAACTAGCACCTCTTCCAAAAATACAAATATGAACAACACTGTTCAACATCACGGCCGGAAAATGCCAAGACAACCCCTAAGCGTTCATGAAGAGGTAATTTCCAAGATGTGGTGAAATTAAATGTTTCTTACCTCTCCTCATATACATTTTCTAAGTTGATCGCGATTTCGAGACTATAACTGTCTCATAATCAGAACTTTCTTGGCGACTGGTGTTATGTCAATCGGAAGAAACTCTTCTTCTTCCCTCTGTTGGTGCACCGATGAACCTCTGGATCAGGTCAAAATTTGCGGGAATTTCGAATTTCATAAGTTTTCCTTTGGTTTTTCTGAATGTGGATATTTTTCCAAACCGTGAGTTCCTTTTGTTTGTCTATTTGTTTAATTAGACTGGCTTTTGATTCAATTAAATGTTTTTCGGTCCAAGCATGAGCAGATGTTGAACATTCAGAGTAGAACTATATAATTGACCATGGAAACTAAAAATGAAAGACAAATCCCATTTTTAATTCTCACTTTAAGAAGATATGAAGAAGATAGAATTTGGAATTTATAGAAAGAATACACATATTGACAACTATATTAAAGATTCAGGATTCAACCACTTTACTCACGAAGAGGCAGTATTCAATAGTTTGACACATAGATAGGTAAACCTATGAGCAAAGAAAATTATGAAAAAGAAAAAGAACACATAATTAATGTTGCAATAGATAACGGTTATGAAGAAAATATGGTACACAAGAAAATAAATAAATTTAAAAGACAAAAATTAATAAAGGATAGCACGCTTATAAAAGAAACAGAAAAATAAAATTAAAAAATTCACTTACCATCCGTTGAAACACTATACATTTTTTAAAAAATTAAAAAAGTTTAATATAAGATTAGCACCAAAGAATGAATACAGCCTTAATAGGATAAATACAACCAATAAAAATGAAAACTTTGAAAATGAAAACAAATCAGGAATATATCAGATCAAATGCAGGGATTGTGACAAAATTTATATTGGAAAAACGAAAAGAAATTTTAAAACAAGGGTGAAAGAACATCTTAGAAACACCAAAAATGGAGAAGTGGAAAAGTCAGCAGTAGCTGCTCATGCGTGGTCCGAAAAGCATTTAATTGAATCAAACGCCAGTCTAATTAAACAAATAGACAAACAAAAGGAACTCACGGTTTGGGAAAAGATCCACATTCAGAAAAACAAAGGAAAACTTATGAACTTTGAAATTCCCGCAAATTTTGACCTGATCCAGAGGTTCATCGGTCCACCAACAGAGGGAAGAAGAAGAGTTTCTTTCGATCGACATAACACCAGTCGCCAACAAAGTTCTGATGATGAGACAGTTATAGTCTCGAAATCGCGATCAACTTAGAAAATGTATATGAGGAGAGGTAAGAAACATTTAATTTCACCATAAATTAAACCTCATAGTGATTAATTCCTATAAAAGTTAAATCTCCAAGATATTCAGCCCATATTAGCTGAATTATCTAATTCCAAGGAGCGTTTTCTCTTTACAACCGACTCATTAAACTATGCTTTGAATAGGTTAATTCCACCTAGATGGCCTACCACTTAACGTACAGGCTTCAGTCGCCAAGAATAGTGAAGCTCATTCTGCACTGTTTGACTTTCTACTCTCTGCTTGTCGGCCGTGTAGTTTCTGACGTTCTATTCCGATGTGAAACTATCCATATTTTACACTCAACATTGACTTATCAGGCGAACACATTTTGCCCCAAATGGCTGGGGTTATTTAAATATCCACAACCCCGTCATAAGAGTCGCGAAGGAATTAGCTACCACGAAATCCCCGTGAGCTTAAGAACGCAGCACACTGACAGTGCCTGTCACCTTTGCCACTATGTTTGTGCATACGTATAGTCTCACAAACAACTTACAAGTAAATAACCCGAAGGGGGCAATTGTAAAACCCTAGAACGCAGAGATCAGTGCATGCCCTGCATCTGATTGCAGATACTTCGCGTCCCGGTAGCAGAGTAGTCAAAGTGTGAAATAGCGACGACAATAAAGTTTTATAGTGAAAACGTCTACTTATGTGAATTACCCGCGCGACCATACATTTCTTGAAAAACACAAATACACAATATACAGAACTAAATAGAATGATGGAAGTCAAGATGTCATTAACATTGTATAGCAACATGTTAACTAATTATTTGAAGGACGCTGTATACTAGCCGCTACTTTTAATTTGATTTTCTCAAGCTTACTTATTATCTATAATTCCACTCCATTATTTAGTTTAATCTCGCACCTTACAGGTACTTATAAAATGCCACACGGCACCCGGACGTTACAGTGGCATGAGCTGTCGGGAAAGAGAATTTAAACTATGGATCACAGGCACTCCTAATTGATCAAGCAAGGACATAAAAGGTATCCCTGAATGAGTGATCAGCTCAATGTCAGGGCCTCCTCCAAGACAACACAACATTAAGAAGAAGCACACAAGTTACACACATATTCACATTTAACACAGCGAAAAGATAATGATGATTATGGTGGCCAGATGATTTCGGGGTCCGTTAGGGCTCTTTAGTTACCTGATTTTTACTAGCTTTGATTATACTTGTCGAGAAAGTTAAATATTGAGTTTCTAAGAACGTTACATGCAAAACACTTGTCATAGTCGAAAAGAGAAACAGTTGTTGTATAAACTAGAAGTACATACTTGTGATGGAAGCTTGATGTAAATATTTTGGTTCCAGTATTTCGTTTGCGTTCTTTCCATATAAAGTAAAAAGTATACAGTTGGGCGGATGATGTCGAGATAATGGGGCCTGTGTAAGCAACACCAACTCTTTATGTAATACGAGGCTCCATAAATCTTGAAGCAGCGCTGGCAAAATATCCTTATGGCGCATAGTTTATATCTCTCGTGAAGTACGTGTTAATAAAGCTATGATGTTCACATACCAAAGTTTACTAAATTTCTAACGTTAAAAACACGAATATACAATGGCGTGTGACCATATTGGGTCTACTATGCATATCAGAATGTTTATTCTACGATGATGATGATAATAATAATAATAATAATAATAATAATAATAATAATAATAATAATAATAATAATAATAATAATAATAATAAAAAATAATAATAAATTATAGGTTGTCATTTTTAATGTCGAAAAACAATTTATCTTACCTTTTCTTTAAATGCACCATACTTAAAAACATTATATTCAATATTATATATTACTACATATTATTACTGTCGAAAAATGAGCGGAATCGGACAATTAGAAGTGGAGGTTTACTTGAAATCCGAAATTAAGAACTACATAAACGACTGGACCTATTTTTACACGCTTTATATTAGCTTGACCTGTATCTATCTATCTATTTATGTAACGGAATCTTTCAACGCGATTTTCACCCACTGAAAATCATCGGATCGACTTGAAACTTTGTATACTTGTAGAGGATCCGTGACAATACAATAATTTCATATTTATTTTCTAAAATCCTGGCCATAATCATCAGAAAATCAAAAAAAGTGTTTTTGTATCAATGTAACGGAATCCTTCAACGCGATTTTCACCCTCTTCGAAAAATTGAATCGACTTGAAACTCTGTATACTTGTAGAGGACCCGTGACAATACAATAATTTCATATTTATTTTGTAAAATCCTGGCCATAATCATCAGAAAATCAAAAAACGTGTTTTTGTATCAATGTTACGGAATCTTTCAACGCGATTTTCACCCACTTAGAAACATTGGATCGACTTGAAACTTTGTATACTTGTAGAGGACCCGTGACAATACAATAATTTCATATTTATTATCTAAAATCCTGGCCATAATCATCAGAAAATCAAAAAAAGTGTTTTTGTATCAATGTTACGGAATCTTTCAACGCGATTTTCACCCACTTAGAAATATTGGATCGACTTGAAACTTTGTATACTTGTAGAGGACCCGTGACAATATAATAATTTCATATTTATTTTTTAAAATCCTGGCCATAATCATCAGAAAATCAAAAAAAGTGTTTTTGTATCAATGTAACCGAATCTTTCAACGCGATTTTCACCCACTTAGAAACATTGGATCGACTTGAAACTTTGTATACGTGTATAGGACCTGTGGCAATACAATAATTTCATATTTTGTTTCTAAAATCCTGGCCAGAATCATCCGAAAAAAAAATGAAAACTGGTATAATAAGTTGCGGACTTGTCGAGTTTTTAGTCAATCGTTGTAAGAGCGCAGTTGGTAGAGCAGTGAACTCTTAGTGGTATATAATTTCAGTAATCCATACGTCGCTGGTTCAAATCCGGCTGAGAGGGATTTTTTTATAGAAGAGTATTACTTTTAGCTCATACTACAATAGTATCAAATTTAAAGATATTTATATTTTTATCTTATTCTGTAAAATATTAAAACTAAAAAATAAAAAATAAATAATAGTTTTAAAAAACTAAAAGAACACGCTTTATTACAAAACTAAAAAATGAAATATAATTTTAATTTCCAATACGCTTGGGATAAAATAAAGTGGTCAACAAAAAAATCATCTCCAACACATGTAGAATAAAATTAGAGTTATCAACAAAAATAAAATAATTTTACCATCAAAAGCGTGGGGTGCTTTTATGATTTTTACATGTTCTTCTTAGAGAGATTACTTTTACCAATATCTGTTTATTATCAAATATATTAATTGATATAGAGCACCCCACGCTTTTGATGGTAAAATTATTTTCTTTTTGTTGATAACTCTAATTTTATTCTATATGTGTCGGAGATGATTTTTTTGTTGACCACTTTATTTTATCCCAAGCGTATTGGAAATTAAAATTATTTTTCATTTTTTAGTTTTGTAATAAAGCGTGTTCTTTTAGTTTTTTAAAACTATTATTTATTTTATTTTTATTTATCGGTATTTATTTATTTATTTGTTTTGTTTTTGAATGGGTCTCTGGAAGGTTTAGATTCATAATTGGATTCCTTAGGTGGCGCTGCGATCGGATGTAGGATTTTTTTATGTCAGATATGTATTCATCTGGATTATCGACATATTGTCCACCGCTGTGGTCTCGAGGTAGCGTGCTGCATTGTCACGCAGCGGGCCCGGTCGGGACAGTTTTTCTGGGTGAGGTTTTTATCGGGGTTTTCCCTCACCTGTAAGACAAACGTCAGGAAAACTTTAAGGCCCAAACGGTCCCCGAAATCATATGGCCATCATCATCATTATCATCATCATCATCATCCTTCACCGGTGTGGAAAGCAACGGGAAGCTACCACACCTACAATTCCCTAGTAAAGCTGCAAAGCATAACATGAAAATGCTATGATTCCAGTGAAAGACCTGCCCTCGGGCAGAATTACTATGGATGGATTAATTATTTTTAAAGTTATTATTGTTATTGTTATTATTTTTATTATTATTATTATTATTATTATTAGTAGTAGTAGTAGTAGTAGTAGTAGTAGTAGTAGTAGTAGTAGTAGTAAGTAGTAGTAGTAGTATTGAAAATAAAAAAAATAAGAAGTAGGCCTACTGTCTTACGAGAAAAAATGAATGTTAGATATTCAATAGTAGATTATATAATATATAAGCAATTACATTGGTATGGCACGTACGATGAATGCAAGAAGGAATGTTACCCAGAAGATCAATAGAATGGTGTCAATCTGGAATAAGAAGGAAACGAAGACCTCGAAACTCGTGGATGCAAGAAATAAGAACTGGAATGAGAATAAGAGGACTGGAGGGCATGGAATGGATGGATAGAGACGAGTGGAGAAGGAAAATAATCTTTAAGCACAGAAAGAAATGTAAACATTGAAAATCTGTATATAAAAATGATTATTATAATTATTATTACAACTGGCTAAGTTTCTCTCTTCACAAATTTCATTTCCTCGGTCAGTGGTATTAATATAAAAGTTTGGTATAGGTTTATGATATCTTATTAGATGATAACGAGGAAATAATGAAAGGGAAAGTTTACTTTCTATTAAATAACACTAACGAAATAGGGCTGGAAGTATATATATATCAATGAAACTAAACATAACATCTGAAATAGAAATGTAGTATACCATTTAATTGAAATCACAATTAATAACAATGAGTGGCATTTTAAGTAAATGGCTGAATTCAAAAAGTTAGACACATTACTTACAAATAAAATGAGGAGTTGAAATAAATTCAACGTATGGTCAGCTCTGTAAACACATACTACTCTTTACTAAAGACACTCTTCTTTAACACTTAAATTGCCAAAACAGTAATTTCTCGTATCTGCTATTTGGATGTTTCGGACCTCACTGAAAACTAAATCGTTCATAACTGTTAATATTAGGTATATTGTATAATTCCGCACGTTTTAATAATGTATTATCGTTAGCATTCTTCTGTTTTATTAAAAGTATTAGATAAATTAAAACAATTGATGTATCCTTTTTATACATTGCGAATTGAAGGCTTAAAAAGAAGTTAAACTACAAATATATAAAAATGTTATTCTTGCAATTATATTATGTGAATGCGAATCATAAACTCCTGTTTTAAGGGAGGAGAAAAGAGTCTGTCGAGTCATGAAATATTAAACGATTACGGGTATTACAGAATAAAGTCGTAAGGAACATTTTTGGCAGAAAAAAAAGACCAACAGACAGGGGAATGGAGAACACTTCATAAGAGCGAGCTACATTATATGTGTGGGAAACCTGATGTAATAACAGTTATGTCACATAGACTGAGATGTTTGGGATATGTGACACGAATAAGAAATAAATGTGGGGAATGGAAACTTCTTGCAGCAAAAGGAGAGGGAAAGCGCCCGCTAGGTAGGAAGAGAATGAATTGGAAAATAGCATTAATCATAATTTGAGGGAAGTGAATTTTATATGAAATTACTGGTAAACCGTAGTACTCCGCTGCAGTTTGTCAGACAAATTGACCAGATTGAAATAGGTTTGAAATGCTAGAGACGTACTCTGACAGTATTCCTGGACATTGAGAAAGATTTCGATACGACTTGGATAAATTGATTAATTTACAAATTTATAAAATCTAACATTTCGGCATCTCTTGCTAAATTCATTGCTGAATATCTAACTAACAGACATAATGCTTGCGTTCGATTCATTTTCAATATCCGGCGTTATGACCATATTTCCGAACACTTTAATAACCTCTCTTGGCTCCGTCTTACTGACAGACGTAAATTGCACTCTCTTTCGCTACTTTTCAAGCTTCTGAATTCCTACATTCCTACTTACCTGGCGTCCAGATTTGAGAAGTTATCCTCCTACCACAATATTGACACTAGGTCACAAGATAGCAGTCTGCTAACAATTCCTCTTCATAGCACTTCCTCCTATTCTACTTCCTTCACAGTAGCCTCCGCCCGCTCCTGGAATCTCCTTCCTCAAGATATCAGGGGTTGCCGCACACTTGGCACCTTTAAGTCACGCTTATACAGTTACCTGTTGTCTAATAATTAATTGTTCTCTATTTATTTAATTTTATGCTATGTCATTAATCTTTTCCTCGTTTTTTTATATATCTTGTACATATTATATATTTAATTCGTTAAATTTAGAGTAAATCAAAATACATTATAAATATTAATTGTATTGTATTCATAACTTGTAATCGTTTATATATATATTGTAATTTAGATTTAAGACTTTTCTTTTGTATTTTTTTTAAACCTGGTTGAGTGGTAGACAAGGCCTTAAGGCCTTAACTCTGCCAGGTAAAATAAAGCTATTATTATTATTAAAATTCTGTGTCGATTAGTGGGTAAAACTGTGGTTGTATGCCCCTCTCGGCGGGAGTTCCACAAGGTGCAGTTCTATCACCCACCCTATATACATTTCCTCCCTCCCCAAAACCATACCGCGTCCTTTGCAGATGATACCTACAAACTATATTTAAAGCCACACCGTAACGTCCTTCAATCATCTCTAAACTCCATCTACCCCTGGTTTCGTCTGTGGAACATCAAAATTAATGTGAACAAGATGAAAGCAATTTTGTTCACAAAACTCCACAGACAATCACTCTCCGAACTCACCTTGGGTGTTCAATAACTCCGGCTTCAGACGTCGGTCACATTTCTTCAAGATTTCAAGCTTACATTCAAAATTCATATTCGGCATCTTCTACATAAATGTACTGCTGCTATAACTATAATACATCCATTTTTCAGGTGATCTACACTGCCACCTCGGTCTAGCTCACCTCATATCGAGCTGTGATACACATGTTACTCAATGGCTGTGAAGCCTGAAGCATCCTCGCTGCCTGTCACAAAGAAAAATTCAGATAATCCAAAATAAATACATCACAATTACTTTTCATCAACATCATCATCATCAACAACAAGGATTAGGCCCAATGGTCTGTTCCGATCTCATTATAGGTCGAATTGGTCCTTCCGTCTCTTCAATGATCTTCCCAACGTTCTTCTCCCTTTTGGTTTATAATTATACATTCTTCTTGGTATGCACTGTTCATTCATTCGTAATACGTGCTGAAGATAAGCATTTTGGTAATATGTGATTCTTTCACAGAGATTAATTATATTAAGATCTGTTCTTATATCTTCGTTTTTCTTTTTATCGGTCCTTTGGTATCCTGCTATTGCTCTCAACATCTTCATTTCAGCAGCCTCTATTTGTTTACTATCTGCCTTTGTTAATGTCCGGGTTTCACATATAAGAGATGGGACTGCCAGTATTTTGTAAAACTTCAAAATAGTTTATTTTCTAGTCTTATTCAATAAAGTGCGTTTAATTGTGCCACATAGGTAATTGAATCGTTGTATTTTAGTGTGTTTATCTAAATTTCTGTCATTGCCTAAATGACAACCCAAATAATTAAAATTCTGAACTTGGTCTATAATTACATTGTTTATCACTATTATTGCACACTTTCCTTTCAGAGCTAATATTTTTATTTTAGATATAGATATTCCTAAATTGTATTTTAGAGAGATATTATTTTATGTATAAAGGAATTGTTGCAGATCATTTTCTGATGCTGTCATTATTACTTGGTCGTCTGCAAAAAGCAGAGTTGTCAATACACTATTTACATTAATTTGTTCTTGCCATTCATTTATGACATGGTCCAAGTATAAATTAAATAATACTGGTGACAATGGACACCCTTGTCTTACTCTCTGGTTTATTTCTATGTTTTGTCTACTAATTATATCTCCGCAGTCAATTTTAAAATTTGTTTCTATATATAAACTCTGAATGGCTCTTATAAGGTTTTGAGGAATTCCTTTCATTTCTAGTATGTTTCATAATTTATTTCTACTTACACTATCAAATGCTTTAGTATAATCAACAAAAGCTAAATTTTTTTCCGGGAAATATTTCTACACGAGGATCGCAGAGCTCCACAACCTTGCACAAATTACCTATAATGAGAACACTATTGATCATGAGGTCACTTAAATTTATCGCGATATCTTCAATCATTTCGTGCATTTGTGTGAAACATAGGACATATGCTTGAACGAAATGCCATCCACCGAAACTTATTTATGAGACACCCTAAACATGGTCAAACCTCATAAAGTGAGCGTTGTGTCGAAACTAGAGTAGTGCGGCTTATTCCATGTTCTCGACTTTCGAACTCTCTGCTTGTCGGCAGTGTGATTTATGATTTCCTGCTGTAAGGAACCCACAACTTATTTCACCCTAATCTACACTGCCACACGACTGAACATCAACGCCGGTAAATATACAAGTGCTAAGACGATACTCACTACTAATTTGCTCACAAGGAGCCTCAACTGGTCCCACTATGCAGCGTAGTGGGCAATATTAGACATTAGCACCAGTTAGTAGTATAGCCCACGGACAAAGAGAATGAAAGCACGGGACGAAGGGGGACACGGGGAATTGCAAGGAGTACAATGGTATACTACCTGAGATTATGTGAACAGTCCTGATGTATGAAATACCTACTGCTTTCATTCACTTCGTCTGTGGACTATAGTAAACATTTTGCCTTTAACAAAATTAAACACAAAAGGCAATATTTAAATTTAATCGTTTAAAATATTACATACTTAAATGTGGGGAGGATATTGAAATGTTGCGTTATACAGCCTATTGATATCAAATTTCCACCAATTGCTGGGCCTTAATTAAACAAATGTACTTGATGTTATCATTGTTTTTATGAATATGTATAATGTCATCACTATTCTATAGGAGTAAATTATGTTTAGCATAGTCCAAAGACAAAAATGGTCTCCTGCAGCGGGATTTTTGGCCATCACACTAATATTTAACCCTCAATGTCGTTGCTCTCAAGTTTGGACGTACGGATAAAAATAAGTATTTTTAAATTTTAAAAAATGGACTTATGTCCTTTTACTAAATCCAAAATGAATATAGAGTAGAAATAAAAGTTTTCATGGAGTAAATGAGTACGATATTGAACAGTTAATTGACACGAATAATTAACAATTTCCAATATACTCAGAGAGACAATAATAATAACAATAATCTAAATGTTTCAAAATTATTGTAATACTTCAGTGGTATGTACTGAAAATTATTCATAGCCTGGATGTATTACTACAAACTTCGATTAGAGACGTTATTAAACGCAATGCAAGCAAATTAATTTAATCACAAATGACTGATTTAAATTGGACTGTAAACCATTATCCGTTTGTGGAATTAGTATAATCTTCTTGTTTCAATGTTGCTATAATTTTGATTTAATACCAATGTTTGCAACGACTTTATTTATATGCAGTTAATGAATTACAAATATTATGTCTGTAAAAAAAACAAAGTGCTACATGTTTCTAATTATCTCAGTAAAATAATCTAAATTAATGATATTTTATGACCAACATAATTTGTGCGTTTGTTTATTTATATAACTCCCTGGTCATATTAAGGTAATGTGCAGTTCCCATCAATACAATCCCAACAAATACTTGCAACAATCACAATTATTATAATGTTAATTATATAATGCAAAATTGATAAAATTTGCAACAATAACTATTCTTTAATATTTTAATTATATTTAAAATAATCTATAATTTTAATATTCATTTTTTATATTTTTATCACACCGTTGAGGTTACATCTTTCATCATAAAACTTATTTTTTTTATTATTATTTCTATACTCAATAACAAGAAGAGACATGAAGATGAGGCTAAGATTTCCAAAATCTTTAGGAAGTAAACACGTGAAATATTGAAATTGAGGAAGACGGAGTATAAAAATTAAAAAAAGGTGTAAAGGTCACATAATAAAATATTACAAATATTACTAGTAGAAAATCATAACCAAGCAAAATTAGTTTTAGGGAACATCTATCAATTACATATGAAAACATACGAGAAAAGGTATTGAAATAATGTAATAGTATATTTCCCTTGACAATGGAAAGTGGTATCGTGACGAAACGTTAGAACAAATATGTATGAAAACGAGACAGATACCAGCTTCATTTGAGGGTAGGTTACTGGATTTGGGGGTAGGATTTGTCATTTGAAAAACGGACCCATGTGTCAAGTGCATTCTAGCAATGATCTTAGAGCTATCATCAGTGTCAGTTCATTAGTGTTTACTCAGTACTGCGAATTGTAATGTTTGTGTTTCCTTTGCGTTTACACAATCAGTCATTTATTGTTATCATTATTATCTTTATTATTATTATTAGAGTATTTATTGTTGTGTTAGAGCCGTCCTCCTCTTTCGTTTTCGGTGATAAAAACCGTCGTTTATAAATGTTTCAAAACATAGACATATTTAACCTATTGCCGTATTTATTAATTTTTTTTGGTTATTGTTATTCTGCTAACGGGTGTTGGAACAAAAGGAAAAGCTTTGTGTTTGGACGGAAGAGAAAATATAATAAAAGTTCACAAGTTTTTCACCGACGAATTCCATGCTTTAATAGATGGAAAACCTACAATATTAGTTACTGATATAATGAAGAGAGCTACAAGTGCGATTGGAATATCTCGCGTTAACCTATACATAATTTTAAATCAAAATAAAGATTCAGAAAGCACGGGAACTAACATTTGAACCCCATATATATATATATATATATATATATATATATATATATATATATATCCATCCATAGTATTTCTGTCCGAAGGCATGTCCTTCACTGCTTTCATAGAATTTTCATGCTATGCTTGCAGCTTTACTAGGGAATTGTAGGTGTGGTAGCTTCCCGTTTCTTTGCACACCGGTGAAGGAAGATGATGATAACGATAAGGATGATGATGGCCATGTGATGTCGGGGACCGTTTGGCCATTAACGTTTTCCTGACATTTGTCTCACATGCGAGGAAAACCCCCGATAAAAACTCCACCCAAAAAAAAACTGCCCCGACCGTGGGTCGAAACCGGGCCCGCTGCGTGACAAGCCAGCACGCTACCTCGAGACCACAGCGGTGGACATACATATATTAAATGTAAAGAACATTTTAATTGAAACGGAACATCCCATCCATATTTAGTACTTAAAAGGACTACTTTTTTCTAGTTGTTATCTGTTTTATGGCTGTTTAGTAAATTCATTTTAAGTGTAATGTGAATACAAATAATGAAGAGGAAATATGTAATGACTATTTAACTCATGCCCCAAATGGGAGTCAATGACCAATCAAGTTACAATGATTTTTTATTTACAACCAATCAAAGTCGTGTATCGCCTAGAATTTACCAACTAAAGTTTACCATAATAAAGAAAGCACCTTTTTTAACATTCTGAATAGGTCATAGCATTATTTTGCAGTTACTGACTCACTAAGAAATACGGCTACCATATTGTATATATAGTGCATGAATGTCAACACATACCGCATACGGGATTTAATATAAACACATTTGTAGCAATTGATTATACCACCAAAAAAAGAAACCGATGTTTGCACTTTCTTAAATGTATTTTTTTCCCAGAAAAATAAAATTGTCATATTTACATCATAGGAAATCAGAAATGAATTAATATACAGTTTGATGCGTTTCATTTTTTCTCCACTAGAGTGCATTCTTACAATATTGCGTTCCTTTGGCAATAAATAATATGATCTGGTTGCAGTGACGAACAAAAGAAGCAAATGAAGCGTACCAATCGTTTCTAATTTGTTTCCAAACATCGCCGTTTACATTAAATATATAAATATTTTGAAATAACTATAATTAAATAATGTTTTGTGAGTAAACAGCTTAATTTTATTCGTTAAATAGTCCTAACAAATGCCACTCTTGATTTCCAAACTCTCTAAATAAATTCACTCCTCACTTCGTGAGTCGTGAATTGATCGATAATTTGGAAATCACTCGTGGCATTAGTTATGATTATTTATATATTTTTTTTTTAATTGGGGAGAAATTTTAAGCTCGAGCGGCCAAATTAGCCTGCGAATCTATCATTGAAAATATAATTTTTATTAAACAAAACTAGCTATAACAATCGTATATGCTGTTTGAATAACTAAGTTTACAAGACCATTTACTTACACGTGGTATCAAATTTTTGAGAAAATATTTTTCGTCTTATTAAATTACCAATAAATTAAACTTAACTAGAAGCGGTGGTGTTGGAACACGTACAATTTCTTTAATATCTCCACTTCGATTTTACAAAAATATTTTTATTTTTTATTTAGCTCAAACTAAGTTTTTGACAATAACACATGATTTTTTCTAAGTGCTTTACATAGCCTACACACCAAGAATGATAGTTCACACATGTGGTTACACCACGTTCTTGTTCAAACGCAACGCACCGGCTTCCAATTCACTTCATGTGTCGACTTTCAGAAATGATTGCCTCTTTCCCAAATAATTATCTAATATATAAATATTGTTTATTTGTTTGTTTGTTTGTTTGTTTGTTTGTTCGTACTTTATGAGCGGCCATACCGTTGATCCGATTGTAATGTTTTTTTATGCAAAATGTTCAGGAGACTCCCGGGATGAACATAGGTTATAAGAGAGTTGTAAAACGTAACTCCTAGACCCTTAAATCGCCCTTTGTAGTGGAAAAAGTGAAAAAAGTAGCTCTTTGGACGCTTAAATGGCTTACGCTGCCTAAACCATAACAAATACACAAAATTAATGAACACGGAATTGAATATCTCAAAAAGCTCTACAAAGACAGTCCGCGACAGCATATGTTTATCTCTTACGGATAACCCACAATAACCATTTTTGTGTTTCATTGATGTCAAGAAGATCAAGACAAGTACGCAGATTCCAGTGCAAGCATAGCAGCACATGGCGGGTATTCTTTTACGGATAACTCACAATAACGAATTTTGTCTTTTACCTCATTTATGCCAAGAAGGTCCAGATAAGTAGATTCCCGGGCAACACCGGCTATTCAGCATGGGGAATCTTAAAATAATTCCGATATACATTTATAATTATTTTTCATCTTACTTATTCAACTAGTCATAAGAAGTACATTAATTTTTAATATTTAATTTTAGGAAGTTATATTTGGAACAAATCAACATTAATTTTTGTCTTTCAGCTCATTTCTGTCAAGTAGAACGGGATGAGTAGATTCCCGGACAACCCCGGGTAAACAGAACGGGGTATCTAAAAATAATTACGATATTTTTTCTTCCACTTACTTATTTAACTAAACATAAAACACATTAATTTTTGTATTCCAGCTCATTTATGTCAAGAAGATCGGGATAATTAGATTTGCGGGCAACGCCGGGTAATCAGCACGGAGTATCTAAAACATATATATTTAGAATTATTTATCTTTTACTTATTCAACTAAACATAAAAGCACATTAAGTTTAATTTATTTAGGCGTAGCAGCGCACTCCGCGTATTAGCTAGTGGCTATGTAAAACAAAACAGATGATTCTGGAAATCGAACCATCGGAAAACAACGTTAGAACCAATCTAAAAAGCTCTCAGCATAACTTCCCTATTCATTAGTGACGACCCACTAATCCCTTATACCGCATAATGCGAAAAATTAGGGACTCTCCATTTCTTCCCGCGAAATTATAAAATTATCCAATTGTCACTATAACTGTATTATTAAATTACTGAAAGATCGCGATACCAAACTTATTTGCAATAAACAGCTCTTGATTAGAAAACTAAAGTTTTCCAAATTTATCAATTAACAGAAGCCTATGGCGTCACAAAACTTTTCCCTCGGTCAAAATATTATTACTCGGAGTAATGAGTCATACTATTCGGCCAAATTTACCTACCTCACCAAAATGTCAAGAGGCAATACAACATCAGAATCGTAAATAAATTATCGCACTATTGAAGCTAAACCTGAAAAGGTGTAAATTTTTATATGCGGATCTCTTTGTTAGAGTGCTAACATTGATAGAGAGTAAAATTCCGGGATTATTTATTTAGTAACGGAGAAAAATATAAAATGTTTGATTATTTTAATTGCAGTTTGATGAATAAAAAATCTTGTATAGATTTTAATTAAAACGTACAGCCGAATACACAAAATGCAGCCGTTATTTGATTAAGGAAATTAAATTACTAAACAGTAATGGAAAATAAACATGACTGAAGTATAATCATGCATTCCATTAATTATTAACAGTTGATATCCAGGTGCAAAATATATATGTGATAATTTAAAAAGTGCATATGGACATTTATATTTATTTATTTATAAAATTGCAAATAGGTCCATACATATGCGCAATAATATGTACGTATGTCTATAACGTTTACCTAGGACTAAAAACTTAAATGATTGCAGTGTTAAAGACGTTAATCAACTGTTTAAGGTGTGAGTACAATCGCCAGAAAAAAATACTTTACAGTAAAGAGTAAAATGGTTAATATGTATGGAAAGTTTTAATTTTACGTATTCAGGGTTAATGACGTACGCATATAAATAAGATCTGCGGATTACACAAAAATACAATATTATCATTTCATTAATGCAATACTATATATTAACCAAATCACAATCGTAATCCCAACCACGGATCCTGTATATTGACAAGATGGGATTTTTGAAATGTATAAATAACTCACAAAGATATCGAAACAAAAATATTGTCATTGACCAGAAAGATAACACGGGTTGTAGATGTTACGTACAAGATAAAGATATTGACCTGGCAATGTGCCGGAAACATCTGAGAAAAAATATTTATAGACGAATAAAATAATTTTAGTTACATACGATAACAAAACTTCACCATACAAGATGACGGACCTTCCAAGAATTACTGTGGGATATAACTTAGATGAAAAGAAGACATGGTTGTAGGGAATAGTTGAAATGCCTTAATCCTACAGTGGATTCAAAATAGTAGATTATAACTCATATTGAAACTTGATTATTTTTAATATCAACACTTTTAAAATGCATATTAAATGTAATAAGATATTAAATATAAAATTGGTACCTGGTAAGTCAGTCGTCCTCACCTGAATTATTAGGAACTACTTGATGAAGTTTAATAATTTATTTGAGGACGACTGACTTACCAGGTACCAATTTTATATTTAATTCCTTATTCAATATAATTAGAAATCCGTTATGTCCATTTAGTACGGTGTTAAATACAATATATAATTCGTTTCTTAATTTACTTAAAGAAATATTTCCAATAGAAAATTGTGTTATTTACAATGTGTTTATCTTGAAATTTCTCCCAGAGAAGCGTTGTGATGTACCAAGGCTGTGTCCAAAAATTGTATCTGCCTTTTTAACTGCAAGGCGCTAAAATTCAGCGGCCAAAATCTTATTGAAACTATAGATTAGTAATAGAACTCTGGAATTGGTTGGATTGAATAACGTGGCGTCAGCGATGCGTCCCTCCTCACTCCGCTCTTACCCAAACAGGGAGTCGATCTGCTCCTTACCGTCGCTTGTGATTGCTGGATTTTGGTTTCGATGTATATGCCGTGCAGTTAAAAACGTCAGATTTTTTGGGGCAAATGTAATTGGGATCCATGGAGAAAATGCCATAAATAAAAATGGACAAGAATTAAAACAATTCGCAATTTTTAATGATTTTAAAATAACAAATACATTTTATAAGAAAAAAGATATTCACAAATATACATGGTCAGCACGAGGTTTTCGTTCACTGATAGATTATGTGTTAATAATAAGAAAGCATCATCATTATTAACAGATACGAGAGTATTTAGAGGAAGTGACATCTATTCAGATCACTATTTAGTAATCTCAAAAATAAATATATTAGCGAGATGGAAGAAAACTAAAAACAAATATAGAAATAAAGAGACCACATTACAAGATAAAAGTATACAAAATCTGTATCAGATAGTCTAAATGAACAATTAATATTAAAATCTACTTCCGAAGAACTAAACCGGAATGAATAAGTAAAAGAAAGCAGTGAGAAGCAACATATGAGGCATTAGAACAAAAATAAAACATTAACAAGAAGGTTTAAGAATATGGATGAAGATTGGAGAGGATAATAAAAGATAAAAAAGAGGCTTATCACAAATATTTACAGAACAGAAACATCTAAATTAGAGCTGAATACAACATAAAAGTGTCAATAGCAAAAGAGACTTAAAAAAAAACACACAAAGTCGTTGGGATGGGTTCTAAACAACTAGAATACGATATACGATGGAACAAAAATAGACTATAAATTATGAAACATCTACTAAACAGAAAGAGATACAATACGATCATCATTTGAAGGAGAAACAATGGGAAGAACATTATAAAAAACTGTGGTATAAGAAAAGAAAACACTGAGATAACATACTTGTTTGGGAGATAGGAATAGATATGATGACGCATTGAAGAACTTATAAGAATTATTGAAACAACACAGAACAGAAAAGGCAGCTGGAATAGAACGGAATTAATATGGAATAATAAAATATGGAGGATTTTTTTTAAAACTGAAGATTATTACATTTGTAATAGAAAATTCTAGGGATCCGGAAACTAATAATTAAAATAGATTATTTTAAGTTGGTATGGAGGATATTCTATGTGGGAAACAAGCAACATACCAGAAACCGACCAGCAATAGTATCAATCTATTTTTTAAGAAAGGATACGTAACGACTGCAACAACTACAGAGAATAAGCATTTTTACTGCAGGCTATAAATAACTCAAGAATCTTAACATTTAGGTTAAAGAAATAGAAGAGGTAATGTTAACATAAGAACAAAGTGGATTCAGACCTGGGTCGTTCATGTCTGGATAATCTTTTACATACAAAAGAAATTTATAAACAAAAAGAAGAGAATAAACAAGGAACACACAGAGTTTTATAATTTGTCAGGCTTTGATAAAGTAGAAGAGAAAAACTAGGACAATTTTAAAAGAAAAGGAAATTCCGAAACACTTAATAGCAGCTATAAAGAGTTTGTACTGGAACACAAACTTTGTATTAAAAACTAGAAATGAAGTAAGTAAAAATAAAATTCATACTAATCAAGGAGTTAAACAAGGATGTAGTATCTCTCCAGTTTTATTTAACCTATATATCAATGATATAATAGAAAAATGGAACGAAGAAACCAATAAAGGAGTAAAATTAGATAAAATACACTACTTGAAACCATTATTATACGCTGATGACCAGGTAATAATAGCAAATACAGAAGACGAACTGCAAAGGAATATTTTTAAACTACATAATGTATGTGAACAATATAATCTCAAAATATCCATAGAAAAAACTAAGGTAATGGCATTCCAAGGGAAAAATCAAATCAGATCGAAAATAGTACTCAGGAACCAAAATCATAGAACAGGTGAACCATCTCAATTATCTAGGATGTGAACATTTCATTTAATTATGATAATGATATAAAAATAATAAAATAGCAAAATTCCAGGGAATATGTAGTACGATAAAACGATCACTAAATAACAAAACAACAAGAGAGACCCAATTGAAATTTTATAAAATGTAGGCAGTACCGGTACTGCTCTATGGTTCAGAAGGCTGGATATATAAAGAACAAGATCTAATTAGGATAACGGCGGCAGAAATGAATTTTTTGAGATCTGTTAAAGGGTGCACTAAGGACGAGAGAAGAACACAGAAATAAGACAGGAACTTGAAATATTTGCAATAACTGATAAAATGGATACATATAGACAAAAATGGAAGCAACACGTAGACAGAATGAATGAAGATAGATATCCAAAACAAATAACAAAATACAAACCTAAAGGCACCCGAGATGTCGGCAGACCTAGAAAGAGATGGGCTGAAGTCGGAACGGGTCAACAGACCTAATCCATGAATGCAGATGATGATGATTATGATTTTTTTTGGACACGACCTTGGTACATCACAACACTTCTGTGGGAGAAATTTTAATGTAGGTTTCCACATGCATTGAATGCCAGTTACCTTATTAGTTTAATGTTACGAATGACAAGGAAGTTTTTTAAATAAATAAAAGTTAATCGTTCTCTGAAACTGTCGGAAAATATATAAATAATTACAAAGCTAAGCATTTGTAAATTCTGAGAGCACTAAGAAAGAAAGTCTTCCTCATAATGTTACATTTCGTGACGATAAAATATTTCACAAAATTCAAGATTTTTGTTATTTTTTGAAAAAGTCATATAAGCTGTAGAGGCAGTATAGTAGACCGTTAGAAATTATGTACAATGTATTCGTCAACAATTTAAAAAAACAACGTTGTACTGTAAATCTGTGCTAGGAATTTGATATCATATCTAGATTTCAACGCCATCAACATGAGGAACAATGTCCAGGCAGGATGTTCAATAGTGGAAAACATCCAAGAGGATCGATAAATAGAAAAGTGTAAAACCTCTGAGGATGACTTCCCTCGGAAAGAATGTAAAGCTGTTGGTCCCGTATCCTAGATGTAAAAATGTATCAAGTATGAAATAAGAAGCTTTTCAGAAATTTATTTTAGCCTCTTTACGCCTTAATTAGATTTGAATTGTAACGCGAATGATCTCAGTTTTTCAATAACGTCCTATCTATTTGAATATATCCACCTCTTGTTACTTACTCAGCGTATGAATTTCACTTCCTGTATTTTGCATATTCGTTCTGTTCGAGAAATATACTTATTCACGTCATAATTTATTTTTTGTTTGATATTTTATACGGATCATGCAGATCATTATGTATTCAGATTTCGTCTTGCTTTTAACAAAATAAGTTTCAGTACGGTGTCTGAATGTTTTATTTTACATAAAATGAATGCTACAGTGAAATTCACAGTTATCCAGCTTGTAACAAGATGTCGTTCTTGTGTTTCTATTACCAACAGCGTCCTCTTTTCCTTCTGTATCTGCAACGTATTTCGAATATTAAGAACAGGATTTTTTAAGAAAAAAAAACTTAAATTAGAACTCGAAAACTTGTTTTCTCTGGAGTATCAATTGAGCCGTGCGTGTACATTTCTAGATAAAATATTTAACAGTGAACTTACGTTATATTTGAGAGAGAGAGAGAGAGAGAGAGAGGGAGAGAGAGAGCGACAAAGGATACGGGATTATGGATAAATGAATAGGAATGATGTTTGTTAGATGTAATACTAAATGATAAAAGGCTAGAAGATAAATTTCAATTTAAAATATTACAGCTTCTATGATATCTAATGACAAAGTATAGCATCATAAGTAAATAAGTTATAATTATAACATAACGGAGATTATTATGTGGTTATTGAAGTTATTACTAATTGCAATATGCTTTAAATTAAGGTAAATATTCTGTATATGTGAGTGAAACGAAACAGCTAAACATGTGTAGCTAAACTATATATGAAGAAGAAAACTGTTAAGGAGAATATATGCACCCAATAATGACAATTGAAACAGAAATTTTAAGTAATCTAGTAATATGTTATCGTTATAATTAAATACCTTATATATGAGATGTCCGCAGCTGTGGTCTCGAGGTAGCGTGCTGTCTTGTCACGCAGTGGGCCCGAGTTCGATTCCCGGTCGGGACAGGCTCTTGGGTGTTAGGACGCTTAGTGCCCAACGGTCCCCAAAATCATCCGGCCATCATCATCATCATCATCCGTATCATTATCATCATCATCTTTCAGCGGTGTGGAAAGCAACGGGAAGCTACCACACCTATAATTCCCTACTAAAGCTGCAAAGCATAGCATGAAAATGCTATGATTGCAGTGCAAGACCTGCCCTCGGGCAGAATTACTATAGGTGGATGGATATATAAGTTCTCTACTAGATCTTTAGTGGAACACCAGTTTTGAATCCTGCTGATGATGGGACTAGTCCCGAAAGCGCTATAGAAAAATAACTTTTATTTTGAGGAGACGGACCTTTTGGTAGATATTTCATAGTTTTATACTTTACTTATATGACGGCAATTATGCAAAACGTTATTTGGTGTTTGTGCAGCTCTATAGAACGTCTCTTCAAATTACTCCATGAAAACGCTTAAAAAGGGGGGAAAAGTAGTATAAAGACAAAGAAAACAGGTAGGTAAATATGGAAGAAAGTGATTGAGAGAGTATGGAAGTTAGAAAGTGGAGATATCAAGTAGTGGACAGAAGTAAATAGAAACGAATGAGTAAAGCGGTCAAAATTATTCCAGGAATTTATTGCCACACGTGCGTATACGTGTATTTCGGATATAGACGTACAGACTGAAATCATACTCTACACACGTACTTACACAGGTTAATTGATAAGTTAGATTCCACCACGACTTAAATCACCAAAAACTGAATTGTTCCTATAACACAAAACAGAACAAGGTGTATATACTTTTTCACTATTTTTAGCACTTCCCGAGTATGGTGTTTACATGTTGGGAAACTTTTAACGTTTTCAAGAATTTCACATCATTTATTAAAGTTAATAATGATCATAAAAAATATCACACTTTTATTCATGTATTTAATTGTGCGGGTTAGGAAACCACGCTACTACGCCACCATAATTGGTGCCGGATCGTGTTTTGTTGCTGTTGCTTCTATTAGAGTAGATCTGATTACCTCCAAGGTTATTAATCACAAAATTACTTGCCTGGGGCCCATGGAAGGCTAGGATTGATTCATCTTTCTTTCCAAGGCGTATTAACATAAATCAATAATGATTCTCAAATCCACAGAGTGACTGAAAAATGATTGATTTCACTATGATTATCAATCAGGAAAGCTAGACAGCAAAAATAAGGGAGCTGGAAATAATCTCCTAAGTGAGTGAGTTTCCGTATAGGATTATACCAAACAGCTACGTGCACATAAATCAGATAGAACATTAATTATATAAAAGATGATATTTAATGCAAACAAGTTGTCTGAAGTAAAAACAAAATCAAGATAAACATTTGATCATTCAAAAACATAATATAAATAAATAAATGATAGTACTTTTACAAGACAAAGACCACACCATACCTCATACTACAATCATGCTAGCGTCCAAGCCAGAGTGCTTCTTCCCTGGTCTACAGGACCAACTAAAACAGCGCCGCTTCTCGGCTTCAGACGACCTTGTCCATTTTAGAATTCCAATCCCATCTCGGAATGGATCGATGATTCAAATATTGAATGCTGAATCAATGATCTGCTTGAATGATAAAGTTCTGCCTGTGCACCACGTATATGAAGGTTCCGAGGTAGAGGGGAGATGCGCCGTAGACACAGCGCAGCAGGAAAGGTAAAGAGGGAGAGTGGGGGTAGATGCAAGGAGAAAGGAATATTGGCATAGTTCATGAATATCCCAGTCTAGGGAAGAGAACGATGCTGTAGTAATGAGCCGAAAAACGCACTTTCAGTTCATAATAAAGCTGATGTATCAATGTGAATTACCCATTAACAAGCAACAGGTCTGAAACCTTCCTTATATTTAACATTCCTCAAATCATCGAAAACGTTTCGGTATATTTTCTATCATGTCTTTTCTAGTGAGTGATTCAAAAATCGTATTACATACTTCTGGTGGATGTACAATTCTGATAATGAATCATGCTTCTAAATAAACCATTTTAATACTGAAATACGATATAATTAAATTTCCCGCTTTACCAAGACAAATGCGTTTACGAGTTTTCCACATAGACCTATCCACTCTTCCTCAAATTCCACTGTTCCATAAAGTAGAAAGTAGATACACCTCTAATTACTGTACAATGTTCAGTGACACAATTTCAAAGAACGCAACCAGTGCGTACTACAGATATAAGAAACCCACGTCAAATTATAAAACAGAAAGCACATGAGTTCATGCGACTTCAAATTTATATTCTTGTCAGTGTGGATTGCATAAATAATTCATTTTGGAACATAACATTTTTAATAAAACTTTTATCATAAGTAATGCCACGAGTATAAATTCACGATTCACTTCGTGATTCGTGAATTTATCTACAAGATTTGTAAATCAAGAGTGGAAATTATTTGGACTACGTACGTAACGAATATTATTAAACTGTTTACTCACACATAATTATTTAAATATAGTTATTTTAAAATATTTATGTATTTAATGTAAACGACGATGTTTATTATTATTATCGTAAGTATTATTATTGTTATTATCGTATCAAATGTTGTTTGTATACATGCAATTTACATTGCTACATTTATTGTACCTTTAACTGTTTATAATTAGTATAGTGTACATCTATATTTGTCAAATATTTATTTGTATTTGTGCTGGTTGAGTGGAAGAGAAGGCCTTATGGCCTTAACTCTGCCAGAATAAATAAAACAATAATAATAATAATAATAATTATTATTATTATTATTATTATTGTTATTATTTTTGAAAGCAAATGAGAAATGTTTTGGTTACATTTCATTTGTTCATCCAAAGCAAGTTATTTATTACCAAATACGATCGCAATATTGTAAGAATGCACCCTATTGGAGAAAAATTTGAAACATATCAATCTGTATTTTATAGCCAACATTACAGGTTATTAATTATTTTTTTAGGAAACGACTCAGTAAAATCATTATTTAAAAACACAGTTATCAAATGTGCAGTTCGAAGGAATCTTTTCATTATTTGCTATATTCAATGTATTTGTTAGAGAGTCACTCACTGCGAAATAATGCTCTGACCTGTTCAGAATATTAAAAGAAGGAGCTTTCTTTATATTGGTAAACATAATTCGATAAATAGTAAGGTGGAACACGGCTGTCATTGGTTGTAAAAAAATCATTGAAACGTCATTGGTCATTGCCTGCCATTTGCGATATGAGTTATTCTATTTAATCCACGCTACAATGGCCTGAAGCTCTGTATTTTTTATTGTCATAGGGGCATTATCTAATGTTACATTATCTTGATAATATTTGTATTCTATACAAATGTCACCACCAATTTATCAATTTGTTCTTATTGGAGAATAGGCCCTTAATAAAACTCTTCCTTTTGTTTCAATTTCTTGCCAATAAATTTCCCTGTTTCCACCTTTTACTTATCGCAACTAAACACTTTCAACTGTTCTCCTCTAAGTCAGCCTTGGTCAACCAACCTCCCTTGTGCCTTGCGGATTCCAGTCCAATGCAAATGTTCCTATTGAGTTTTGAGATCCACATAGTGTAGGCCCAATCCAACGCCACTTACCTTCATCAATTTATTTTCGATAGATGCTGACCTGGTTTCGAAGTTATATAGCTTCGAAACGTGGTAAGTTACAACACAAATAATGCCGTCAGATAACCTGTACTGATTTCATATTTTAATTAAGTTAATCTGGTCTCTGTTTAAAATGAAAGTTTCTTTTTTGAAAGAGTATACTGTTACGTATGCTCCATTTATTTTTAAAACGTTTTCAAGTATCTTATTTTGCACCTTCAGTTTTATAATTACACTTCCAAGCAATGCAATCGATTGAACGCCACTTGTTCCTGTTCATTATATTAAAAGTAGAACTTATGAAAGTATTTACTTTCATATACATGGATAGGATACTTGAACATTGGCGACAGATGAGACACGGTTATATTCAAATTATTAGAAAACTAAAAATAGACTCGTTCCTTTTTGCAGAAGATCTGGTATTAATAGCACCAACAGAAACAGATTTACAGTATTTTATACACAATTTTAATATAATTGCAAACAGTTACAATATGGAAATGTGTACAAAGAAAACTAAATGGATGGCCTTTAGTGGGAAATACCATATATCGAGAAAAATTGTTTTGTACGATGATATTTTAGAGCGACTATATGAATTTAATTATTTGGTTTACAATATAACATTTCAAGAAGAATCCGATATATCACAAATTTCAGAAAAACAACGGGGATAATTAACAGTATTACAAAACCATCTTTAGTACAAAAGAACTAAAGATTACGGCTTTATAAATTTCTTGCAAGACCAGTATTAATATAATGGTCGTGAAGCATGGACAATACGATGAAGAGATGAAAGCTGAATAACAGCAAATAAGATGCGATTTATGCGCCGTACAGTAGGTTATACAAAGTGGGATCTTAAAAGAAATTAGGAAATTATGGAAGAGTTGGAGGTAGAACCCATTCTGCACCATATATAAAACTACAAGTACAACTAGAAACTCAATGGTATTAATAAGCTGTTAATTTATGCTGATGATGTAGTACTATTGACCGATAGCGAGGAGATACTAAAGGACAACACGTACACACTATTGAGTAAAACTAAGGAATTAGGACTGGAAGTAAATATCAATAAAACTAAATATATGGTCACACGTAGAAATGCATTATATAATGGAAATGGACAGCTAATGACAAATGACGGAAATTTTGAGGAAGTGCCTGAATTCAAATACCTAGGAACAATAATCACAAATAGGAATGAGATACACAAATATATTAAACATAGGCTCAATTCTGGAAATGCGTGCTATTATGCATTGCAGAGACTTTGGATGTCCCAACTCCTTTCAAAAAACGTTAAACTGAAAATATATAAAACTATTATTCTACCAGTTATATTATTTGGGTGCGAAACATGGACTATTACTATAAGGGAGGAAATGAGATTACGAGGTTCTGAGAATAAAATTCTTAGGACAATTTTTGGACCAAAGAGAGATGAACAGACAGGTGAATGGAGAAGACTGCATAATAATGAACTAAATGGTCTTTGTAGGAAGCCAGATGTAATGAAAACAGTTAAGCATCGTAGACTGCGATGGGCAGGGCATATTGCGCGTACTGGGAATGAAAGACATGCATGGAAGCTTATTGTAGGAAAGCCGGAGGGAAAACGCCCGGTTAGTAGACCAAGAATGAGATGGGAGAACAACATTAACTATGATTTGAGGGATGTAGATTATACAGGATTGATTGGAAAGCATTAGCTCAGAATAGGGATGTATGGAGAGCTTATGTCAGCGCGGCCATGAACCTACGGGTTCGATAATGCCAGAGAGTAAGTACAACTAGAAAGCCCATCTTCAACGAATGCCATGTGTATAATTCCAAAAGCCATGCTTCGTTACAGCCTCCAAGGTAAAATATCGCTTGTACGTCCAAAAAAGCGCTGGCTGAAAAATCCTCTGTTAGACCGTAACAGGCCACACAGCGTAATACTTGCATGGATGATGATTTACTTTCAATTATTTTGTAATAAACACACATAAATTCCAACTGCTTCATGTTTTATTTTATTTTTTTGTTCCCATACTTCTGTATCTCTTTGCATGAGGACAAATGTCATCCACATAGCCAAGGTTTTCCAAACTTTGTCATATTCCAGTGCATCTCTTTTCCTTCCCTTTACAACTGTCGTAATAATATCACTCAAAATCAAAAGCAACAACATGTGTGAAAATAGGCAACCCTTTCTAATTTCTGTTGTGATAATAAAAATATCAGTTAACCTTCCTTCACACTTCACCCGTTATCTGTATTTTCTATTTTTACTTTTATTATTATTATTATTATTATTATTATTATTATTATTATTCATAATTTATATGATTTTCATCCTGTTTATTTCTAAAATTACTCCTCGAAGGAAGACGTTTTGGACGTTCATTCACTGTCTATCCATCTCTAGGTTGGTCTTCCCGTTGTTCTTCTCTCGTCCATTGGTCTATCTCCTTTAGCTCTATTATTATTTTAATGTCCACCGCTGTGGTCTCGAGGTAGCGTGCTGCCTTGTCACGCAGCGGGCCCGGGTTCGATCCCCGGTCGGGGCAGCTTTTCTGGGTGAGGTTTTTATCGGGGTTTTTCCTCACCTGTAAGACAAATGTCAGGAAAACTTTAAGGCCCAAACGGTCCCCGAAATCATATGGCCATCATCATCCTTATCATCATCACCATCACCATCATCCTTCACCGGTGGAAAGCAACGGGAAGCTACCACACCTACACAATTCCCTAGTAAAGCTGCAAGCATAGCATGAAAATGCTAAGATTGCAGTGAAGGACCTGCCTTCGGGCAGAATTAGTATGGATTATTTTAATAATGGTTCTTATATTTGATGGTAGTAGGGGGAAGTGGACGAGATATATCCCTATCCCAAGGAATTATTAGAGCTGTTAAAAAAATTAAATATTTGGGATCACTTATTGATGAATCAGGGAGATGTAAAGCTGAAGTAGATAGCAGGTTAGTACAAGCACGAAGAGCCATAAACATGTTGAATGTAGTACTGTGGAGTAGGACCGTCAAACCACACGAAGAAGAGGATTTTGAAATCTGTTGTGGACAGCATAATGACTTATGTTGCTGAGCGATGGACTTTCGTAGAGGGACAAAAAACTAAGATCTTGGCAGTGGAGATGGATGGAATAAGACGAGGTGCCAGGGTGTCCAGGTTGGACAGAAGAAGAAATGAAGAAGTGAGGCAGATGATGGATATGGAGGAGACAGTGGTGGAAAGGATCGAAAGACGAGCTCTTCAGTGGTATGGCCATGTCAGGAGAATGGAGGATGATAGGTGGCCAAAACTCTTTTGGAATGGTCACCTTCTGATAGAAGGAAACGGGGCAGGCCAAGAACAACTTGGAGAGGAGAGATCCATAGATTGATGAACGAACGACGTCTGGAGGAGGATGAATGGAGTGATCGGCAGGAATGGCGAATGGGAATACAGGGTAACCGCTAAAAAGTGGAGAGACCCTCAAAAGTAAAGTAAGTAATATTTGATGGACTATTTTGCTTTTACTATTTTTATATTACTTCTCGTTTGACAGAATCAAAGGCTCATTTTTCCAATAATTATATAGTTTGTAAAACTTGTTTCATGCAGGATCCTGCTTGTTCTTTCCTAAGTATTTTTTGTATATCTGATTCAATATTACTGAAAATAATCCAAGTCGGTTATTTACTTGGTGCAGATGGTAAGTTTATTCCTCACCGACTGTCACATTTAAAAATGTCGCCTTACTTTCAATCTTTAGAAACATAATTCTTTCCTATTTATTTTTTATCAGTGGAATGGAGAATGTTTACTGATGTCTCTACAGGCTATCGCTTTTTGTTAGTGCAGCCAGACGAAAATTGTCTATAACACGGAGTTTTGTATTGTGTACCTGTTTCAAATATGCTATACAATTGTCTCAAGAATGTATTTCATTGCAACTCCTAGACGATTTGCAGGTTGAGTGGCAGCTCATTGCGGAAAACGGAAGGGTATTAGAATAAAATACTTATATTTACTGTTACCGCGAACGAAGGAAATTTAGGCGACTATTTTTAGAACGCAATGTGGGTTGGATTAATTTTAACACATATATAACTGTGATGAGATTATGATGCTGTACATGAACAGCACTAATCCACACAGTAACGGTAAAATAATAATAATAATATTAATAATAATAATAATAATAATAATAATAATAATAATAATAAGCCTCGTGGTATGGTAATCAGAGCTTCAGACTACACCTCACGGGGACCAGGTTTCGATTCACCCTCATACCATAGATATCTAAAAACAATTACTCCCATCGTCGCCATGATCTTGAATTTAGTTTATGTGTAAATATTCTCCTGGTTCTTCGTTATCATTTATCAGCCATCATATCAATGTGTAACATAATTGCTCCCTCCAAGCGCCCAACCTCACACGTGGGTTTACAATTCCGCCAAAGCCAAGAGGTGAAATGCCGTAAGATAACCTCCATCCATAGTGATTCTGCCCGAAGGCAATTCTTCACTGCAATCATAGCATTTTCGTGCTATGCTTACAGCATTACTAGGGAATTGTAGGTCTGGTATCTTCCCGTTACTTTCTACACTGGTGAAGGATGATGATAATGATGGTAATGATGATTATGATAATGATGATGGTCATATGATTTTGGGGACCGTTTGGGCCTTAAATGTTTCCTGATATTTGTCTTACAGGTGAGGAAAAACAAGATAACCTACTGAACAAAATAATAATGACAATAACAAAAATCACAGTAAAAACAATATTAATAGTGTTAATAATAATAATAATAATAATAATAATAATAATAATAATAATAATAATAATAATCATCATCATCATAATAATAATAATCATAATAATAATAATCCTGTAGACTATTATGGCAGCTGCCGCCGTCTTCCGGAAAGCAAACACCATTCCTCTCTGTCCACCCATAGATCTTCCTCCAATCCTCTGCCGCTTGTATCCCTTCTACCCAAGTAGTTTTTCGGCCTTCCTCTCTTCGTCCATTCTATTGGGATCCATTCCATAACAATTTTATAATAATAATATTATTTTATTTGTTATAAGATTTTTTTAAAAAATATGATTTCGTGTATACATAAGTAAAATCTAGCTAAGCCTAACATGCCGGCTACCACATGGAAATAGTATATTACGATGCGGGGTTGGGAAGTGGTTTTAACAGAATTGAGGAAAAAGTTTAAAAACCAAGCATAGCGAAGCTTTTAATTTTCGAGATTCTCTAAAACACTTCATAAACGTACGTTGTACTTTTTTTGTGCGATGTTGTTTTCAAAATAATAAATAATAGTTAAATAACAACATATTTGTTGGAAATATTTGCCTTCATTGTAAATAATTGACTAACGTTTACAGTGTGGGCAATGTTTTTTAGTTGGACCAAAAAGAGGCCGTGAGATCAATTTTGTTATAAAATGGAGGCACGTACGTATGTATTGTTTTATATTCTTTCAAATAAAGTTCAGTTAATTTAAAATGCAGTGATTTGTTTCGTATAATGTATATTAACACTACCTTTTGGATATTTTTTGTATAGGCCTATATGCCTATATTTATGTAGTATACATAGAGGGCAGTGATTTTACTTCCACACGCGTGTTGGTAATGTGTAATATTACAGTATAGTTATTTTATTACAGTATAGTTATTTAGGCTGGCAACCCCGAAATGTAGGAAGTTGAAAATTCTATCATGGTCGCCATTGCTGTAAGTAAGACAAAATACACTATCGCGGAAAAAAAATATAACGCACTTACTATAATTAACAAAAAAAAACATCCTGGAAGAACTGGAAATGTTAAAGGAAATAAACAACAAACTGATTTTAAATGAGCACATACCCACCTCAAACAATCCTCCATTATATGAAATTACACAAAACAGTCAGCAGAACACATCCATCTGCTGAAGATGGAAGCCTGTTTCTGAAAGGCTTATAGTTCTAGAGAGACAATTCTAACCTAGCTGTGGTCGATGGCAACTGCCAGGTATTTATTTAATTAGTTTGATATTTTAGTTAATATTATTATTATTATTATTATTATTATTATTATTATTATTATTAACACTCTAGGCCTACAAATGCATTCTATTGAGTAACACTAAAGAAATGGGGCTCGAAACAAACTTCAATAAAATTAAATGTAAAGTCACACATATAAATTCATTATAGCCTAAAATGGAAATGGACATTTTAAAAATGTGGGGAAATATGGAAGAAGTGGCTGAATTCAAATACTTACTTACTTACTCACTGGCACAATTGAACCCGTAGGTTCATGGCCGCGCGGACATAAACTCTCCATACATCCCTATCCTGAGCTAATGTTTTCCAATCATTCCCTGTATGATGTACTTCCCTCAAATCATAGTTAATGTTATTCTCCCATCTCATTCTTGGTCTACCAACGTGGCGTTTTCCCTCTGGCTTTCCTACAAGAAGCTCCCATGCAAGTCTTTCATTCCCTATACGTGCAACATGTCCTGCCCATCGCAGTGTACGAGACTTAACTGTTCTTATTATAGGGAATAATAATTACAAGTATAAATGAGATCAACAGTTTAATTAAATTGTGGAAATCCATGCTATTGTGAATTACAGATAATTTTGTCTCCCTAACGTCTCTAAGAAAATGTTAAACAGAAAATATATAAAACTGTTATTTTTCCAGGTAGATTATATGAATGCGAAACACGATCTCTTACTTTAAGGGAGGAGAATATTTTACTATTATTAGAGAAACGATTCTTAGGAACATTATTGGGCCAATGAAAGACATAGAGACAGATGAATGGAAATTATTACCTAACAGTGAGATACATGATCTTTATGGGTAACCTGATGGAATATGAACAGGTAAATCTCGTAGATTGAGATTATGGACATGTGGCACGAATGGAGATTGGACGAGAGTATGGAAACATTTTATAGGAAAACCAGAGGGAAAGCATCCAGTGGGTAAGCCAAGAATAATGTAAGAAAATGACATTAATTATGAATCAAGGGAGGTAAAATATACAAGATATGAATGGAAAAGATTGGCTCAGAAATGCAATAAAGGAGAAAACATACCCGCGCGACCATGAACCTAGGTGTTAGGTAGTGTCAATGATTTAGTTAATAATAATAATATTAAAATGATAATTATTATTATAATATATATATATATATATATACATATATAATATAAAAGACTTAAAGACAAAATAATGAAAATAATCTGTAAATTAAAATATTAGTGAACATGGAAAATTCTAGGAATTTATTTTTTAAGAGTAAGGGTTGATTTGCCTTCTGCACTGCCAAGTTGCTGTTATCAGCACCGTATGTCGCGTAGCTGAATAGTGTATGTTATCAATCATGTGATTTTAGATGTTCCGACTCAACGATTGATCGAAAATTAAATGGATACTGTAATTATATTACGTTGTTTATTTATTTAGCATGATGGAGTTACAAGTCATGTGGCTTACTCTTCACTCACTAGGGCAAACGTTCCTAAATTATAAACTTTTTTACGAGGAAACTAGCTTAAGTTCTTATGACATGTTGCGATATGCAGAGGTTATGCGGCTAACAAAGTGTTTCCAAACCATAATAAAGAACTGCACATGGATGTGAGGATGACAGGAACGATTTTACATGGCTGTGGAATTTTATAAAAACAGTGTTTCGGTCTTCTGGACAATAATGCACGTTGTTCGAAGAAAGTCATTAACTGCATTCGTGCTCGAATCCATTAATCTAGCTTAAAATACGTGTTTTATTGCCTAATGTTGTACAGTAATAGAGAAAACCGATATCCCATTACACTTCTCTAGTTACGATGCTATGGTTAACCACCGTTTGGTTATGTTACGGTTATTTATCCTCCGAGTGATTTATTCATAAAACAGAGACTGTATTGTGGCTGTTTTTTCAAACATGAGGGTATAAAAGTACCTCTCAGAAGTACCCGATAATTTTTAATCTCCAGTACACATACGTAACACGTAATTTAAATGTGGAGAACAAAGTGACGTTAATATTTTTAATGTGAATTAATATCCTGTAAACTACGATGGGCAGAAAATGTGACATGAAGTGAAAATGAAAGAAAGATATGGAAATTCCTTGTAAGAAAACCAGTGGGAAAATTACCAATACTAAGGTCCGGTCTGAGGTGGTAAAATAGCATTAAACATGATTTGAAGCAAGTGAATTATAAACGACATAACAAAAAAATATTATTTAAGAATAGGGAGGTATGGAGAGATTATATCCACTGTGGGAAACATTCGTTCTTTGGGAGTGGGATGAGATCAATCTTAGGCCTGGTCTACACGTAACGTTTTCGTCAGTCATGCATGATCATGCCAAGTTTGTTAAACAAAACGTTGCGTGTATACGGTAAATTAGAAGTTTTGCATGAATTGGATGAAGTTTGACAAACTCGCAAAAGACTGATGCGCTGTAGCTTTGTGTGAAAGCAAGACGGCGGACTGACCCAAAGACTGAGTACAAGTTTGAGTATTGTACCCGCACTATTTTTGTTATTTGATCATGCAAGTCTGACGACAAAACGTTACGTGTAGACCAGGCCTTAGGGTTTTCTATGTGTGATAGAGATGACACAGGGCAGATAACGAGACTTTTCAAATTGAACTGAAATTGGAACTTGTATATTAAAAATAACACATAACATAAATTGTTACATTAGCGAAGTAAAACTATGATAATTTTTAGTACCGAATGTGTGGTCTATTTTACTATGATGCATATATAACTCTTCTTAAACAATGGAATCTTGCAGGACTGTCGCTACGAGGTAGTACAAGGCGATTTCACGGGCTTTGTACTATATTCCGGAAAAGTATTACTTCCCAATTTGTTCAGGTCATTTGTGCATTTGCGGCCCAAAATTATCATGTCCCAATGCACTAAGTGACAGCACTGATTCACAATAAATTAGTAGAAGCACGGTAACCTACATCTCTATTAGCGAGGATGGCTAACTTATTATTACACCATCTTATCTGTATCACTGTCGCCGGCATATCACTATTACACTTATTTTAGTATTTTTATGGCTCTGTCTATAAAGAGCCTGACACGCCATGTATGGTTATGTCACGTGATAGCAAAATGACTTACATCCCACGCTCCAAAATAACTTTATTTCACAAATGTTATTGATTGAATAAAGTTCCCTTTCTCTTTATCAAATAGGCGTGATTGCCAAAAAGCCCTTTATGCTGTAGCCATAATAATACTTTCGAGTATCAATGAAGTAAAACCTATCCCCATTAAAAATTATTTTAAATACAGAACTCTATATTCGATTCAATTTTACGCCTACTTCCTCTTTTGTTTAAGAGGTGTCAAGGTTTTTAGATCCATGGGTTTCTGTGTCTTTAACACGTTTCCTGAATTAGGTCCATGCTTAGTCTTTATTTGACACCATTTATTAGTTCACAGAGGCGTAAACTAAAATACAGCTTTTTTCAGACATTAAAATAGGTTTATATATTATTTTAATGCTGATATGGGGTATCTTTAAAAAATAATTTATCGGACTATCACAGGAAAGGTCGTCACAAATATCCACTCACTGGAGTTCGAGATGTAATACTTGAGCCCGGATTTACACATTCTGTTCCTGTATATGTAGTTATAAGAAAAGCTAAAATTCGACTTTTAAAAGATGGGACCCTTACGCCAAGGTTTTAAATTACACACACACACACGCACACATACAAATATATATATATATATGAAAGGAACGAAGAGAAAAATACATGCCTGAGTCGGGATTTGAACCCGAGTCTCTAAACTCTGTACGTTTAGCTCTTTAACCATCTGAGTCACTCAGCTATCCTAACACAAACATTTATTTTTCTGATATAGGCCCATGTAGTTTTCCTCAATTAACACGAAAGATAGCAGGATATCTTTCCAACTGCCATCTTGTAGCCACCTTAACAGGTAAGCAAATTTTAAAGAGAATATTTACTTTATAGCAGTAACGCTTGTATATTTAGATGTTATAACTAAATTTTTGACATTTAGCACTGAAGGCAAATATTGTATGAAAAGAAAAATAAATTCCTGAGTCAGGATTAGAACCCGAGTCTCTAACATCTATAGGTTTAGCGCTCTAATCATCTGAGTTACTCAGGTATCCTAACGCAAACATTAATTTTTCTTATATATGTATTATACTCAATTTACAAGAGAGGTAGCGGGATATCGTTTCAATTTCCGTCTTGTGGCCATCGTAAGAGGTAAGCAAATTTTAAAGAGAATATTTACTTTATAGCAGTAACGCTTGTATATTTATATGCTATAATTACATTTTGACATGGTAATGATATATATATTATAACGAGGATATCCGTGAAGAACTGCAGATCTACTCCATAAAAGAAAATATATTTAACAACAAGATACAGTGAAAAGGACATGTTGAAACAATGGAAGGAAGTAGATTACCAAATAAAATTTTACATTATTTTCCAAGAGGAAGAAGAGATGTCGGACGTCCTCGGAAGAGATGGTCTTAGATCTATTAGTGAAGACGGAACAGGCAACTCGTGCCTAAACCAGGAAGTGAAGAAGAAGAAGACATATATATATATATAATATATATTTCACACCATAGTACATAATTTTACATATTTTAATATTATTGCGGAATTATAAAGTATTTATGTCAATCTCATTATTTTTCGCTACACAGGAAGAAAGGAATCTCATATATTCATTCTTATATATTTCAATTACATTCAAAGCTAAATTGCACGAGTTATAGATGCTGACAACATATACTCGTTTTAAATATGTTCCTTTCTTCTTCTCAAAATCTTCAAAATGTGTAACAGTCAGTTACTTTTATGTTAACAAGGACACTATTTGCGCTTCGTTTTCATCAAAGCTGAAAACATGAATTTCTATTGACTGGTGGTAATCACTCTGCCGATCTTGTGATAAACGATTAAATTTCAAATTGAACATTTACGAAAGCAATTTACGTGTTGGGAATAAACTACGAGCGTCTTGAAAGAAACATGTACTACCTAAACATTATCAGGTGCAGGCTACATCATCTAAGAGTGCATTTTTCAAAATTAACTCTGCATGGCATTACTTCATGGAAACATACCCTGGAACAAACATCAGGTGCCTGAATTTAAAAAAAAATTCTTACAAAAATATTGCAACCGCAAATTTCTAGACGAGTCCACTCTCATTATGAATTACTTGGATTTTTTTATAGTCATAGGGAACCGGGGGGCTTTTTCACGCATTCATAGTGTCATTGACTCTGGCAGCTATACCTCGGCCTATTGAAGGTCGAAGTGGGTATTTATAAAAGTCCCGTTTTGTCACCCCTTCAGTAGTGAAAATATTGTTTTGTAAATAGAACCCTTTATCCGAGAAAAATTATTTTGTTGTGCAAGGTAAACTGTATTCCGTCTTCTTACCTGTTTGAATAACATTGCAGTCTCAATTATTAAACTGTAACATTCGCATTTAAAAGTATTTTAGCTTTAACATTGAACTGTATGTAGGTTATGGTCTTAGAATATTAATTTAAAAACAGCAGATACTGATACTTAAGTACCTTGAGCATAATAAACATTTTATTAACGTATTGTAATATGGGGCTACTTCGCGCACCGATGATGGGGCTATTTTACGCACTAAATTATGACACATTTTGTATAAAAATTGAGTTACTAACACGTTATGTTAATTAAAGTTAGTATAAGTAGTATGTGCCCTTCGTAGCTGGCGCTGTAAGGCATTATGCCTCGTTGCTAACCGGTTCCAGTCCCCACGAAAAAAAATCCATTGGAATTTCGGTCAGTATGTGGCCAGTGCCCACCCACCATCTTTACAAATTTGGGTAGCTACAATTAATAGCGGTTCCAGATCGAGAAAACCAGCTTTAACGACTGGGGTGCCTGATATGCTGACCACATGTGACACCTGTCAGGATTATCGTTCTTCTCTATGATTAACTCCATGCCATGGAGGACGAGAAAATGTAAATTAGTAGGCGTAATATTTCATTCACAGACGCTTTTTAACAATTCTGGTCAATAGCGTGAAGTTCAAAACTGGGCACCAATGGGACGGTAAACTTTGGTCATATGCCTCTTATTTAAGGCTTGGGATTCTTTTACTTGTCGTGAATCTACGACAACGGACCAACGACAAATTTACATTCGTTACAAAAAATAATAAATAAATAAATAAACTTGACTGCAGACCTAAACGCCAGCCTAAGCGGACTTCGAAACATTTGATGTCCCACTCGAATGTGGAAATAGCAGCTAAAAGGGCGCTAAAACTGTAGTCTGTTGGTGGAATGAGTAGAGACATTTTTCAGTTTTCCGATTGGATATCTTTCTCACTTGAAGATCAAGAGCGAAATGAGTAATGCCACGTGATCTGTTCTCCCTCCTGCATTTCCTTCCCCGGCCTCACTGTGTGTGATTTTTGCCTTCCTCCTGTGTAGATGGCCTTTTTTCAAACAGTTTCTCTACAGATTCTACGGACAGACTCCGTTGCCTCCAGATAACGAGACGGATGAAGGATGTGTCATTCTCTTTTTGTGAACAGAGATACTTCTCTCAGAAGTCTTTAAGAATGGGAGAGTGGATCAGGAGTCAATAAATGTGTGAATTCGTTCCACGAACTGTGTGTGGGATAAGTGGGGAAGAAACAATTTACGTGCGATAATTGTATATGATTATAAATGAAGTGCGCGAAGTAACCCCTCTCCATGCGTGGATTAGCCCCACTGAGTTTACACAAGGTGTATAGTGCAGACAATTTTATTAGTTTTTATTCAGTGTTATACTAGTATTTATGGAAGATGAATATTATATTAGATAGGTAAGTAAATAAGCTTTAATTATAGAGTAATTAAACATATCATTTTTTAAAATATAATTATAATGCTGATTTGAATTTGAAATGCGCGATTTAGCCCCACCCTACCCTATAGAAAAAATTAGGACTGGCATAGGAAAATGTCCTGCTGATGAGACGACGGATTCTGTAGGCCGTTTAATCGACAGTTTATTGTGGGCAAGTTTTTATTTTGAAGCTGCATCAAAATCCTATTTAATTTATTTTAAACATTCGGATGTTATGTTAAGTTGTTATATTCGTTAATGATAGACTTAACGTACTATGAAAAGATAGCGTAAAAGAAGAGACGGTGATTTTGAAGTAAACAGATGCAGCTTCATATATGTTCATCCAAAACTTAATGCATGTTACATGTACGACTCATGCATTCTAACGAGTGGCAGAGACAGACATAAATTACCGTAAGTCAATACACTGGTATCAGCAACGAAGAAGGTTTTCATGAAGTATCCTTATCGTGTACAACGCTACAGGCAGCAGCTTCCTGATGTACATCTACCTCCGGAGCCAGTGATAACAAGGTGGGTAGCATGGATTGAAAGCATCGATTTTCTCCATTGAGCTCTTCGGAGCTGTGAAGTCAGTGATGGATATCGTTCCTTTTGAACTTGTGGTGTTTGTGAGTGGATCCTTATCAGCATTAAACAGTTGTAATGTTTTTAGTTAATTTTCTTACATAGCATGTAACTTCTGGTGGTTTCCCGACAGTATTAATAAACTGGAGGCTTCAAGCATGTCTCTCCAAGAATCTGTGCGAACAATGGAAGAAGCAGTTCAGAAAGTCAGTATTGTATTAGGTGAAGTGAGTGGTTTAGTGTCCACCAAACTGCAATCTCTGCTGAATAGGAACCCTGCATTACAAATGTTGTTATTCTGTCTCGACTATTTATTGGTGAAATTCTAGATTATCTGTTTCGTTAAAACAAATCATAGTGCAGAATCTTGTGTTACCACACTTCGATTATTGTGACATTATATATAATGATCTAAACTATGCCTTGTCGCAGAGACTGCAGCGTGTTCATAATGCTTGCATTCGATTCATTTTCAATATCCGCCGTTATGACCATATTTCCGAACACTTTAATAACCTCTCTTGGCTCCGTCTTACTGACAGACGTAAATTGCACTCTCTTTTGCTACTTTTCAAGCTTCTGAATTCCTACATTCCTACTTACCTGGCGTCCAGATTTGAGAAGTTATCCTCCTACCACAATATTGACACTAGGTCACAAGATAGCAGTCTGCTAACAATTCCTCTTCATAGCACTTCCTCCTATTCTACTTCCTTCACAGTAGCCTCTGCCCGCTCCTGGAATCTCCTTCCTCAAGATATCAGGGGTTGCCGCACACTTGGCACCTTTAAGTCACGCTTATACAGTTACCTGTTGTCTAATAATTAATTTTTCTCTATTTATTTAATTTTATACTATGTCATTAATCTTTTCCTCGTTTTTTTATATATCTTGTACATATTACATATTTAATTCGTTAAATTTAGAGTAAATCAAAATACATTATAAATATAATTGTATTGTATTCATAACTTGTAATCGTTTATATATATATTGTAATTTAGATTTAAGACTTTTCTTTTGTATTTTTTTTTTAAACCTGGTTGAGTGGTAGACAAGGCCTTAAGGCCTTAACTCTGCCAGGTAAAATAAAGCTATTATTATTATTATTATTATTATTATTATTATTATTATTAATATTATTCCTAATACAACTCCTCTGTATAAATATGCACCGTTCTTTATATATTTGTAAAAACAATTGTCAGACAGAAGAAGAAAATGTTTCAATATTACACGTTGGAAGAAAGAGAATTAGTAAACGAGAAAATCGGATAAAAATAAAAAAAAACAGGAAGGAATGCAGGGAACAGTATACAGACAGGAAGGGAACATTCATGTGGAGAGGCGGGTAAGAAAATGTAACCATGAATGCAGCTTTAAGTCCAATGAACTTTAAGACTGATGTTTCAGTTAATATTGTCGTAATATATAACTCTTTGGATAAGTACGTATTTCCATTCATAATAGAAACTTTGGTATGAATCGACTTATCTTGGATAATCTATTAAAATATTGCTTGGAGGACAAGGGGTACAAGTGACTCTTAATGCAAAAAAAAAAGTTATAGTTGGGCGAGAGTATGTATTCAATCTGTTCAAATTTTACGGATAAGTGGACTCATATATAAGGAACAGAAACAAATTTATGAGACTTGGATATTCCTGGAATTTTATATTCTCATTGATTTTTAAACTTAATTTTCTCCAAACTATTTTTTTGTCACTTGTACCCCTTGTCCTCTGACTGCCTCAATTAAGAATTAACATACAGATTTGACTGGTGTCCCTGTAAACTTCGATCTTGTAGCAAAGAAATTAAGTTTTGAATTTTAGATATAACTGCTTCATTACATATTTATTTACATGTTTCACCAATTTTGCTTACATTTTTTTGTACATATTTTTAAACGTACAATTACATAGAATTCGGGAACTGCATATTACATGGGAGTGCGACTAATTCAGGATGCTCTGTTTACAATTTTCTGAGATTTAAAAATTAAGTTTTTAGACTTCCTTTCTTCTTTATAGAATTATTTCATTAGCTCTACTCGGCTGTGGGTATTCCTTGATATCTGCATTAGATCATATAACTATTTTAAAAGAGGTATGTTGCTCCTTGTAAGCAGTTATTACTTCGGACCGTCTCAGGAAAGGCCGACATACAATCCAATGAAGCATGACGAATGTCAAAAAGGTTGTTTACTGAGAAAATTAAAGAATTACTGATATTTCGGAAACTGCATTGTGGTGTTTCCTTACAAAAATTCATTTAGACACCTTTTATATTAGTTACGCTTAGTATATATATATATATATATTTATATTTATATTATTGTTATAGAGATTTTTTTCACTATTCATATCACTCATAGCCATTTGAAGTTAAGTCTTATTGTAGCATAGATGGAGGCAGCACTTTTAAAAGTTCAAAACTTAATTCAGCGTGGCGAATTGAAAGAAAGGTTTTCTGTTGGAGTTGATACTTTATTAAATAATTACAGTCGTGAGGCACATAAGAATGACTATCTGACTTGACATAACATATAACATAATGTCCATCAATCATGTGTTACTCCTGATTTATCAGGATCGCGATTACGTAAATATGATTCAGTACATTATTTTAACGTGGTTTATTTGAGCATAAGTAACATTATAACCAATTCTTAGCATATATATATATATATATATATTTTGTTTTTCTGTCACGTCACGATGCCTTGAACATACGGATTTATCAGTGACAGTGAGTTAATTAGAAGTTAGAAATAATAAAACTAAATGCTATTGTAAATTATTCAACCCCGTTGTATCCTACATGATACAATAAATGTTGAATTTATTTCTCATTCTATTAAATTATTACACCAATGATTAATTTGCATATATTTACTTTTTTATTTAATTTGTTTGTTAATGTAAGCTTGTAGCATTGATTAGATCCTAAAAAAACATTAATAGGAATCTACACTGTTATAAAGGATAATCTCTGAATCCCTATATAATTTAGCCTATTTTTTTAAAAATAAATATGAATACATTTAAAAATTAATATTACTCGATTAACAGATTCAAATTTCGGATTCACTAAAGAAAAGAGCAGTGTTTTATTTCAAACCTATTTTTTTTTTCTAAAAATTAATTAAAACAAAAGTGACATTTTTAATAATTCCACTTTAGAACTAATATTTGTCATTAATTAATTTGACGATTTTATAATTAATTTAACACTTCTCATTGAAGGATAAATTATATTTGAAGAGAAAAATTTTCGCCTAGACCGAGACTCGAACCCGGGACCCTTGGCTTTCCGGGCCAAGTGCTCTACCAACTGAGCTACCGAGGCGAGTTGCGATCTAGACGCAAAATTTTTCTCTTATATACGTTGTAATTCCCTCGCGCCAAATGCTTGAAACCGTAGCTTCTATCTTTGAAAATGGCGGCTCCTTAGTTAAGAAGACATTTATTGGGAATTTAACACTATATTACAAAGCCAGTAGGGCTTCTATTGACGATTTTATAATTAATTTAACACTTCTCATTGAAGGATAAATTATATTTGAAGAGACAAATTTTCGCCTAGACCGAGACTCGCCTCGGTAGCTTAGTTGGTAGAGCACTTGGCCCGGAAAGCCAAGGGTCCCGGGTTCCAGTCTCGGTCTAGGCGAAAATTTTTCTCTTCAAATATAATTAATTAATTTACTTCAACTTAGATTAATTCAATAAATTTCATTTTGAAGCGTATGAACGTATGAAGTGATATCGTGTAAATGATCTTGGTGTGTGGGTTAAACTTTTGTTACACATTTCTTGAATATAGTTAAATAACCACATGTCAGCGTAATACCTGATCGATGGATGGTATCATTGAATGTCTGCGATATGCACGGATGCCAGCTCCCAGCACCATAGTGACACTTAATTGCTTTGTAATCAAATTAGTATTGCGCATAAGTGGATTAACGAGATTCCCTCTGACCATACCTACAATTAATTTAAATTAAATTAAATAGATGTATTGAGAATAGATAAATAGGAAAATGAAGATTTTTTGGCAATTCCGTGGAACGCCTATCTGACTACCAATCTTTCTTCACAAATCATATATAGCATGATTGAGACACGAATTCAAGAAAGCGAGTGTCTAACCACTTGCGCAAAGCAGCCATCTTAATCGAACATGAATTATGATTAATATTGAAAATAATCATTATTACGAGTATGAAAGGCTAATGCAATATTTACCAAACCCAGTTGGCCTAACTGCAAAACATCATTAAAAAAGTATTGATACGATCATGCTCTTCCCAATTCAACAGAATAAAATTGCATCATATCAGAGGGAATCTTCAAGGACGTAACGAATGTTTACGTAATGTACGCCTACAGGATAACTAGTGTGATAACAAAAATAGAAGAATATAGAATAAATTGTTTGAACATGTTAGTAGAATGAGTGAAGAGAGGATACCTTATAAGATGTTAAATTACAATCCACAAGGACATAGAAGTCGTGGGCGACCATTTAAAAGATGGAGCGAGCAACTATAATATGGAGCCGGAACAAATCAGAAATGGTCTAAACCGTGACGGTTGATGATGATGATATAGACAATAACATTATTACTGATTGGAAAATAATATAATTTACGCACTAATGCTGACAATTTAATAATATATATTATAAGACGAAGAAATCATAAATAAATCATTTAAATGTTGTTCTGTTATTTGAGTCTTTCTATGAAATGCTAATACTTTAATTTTACTTCGTGATATTTGCTGGCAACATTCGTCACCGATCCAGCAACTTTTTTTTTTTACTTGAAAAATGACCTTTTGTAAACTAAACATATCTATTAGTGTCATTTGGAAAATGAGTGTACATTATGTATATTATAAACTTGAAAATTTTGTGACAATAGGTACTACCATTTTTATAACGTTGTCAATTTGTTAATTAATAGGAGTATATGGTAGAAGACACCCTTGTTTGTCACTCGTTCGTTTATCTGTTTGTTAGTAATAGGTGCTCGATTTCCATTTTTAATTTTCATTGTTTTTCCTACGTAAAGTCTTTGAATGACCTATCTGTTATATAAATTGGGAATCGTCCAGATTTTCCTACCCCTTAAGCCCCTATTATATATCTATTTACATTATAAGAGATTAAAATGTTCTAAAAATTATATACATACATAAAGGATCGTTATTTTTTATTTTTGTAATTGAATTTTAGTGATGAATCATTGCTAATGATACAGTCACCCACGATCCACCTTTTGTGAACTCATATTCTCATTCGAAAATCCTGCAAATGATTTCATTGCAGCCTTCTTTATTTAATTTCCCGCGTCGTAGCCGAGCGGTTAAGGTAGGAAGCCTTGGCGCAGAGCTACGGGACTTGCGCTGGTTCGAATCTCCATGGGGGAAGATATTTTCTCATGGTATTTAGGCCAGTATGGGACCGGTGCCCACCCAGCATCGTGAGGCAATTGGGTAGCTACAATAAGTAGCGGCTCCAGGTTGAGGAAACCAGCTATAACGGCTGGGGGACTCGACTTGCTAACCACATGTCACCCCTACACTGGCTGTTGATCATCTACCTCTGTGATTGACACATGTGGATGTGAAGGGCCAGCAGGCGGCTGGTAAAAGGGCAACCGCTGAAAAGTGGAAAGACCCTCAATCGGAATCGGAAAGTTATACAAGAATATTAACTGGATAAAAGTTCACTTAGTGACTCCTGAAACATTCATTATGGTCGTATATTACTTCCTACCCTTAGCCAACTGAATTCAGTTTATATCTCTGGTACACAATATCCCTAGGTCCATTAATATATTTTCCTCGTGGGATTCACAATTCAGATTTTAAAAAAAATATATATTATTATCGCCCTATCGAGCTACGTCAGCTAGCTACCCTAATCCTACAGATATAATTTTCTATCCATATTAGAGTATATGAAGGGTACAGGGAAAGAACCAGGGAGTTCTTTATAGTCGAAATAGAATTTGAAGTGTAACTAGAATCTCCATGGAAAGCACTATAATTTATAAATGTGAACAGTAAAATATACAATTTAGTCAATAGTACTTAACCTCCAACATTTGCCATATAGTTAATTAAGTGTGGATAGTTTAGAACTAAAAGTACGCTTCTTCATACTTCAAAGAAAATATGACTTACCTGACTTTTTTCGCTCACTATGTGAATTAATAAAATCATTCTGATATTTCCTCCATTCTTACCAATTCAATCAATAAACGCAAAATAAAATTTACACAACGATTAACGGAATATTTGGTATTATGAACGTGGTAACTTATTTTACTTACTTTATTAATATACTTTTTTCCTTTCCATAAACTGCAATAAAATAGTTGTAAAATATTGGGATGGATCAAATAAAAAAGTAAATAACCGAATACATAAACACTAAAGCATATAAGCACCAAATGTAATAAATTCTAGAACTGACGATGAAAAAGACATCATACATGAAAACCGAATTAAACAGGATCAATATAAAACAAACATTGCAGATAACGCTACACCAACCACAAAATAATACCATAATAAAACAATAAAATCTATTTAGGGTTCTAACATAAATAAACTAGACGTACTGTACCTTTAACGAACAGTATGTTCATTTTTGATAGTAGCAATTGTTTAAACGCTATAAGAGTAAAATGAAATAAGTGAACAGAGAAATATTATAATATAAGCAGATGAGAATTTTTACAGTGTTTTAGTTTTATTATCTGTAACTAACATTAGATTTAAATTATTACGTTACAGATTGTATATTTATAACTGAGATTAGTTATGGTTATTACACCAGGACAATGTTCAATTACGGAACATATTTCATCTTATTAAAATATATGGGATCGCGTCACAAATATCTGGATAAATGTAGCGTTAATTATATATTATACTAACGTTTCATTCCTGTTACATGGAGCGTGAAATGATCGCTTAGTATAGCTACATACCATAATACATTACACCTACCAGGCACTAAGTGAACAAATCAAATCTACAAGTGTGAGGTGTGATGTTAACTAACAAGAGTACAAAGCGATTTCGAATAGAGGAACAATGTATCAACTGCTGAATGTTCTAAGTAGAACAACTTATACGTGCACCAGTGGAGATCTCGCGTTCAAATCTCTGTTTACAAAAATATATATATTTATATTAACTACTGCATGAGAAAAGGAAGCCTGAATATATTAACTTCAACAATATGTTTGTATAGCTGGCGCACTCTAAACTTACGGGTCCGAGACGTCATAGTTCTATATGGGGAAACATGAGGTGAATTGGTACTACTAGCTTATTGAAAAATATCAACTCGCCCGTTATTACTGAAGAAGAATTTGAAATGTGAATTTGTTCTTTGAAGTGATAATAATATAAACTTAAATTATAACTGACCGCACAATTATCGTGTGCAGAACAGGACAATAACTCTCTTAACACTTTAGAAAAACAACCACAGGATTTTCTTTCAGGTCTATATGTAGAGGAAAAGATAGCCGAGAAGCTATAAGATGACTACTAACGTACCCACCCTCCAGTATACAGAGCGCGAAGAAAAAATTATATGATATTGTACTGAATAAATTCCAATAAAATCTTTTATATATATATATATATATATATATATAACTGAATAAATTCCAATAAAATCTTTTATATATATATATATATAAATTATTATTTGTTTGTTTGTATGTATGATCCGAATGTGATGGGTTTTTTTTTGCAAAATGTTCAGGAAATTCCCCGGATGAACATAGGCTATAAGAGAGTATCGATACTCAACTCCTACACCCTTACAAACCGCCCTTTTCAGTGGGAAACGTGAAAAAGTACCTCTTTGGACTATTAAATGGCTTACTCTGCCTAAACCATAAGAAATACACAACATTAATGTACCCGGATTTGAATATCACAAAACGCACTACAAAAAGCACGCGACAGCATATGTTTATCTTTTACGGATAACTCACAATAACCATTTTTGTATTTCACTGATACCCAAAAGAATAATACTCATTCGGGCGAAACTTTCAACTTTATTTTTGATAGCAAGGGTCCCGCGCCATAGCCGAGTGGTTAAGTCAAAAAGCCTTGGCGCAGAACTGCGGTACTTAACGGTGGTTCGAGTGGCCATGAGAAGTAAATTTTTCTCATGGAATTTCGGCCAATATGGGACTGTGCACAGTGGTGAGAAATGAAATCTAACTGAAAAAAAAACTATTTTCACTCACCCTCATCAATTTATAATTTTTTGTTCACTCTAATACAATTGTTATATGGCGGTTCTTAACTTATCTGTAATATAAGTATCGTACGTTACCGAAGGTTAAGAACTCATCTGGTGTATATCCCAGTTGTGTTATTAGCGTTGTATGTTCAAGTTCAGTGAGTTATTCTTCTTATTCTATATGTATACTTCACCTCACGATTTATAATTGTATTGATATATTTTAAAGTTTTTCTATATAACCAGATAGTATGTTAAATACATGTGGAATCATATCTTCCATGCACTACAAAATTTACACAGTCATTTTATTTTAATTTGAGCTACAAAGAAAACAGTGCTGAACAATAGTACACATTTTAGTTATAATATAGAATGATTTATGGACTTTAATTCCCGCACAATAACATATCTGCAAATTATGGCGTTTTTTTAATTAGCTTTCTCATTACAGGAGGTAGCCAGCAACTGAGATCTTACCGTTCCGCGCAAAAAATAAATGTTTGATTTAATATGGAAATGTTAGATAGAGGATATAAGTAGTCATTTAGTAAAACATTAGGGGTACGGGATGTTAGAAGAATGTTTTAAATTATATTAAAAACCTATATTTTTATAAAAAAAAGATTTTCTCAAACGTACGAAATTGTGCGAGAGAAAAAAAACTTCTAATGAGATATTGTGATTGGCCAAGAGTGGATGTTAACTTTCCCGTTATGACGAAATCATTTAGAACAATGACAGTCGTTGGTAAATTATGTTCCTTCTGCTTATGGAATTGGAAGACCCAATATAACTTTCGAAGTGGCTGGAAAAAAAGAAATGTTCACTTAAGCAGGAATTCTCTCACGATGAACTTGCTCTTGCAACAGAAAAATCACTTCGGTCATATGGTAAACGGGATACTGCTCATGTTTAAAAGACATTACACAAAAATCCACAAAAAATAGCTTCAAAATAATAATAAATATTACAAATCACACCGTCTATGTCAGACGAATCATTGTCTTTTTTGACAATAAAATATCAATATGTCGATATATTAACATGAGACTTGTTGTCAAAAAGAGAGGCTGTAATATTTTATCCACCCTAAAATGCTTCTAGGGAAGCAAATATGTTATGCTACCATTCCCAAGACAGACACTTCAGCAGAAATAATATTTTTTTTTGTTTTCATTCGAGCCCCTTCGAAAGATATTTTGGGTTTTTCATTTCCATTAGGAGATGGAATAGGATTTTCCAACGACTATCAGTGTTATAAATTCTTAATAGCGGGGAAGTTTACATTTACTTTTAGCCAGTCAGATTATTTCAGTGGAAATCTTACTTTTTTCTCTGGAACAACTTCCTATGTTTTAAAAAATTGCTTTAAAAAAAATGTTTAATTTTCTTTCAAATATTCTCTGAACATCCCCTATGTATAATTTATTAATAGAGGAACACTTATTGCCTCTATCAATCACTTTTCTTCATATATCAAATCAAACATATCTCTGCGCGCGGAGATACACCTGAGCTGCCGGCCGCCTCCTCTAATAAAAAAGCTAATTACAAAGAAACCCAATAATTTGTACACATAATATAGTGCGGAAATTGAAGTATATAAATAGTTCTACATTCTAAATAAAATTTGTACCACTGTTCAGAACTCTTTTTTTCGTAGCTCAATTTGAAGTAAAACGATTGTGTAAATTTTTTAGTGTTTCAAAGGTATGATTCCACGTGTATTTAACACAATATCTGGTTATATAGAAACATGTTAAATATATCAATGAAAAGTACAATACTTGAGGTAAATTTTCCGTATAGAATAAGAAGAATAACTCACTGAACTTTAATGAAAAAGTATTTATTTCTACAGTTCGGTACACAAATGGGATGCGGACCAAACGATTTTTTAAATATCAGCAACTTCCGATGTTTATATTGTCTACATAAATTTTAGAATTCTGCCCTCCTTTGCTAATAAGTGACGAACAGGCATCTGGCAATAATGTTAGTCAAGTAATATGAATTGGCGATAGTCAGTAAAATACTTTTCTCCAGCTGGATTTCGTATCTGGCCCACTGTGCGGTGCCTATACCCGCTATAACGGCTGGAGGATCGGACATACTGACCACACTGGCTAGATGATCGTCTACCTCTGTGATTAACACATGTAGATGTGAGGCTAACAGCCGGCTGGTCAGCCAAAAACCTTCTAGGCTTGCCGCGCTTTGAATTTTTTATACCAAGAAGATCGGGATAAGTAAATTCCCGGGTAAGCGTGCTCTGCCATACCGTTCGTCCAATTGAGATGGAGCTTTTTGAAAAATGTTCGGGAGATCCAGGGAGTGATCAATGGCTATAAGAGAGTTGTAATACTCAACCACTTCACCCCTAAAAATCAGCCTTTGTAGTGAAAAACATGAAATAAAGTCCCTATTTGACGCTTAAATGGCTTACGCTGCCTAAACCATAACAGATACACAAATTGATGTACACAGAATTGAACATCTAAAAAAAAACTCTTCAAAAATATAGAGTATAACAGCGCACGGCTGGTGGTAAAAACACATTAACATTTATTTAGGAGTAACAGCGCACGCCGGGTATTAACTAATATCTTATAAATAGAAGTGGCCCTGTTATAATGTGATAGGAGATTTATTAACATGGGTACTCATTTATAACAGATAGATCAAGGTGTATGTCTACTACTGGATTAACTGCATAGGAAAAAACTGGATATGTGAGGTCAAGTCGAGATTTAGGCAAAATATATATTAAGCAGTATTTCTATTGCACGCGTAAATGAGGACGGAATATATACATTTTAATATTAAATATGCAATTATTTGGTATGATCCTGAATAAATCCTATTAAGAAATTTTCTTAACAAAAGCGGACCTTCTGGTAACGTAAATAGTAATTCACTATCAAGGGTGATTTCAAATATAGAAAGATTTGTGTCTCATTCTAGATAGCTTAGAAATCACAACTGGTTATTGCACCAGTACGTAACGATCGAAATCTTTGGTTCAAATCTCGGTTCAGGCACACATATTTTTCTTTAGTTCTAACAAATCGCGTTCCACGAAGAAATACACAATAGCATATATGTCTGGAGATTGAAAGAAGAAACACAGTTACAATTTTATATTTAAATAAAGTTTTCTTTGTGGGTGCACATCTTCAGCAGCGCTATCATTATCATATCCAACATTATATTTTACATGTTATTAAAGTTAGTGGTCTGTTACGGTGTTAGATGTTGTTATGTATCGATTCAATTGAGATGAGATTTTTAAGAAATATAGCAGGATATACTCCGCTAGATAAAAAAACGAAATAAAGCTGTGAGAAAGAAACTAAATGTTTTCAAACTTTCAAATCAAATAGTTAAATATAGGAACACATGGTTATAATATGTCGATAGAATGTCAGAAGAAAGATTTCCAAAATAATTGCTGAATTATAAACTACACGGAAGGATAAATGTTGGACGCCCACACAGAAGATAGTCTGAACAATTCTAGCTTTCATGAAACAGGAACGAGCGACAGCTTACTTGGATGATGAAGAAGAAGATATACATCGATCTCTTTGATGGACTAGTGGTTATGTTCCTTGTCTCTAGTTCCAAGGATGTCGAGTTCAAACCCCACCGAGATCGAAGGATTTAGGATGGAAAAAATAAGGATATATTACTATGTCCCAAGTCTGAAGATTTTTGAGCTCCTACAGTACCTCAACTTTAAATTAGTTCGTTTCGCTGCTCGCAAATGAACTTGATGCTTAAATACTGCCTTCGCTATTCGAGTAACACATTAGATGCCGACAAGACATCTCATCAAGGCGATCTTGTGACAACACGTTTCTCGGCTATCTGTGCAAACAAGTAGGCTTAACTGAATTTGCTTGTTCAAGAAACTCCCGCTAGGAAGCACCTATGTTCCCAAGAGGGACGTACCGTTCTATATATCTACAAATTTATTTCATTTGATATCCCAAGTTCCTTCAATTATGTGTGATATACAGGGTGCTCCATTCAAACATCCCACATTTTAATTAATAATAACTAACAAAGTATGCAGATTTATGAAATGAGGCCAGTATTAAAGGAAACAGAAACTCAAAGCATTTTCATTGCCACACACTAAAACACCTCTGTATGTGCACAATTAGTAGAACGAACAATATCAAGTCTTTATTCAATATCGTGCCACGTTCTGTCCAAGATGTTCATTGGTACTGTTGCAATTGTGTCAAGGATACTGGTTCGTAAATCGTAAAGGTCTTGTATTCGAGTAGCAAATACACGGTCTTTTACATACCCCAGAGGACGAAGTCCAATGGAGTGATGTCTGGTGAACATGGTGGCGAGCATATTGGTCCGCCGCATCAAATCCAACTATCTGGGAAGGATTCTTTTAGTGAATTCCGAACATCCAGGCTCCAGTGTGGTGGGGCTCCATCTTGCTGAAACATTAATTGGGGTTGCAGATCAGCTACTTGGGGATACAAGAACTGTTCCATATATCTTGGTATACCGGGCCAGTTATTGACTTCTCATGGAAGAAAAAATGACCTATAATCTTGTTCCTCATCAGGCCGCGCCAAACGTTTACTTTTGGGCTATCCCAGACGTGTTAACGGTAGACGTGAGGTTTTTGCGTACCCCAGATCCTTACATTGTGCCTATTAACAGATCCTGATACAAGGAACGTTGCCTTGTCAGAAAACAAGACGTTTCCAAGGAATTGAGTGTCCTTGACAATATGATGCAGCATTTCAATAGGGAATTCCTGTCGTCGTGGCCTGTCATCTGGCTTTAGTTAATGAATAATTTGCACCTCGTAGGAGTACAAACAAAGCCGCTTATGAGGCACTCGATACACAGTTGATTTTGACACATTGAACTGTCGGGAAGCTTGGCGAATTGTTTTTTGTGGATTTCTCTGACATCCTGCTCTAATTTATTAAATCGTTTCTTCTCAAACACGTGAGCGAGCACCTCCTGATTATTTTTTAACTTTTCCAATCGCCAGAATCTTCTCAAGCCATGCAATAATATAATTACAATTACAATAAATCATATAACAAAAATAAGAAAAACGTTTTAAAATTATTATATTGTCACCATTGATTTATTTTCCCTAAAAATATTAAAAACCATTATAGCCTTAATGATCTTCTCATTACGTGCATTTCTTCCATATTCTCTCCAGTAATTTCTTTGCACTGTAATTATTGACTTCGTCTCTGCATACCAGGAAACAGTTTGTGCTCGTTGCTGAGGAGTGGCCATTTTGTTTTATGTCATTATTGTCCAACATGCGACAGATAAATTAACTACGACAATGAAAACATTCTTTGTGTTTCTCTTTATTTTAATACCAACCTCTTTTCATAATTTCGCATAAACTGAGAGTTATGTTTAATTAAAACGTGGAAGGTTTTAATGGAACACGGAGTATTATAAATGTTGTTTTCGTAAGCATTTAGAAGGTAACTTGGAAAAATTTTCCCCATAGCTTCAAAGTTGCGTACACCGCTATGGTATCGGGGTAACGTTGCTGCCTCTTATGCAGTGGGTCTAGTTTAGATTCCCGGGCGAGGTTCTGAACGACGAGTTTTTTCGAGTGGTTTTGATCACCAGTAAAACAAATTCCTGGATGATATAAAGCGCTAATATTCCCAGAACATCATCTGGCCTTCAAAATATCAATTTGATGTTCGACACATTTAGTATGAATTTGTGTGGTAATATGCCCTGATACTGAATTTATCACATATTCGGTGTAGCCATTCATGATCTTGTGTGGTCAAAAAAGCTGTGTTACCCATTGTATAGGCTAAATTCCGTCACGCGACCGGTCGTGCCGCTGTAAGGCATGTAAAAAGTACACATAAGAGGTTAAACCGAGTTAACTAAATTGAATGGAGTTTCTAACAATGCTGGATATCGGCCTCGGTAGTCCTGAAGTTGTAGGTTCAAATCTGGCGGCTGTAGATGGATTTTTTAGATAGTAAAATCCAAGTGATTTTAATTCCTGGATTCCGAGATTAAACATTCTGGGCCTAAATTGGAATCTCGGAGTAAAATTCAATCGATGTTTCGCATTCAATTAATACTGTAGTTGCCTAAACGTTATCTATTTGAGACAATGTGCTAACTTACTTTTAACTCGGCAGTAACATTTTTATTGTTTAAATAACACGCCCATGGGAGCATCTTTGCCGCACTTAGGGTCTTACGAGACAAACATTGGTTCCAATTTTCATACCTGAGTGTGTCTTAATTTATTTCGTGATCGAGGGAGTTTTTCTTTCTGATCAAGCGCATTTCCATCTGTCTCTGTATTGGTCCATGTGCAAGGACAAATTGTTAAATGATTTTGAAGACCTTAAGCTTTTCTCCACGTAGCAGGCATCTTTTTTCAATGACTAACCATATTTAATGTCTTCAGTCATCAGACTCGTCATTCTACCTTGTGCGTAATGGAGAAATACATTTTGTTCAGAGATTATTTCAAACTCCAGTTATTTACACTTCTTAAATACAGGGCAATTCAGAAAGAAGGAACAGACTTCAAAAATTTATTCCTTCCAAACTACAAAAATATAAACAAAATTGCAAATTTCGTGGAAAGAGGAAAGTCCTAATTTGACTATTGTATGCATTTAATATGAGCACAATGTATTACACGACATATACCAAAACGATGGCTCATTTCATTCCACACACGAATCAGCTGGTCTCTAATTATAGAATTCACAGCTTCAACAATTCGGTGTCGCAGATTTTGAAGAGTGTCGGGTGTAGGGGAATAAAAACACGTCTTTTACGTAACCCCAAAGATAAAAAACACACGGGGTTCGGTATGGTGACCTGGGAGGCCACCGGCGATGAAGTTGATCTTCTGCTACTCTTCTTCCAAACTGACAGCTCCAATGCGACTACGATCGTAATTTCAAGCGACAGCGCCAATGCGGCTATGATCAGTACTTGAACCTTTTATCTTTCTAGGAACATTGGAATTGTATTTCTATTTTTTTGTAGTTTGGAAGAAATAAATGTTTAAAGTATATTACTTCTATTTGAATAGCCCTATATACTACGCCGGTTGAATTGGTTCTACTTTATCCCACTAATAAGAAAGCTAGCTACGCATATTTATTTCCTGGAACATTTTCATCGACTTGTGATGATTGTTGATCTAAATATATTTTTAATGCCAATTCGGAATCATTTTTCAAAATATCGTCTCTCATAATACTTCACTCCTGCACACCATATAGCCTAATCATAAATATGAGAGTTACAACTTTAGGATACTAACTACCTTCAAGACAAGCGCGTTTTTACTTGCCTCTATGTGACGTTATTTGCCTTCTAATTAATGCTATTAGTTGAACCAAAACAAAATCCTTCGTGTTTTATATAATCCTAAATAGAAGGTCTAGGATTCTGAAATAGAGCTCTGAGTGTAATAACGGTTTTATATAGTTACACAGGAATATAAGTTATTTTATTTTGCTCAGGTGAAACATTTCTGGCAAAATGTGAGTAATGAAAATCTTATGCCTGCTGAAGCAAACATTGTACAGTAATATAATTTGTATGATTTATCAATTATTGTATAGATTACTGATATATTAGTTGATAATTAATTTACATAACCAAATTTAGGCATATAGGGTAATATTATATTGTAAAATTAAGTTACATATTTTATTTTTCGATATTTTAATATATTCTATTATGTACTTGTAATATCACTAATATATTGTTTATTGGCTGTTCTTAATTTAAATACAAATAAGACATAATTTTCAATAAATCGTCACGTAAAATGAACATTTTTTTGATGTTATGATTATTATATTATTATTATTATTATTATTATTATTATTATTATTATTATTATTATTATTATTATTATTATTATTATTGTAACTAATATTGTTATTTTATTATTACCGTAATCGGGTTCTAGGAGAATACATGACAGATATATGACTTAATATCATTACAACTACTACTAATACTACAAAAAATTCCATTATTATTATTATTATTATTATTATTATTATTATTATTATTATTATTATTTGGACTCAGGGTACAAAATCTGCACCAAATTACTCAAATCACAATTATTTAATTATTATGACAATTTATTAGATGAAGCGCAAAATGGATTCCGAAAAGGAAGATCCTGTAGAGATGGATACTTCACTATTAAAATTCTAATAGAAAAACACACAGAGTTTAATATTGAAACACACATGGCGTTTATTGACTTGCAGAAGGCATTTGACAAAGTAAATAGAAACAAATTATTAGAAATCTTCAAATATGATGGAATCCCAGACCAACTGATAAAAGCTATATATGATATTTATAAGGATAATTACATCCAAGTTAAGATTGAAAATAAAATCTCTGAATGCAGACCAATTAATCAAGGAGTTAGACAAGGATGTGGTCTTTCACCAATGCTCTTCATAATATACATGAACTCAATTATTAAAGAATGGAGACTACAACCACATGGCAGTATACCACTTAATAGATTATATAATTTAGACACCCTATTATTTGCAGATGACATTGTGTTTATAGCGAATTCAGAAGATGACCTACAACGTTCACTCCACTCTTTTCAGCAAATTGCAATAAACTACAACATGGAAATCTCAACAGAAAAATCTAAAGTCATGGCTTTCCTAGGAAAAGACCCAGTTCGCAGTAAAATTGTTATTAATAATAAAATATTAGAACAAACCAACACATTTAACTATCTCGGATACCAAGTTACATACGAAGAAGAAAAAGATTTTAGTCAACAAATTATAAAATTTAACAGAGTAACAGGAATTATAAATAATATTTTCAAGCCAAACACAGTACAGCAACACACACGAACTAGAATTTATAAAACACTGGCCAGACCCATATTATGTTTACGGCAGTGAGGCCTGGACAATTCGCAGTGTAGATGAACAAAGACTAACTGCGGCAGAAACGAAATTTATGAGACGTACTGCGGGCTATTAAGGACAGACCATAAAAGGAATTCTGAGATTCTCAAAGAATTACAAAACAGAATCAGTCATGGAATATGTACAAAAATACAGAAAACAACTGGAAATCTCACGTAAGAAGAATGAGCAGAACAAGAATACCACGTCAGTTCTTAAATTACCAGCCACCAGGCAAGAGATCTTTGGGCAGACCCTTTCAAACGTTGGATTGAGAGCGTAACAGACCACTAGGTCTATCACATGAAAAAGAAGAAGAATAATAATAATAATAATAATAATAATAATAATAATAATTATTAATTATTATATTATTATTATTATTATTATTATTATTATTATTATTATTATTATTATTATTATTATGTTTACAGACATTCATAACTACGTGGTTCAAATTTCCTGTTTTGCGGGAGTTATTTAACCAGTATAATTCAGTTACGCTAATTTCCCTACAAATTTAGCGAATGGGATGTAATTAGCTCATCAACGTAAAGAGACAGATTTAAGGCAACTAAGATATTATCAGGATGGAAACGACAGATGAAATTGTGCTGAGAATCTCTGATTATAATCGAGGTTCTTCACTGAGCCCGAAAATTTTCAGATTCGGGAACCACGACATGAAAACTCTTCCCGTGGACCTATCCCTTGGATTTTACTTAATAAAAATCCATGGACCACGGTCAGGTTTGAACTCTTTCTCAGGAGGAGACCACTGAAGCGACATAAGTGGTATTAGTAAAGGAAGATATTCATGACCCACTAATATCTATATTTCCAAAAGACGATGGACAAAACACAAATAAATAATAGTATATTACGATGTGATGTTGGGAAGTGGTTCTTACAGAAGATAAGAAAATGTTTAAAAACCGAGCGATAGCCAGGTTTTTAATTTCCGAGGTTCTGTAAAACACTTCACAAACGTGCGTTGTACATTATTTTTTTGCGCGATGATTTTAAGAAAATAATAAATAATAGTAAAATAATATATTTGTTGGAAATATTTGCATTCTTTACAAATACATGACTAACGTTAACAGTGTGGGCAATGCTTATTAATTGAAAGTACAGGAGGCCGTGAGACCCGTATTAGTGATAAAATGGCAGAAAGTACGTATTTATTGTTTTACATTGTTTGAAATAAAGTTCAGTTCATTTAAATTTCAGTGATTTGATTCGTATAATTTATGTTAATAATTTATATTTTTTGTTTATACATTCCGTGTAGTATACATAGACGGTAGTGTTTTTACTTCCCACTGGTGTTTTGTAACATGTCATTTTTTTTAATTAAGAGCCCCACCACCATACCCCTGGGTTTGCTCGGGCTTAATGCCCATATCACCAGGTCTGCTCGTGTCCCTAATTACTCTCTGCAGTTTTTATTTTGTTCATTTTCTGGATACGAGTTTCGGGTGTTTGTTCTTAATACTACTTATATACAGTTATTGACTTTAAAAAAGCCTTTGGTAAAGCGAACAGAAATCTGTTTTTTGAAATTTTGATGAAAGATCAGATCCCAAAGCAGATCATATATAATATTTATAACATTTGTAAGTCAACTCTCATTGCAATAAAAATAAAAGAAAAATTAACTCAGCGGAAAGAAATAATCTCAGGAGTCGGACAAGGTTGTGCCCTCTCCCCTCTACTTTTTAACATATATATGAATGCCATTGTAAAATACTTTAGAGAAACAAAACATGGAAGTATCACTATCAATAGAAATTTAAAATTAGATACAATAATGTTTTCAGATGATCTTGTTTTACTAGCAACATCTAAAGATGATCTACAATGGTCAGTACAAGATTTTAATTTGATAGCCCAGAAATATTCAATGGAAATATCTACCAACGAAACTAAAATAATGGCCTTTTGTGGAAAATCCACTATATCAAGGAAAATTTGTTCAAGTAACAAAATTATAGAGAGAGTTAATGAGTTTACTTATTTAGGATATAAATTCTGTTTTGTTGAAAATTTGGATTTACCAGAGAAAATTGTGAAATTCAACAAATAAATGGGAATCATTAATATAGTTTTAAAACCTTCATTAGTGCAAATATCAACTCGTATTCGTCTTTATGAAATAATTTATCGACCAATCCGATATTATGGGAATGAAGCGTGAATTATAAGGACGAGAGATGAAAGCAGATTAACAGATTGTGAGATGAAATTTATGCGCCGAACACCAAATGGGATCGAAAGAAAAATGTAGACATCCTTCAAGAACTTAATGTGTCACCAATTCTGGACCGCATCTCCAGATATCAGCTAAACCGGAAGGAACATGTCTCATGAATGGCTAGATCCAGGATCCCCAAGGCAATAATGAACTACTGTCCAAATGGGAAACAGTCACTTGATCGACCTATGAATAGATGGCACGAAAACCGCTTTCTCAGGCCGTAACAGTTCTTCTAGGACTAATATCTGGCAGGTTGATGAGGATGATATACAGTTATGTTTACATATTAATCCTTAACCTAAGTCTTAAGTCTTAAAACTACCACCTAATCTATTAATATTTACATGGTGTTGTTTAACCTAAGCGTTAAAACTAATACTTAATTTACTAACTTACAACTAACTTACTGCTAGATTACATTTAATCCCTTCTTCTTTATCTGCGGATGTCCTCCTCTTGGCGTTGAGTAAGGACCCATTCGAAGAACTTTCTCACTACTTGATATGGCTGCTTTTCTGTCCAAAACCGTAGAGGAGGCGGCCAGTTCATATCACCTTTAGTGCTGGCTCACTTAAGTCCCTTCGTCTGGCCTCATATTTGATGCATTCATACAGGACATGTTGTACAGTGCCTAGCTCCATTCCTAAAGCAATCGCAACGAGATGTTCGTGCGAGGCCTCTTTCATAGAGTTTGGCTTTGAAAGAGCCCTGGCCGCTTAGGAGTTCCGTGATATGGTAACTTGGTTGGATCCAAGTTTTCTTTAGTGTTTCCTTGATGTTAGGCAGAAATTCGTATGTTATGCTTCCATGTTGTGCTGCTTCCCATCGTTCTTACCATTCCTCGGAAGTACTTTCCAGGATAATCCGTCTGATGGTGTCTCGTTCATCTGATGTCAGGTATAAGTCGGGCGTGATCACAGTATCGCCGACTAGTATCGTCTGGTCTCTTCTGAATTTAATGTTTTGTATTCTTTGAGCGATATACAGATCGATAGGTAGGACTCCTGCGATCACTGGCAGGCTAACCCCAGACACCGTACTGTACGCTTTTGTAACTCTTATGAGGACTTGGCGTTAGGCAGAAAGTAGCTTCTTCTTTTGAAGTGTGGTTAACTTGCGGGCTCAGACATGTGCTGCAAATTTGTTGGAACAATACCTTGTGCAGCCTTAGGTAATTTATTGCTCCATACCTCCAGTTTTGACCTCCTTGCCGTGCCATCCCGTGGGATAGATTTTTCGCCGTGTTGGTGACATTGCTGATGTGCTGGTCGACTCGGAATCTGCTTTGGAGAGTTACTCATAGGTACTTGCGTTGTTGTGTGAAGCGGAGATTACGGTTTCCAATTCTCACGGTTGACGGACGTTGTTAATTCAGATGTCCTTTGATAATCATTCCCATGGTTTTATCGGGATATACGGTTAGCTTGTATAAGCTAGCCCATTGTTGGAGCTGCTGTAAGACTATTTGGGAGCGTCCTTCGAGTTGTCTTCTCGACTGTCCAGAAATGATCATCACTAAGTCGTCTGCGTATGCTATTGGTAATGCATTTTGGGTTGCTTCTATATTGTTGAGCAGATCGTCCATTACCAGAGTCCAAAAACTGGGGCCCAGAACTGATCCTTGCGGAAAACCTATGGTAACATGTTTTCGGATTGGTTATTGTTCTCTATCAGGTTTACAGCTCGACCTCTGAAGTAGTCTTTTACTGCTTTGTACAGATTTGAAGGGCAATTTCTTCTCTGGAAGGCGGTAAGTATACTTAGCCACCAGATTGTGTCGAATGTTCCTTCAAAATCTATGAAGATTCCCATCTCTATCTTTTCGGCGCAGTTTTCCACTCTGACGAAGAGGGCTATGATAGCTTCTTCAGAGCCACATCCTTGCTTGAAGCCGTACTGGTCATTCGACGCACCATAATCGAGTGTGGGCTGCAATTGATTTCGCAGAATCCTTTCGTATAGCTTGCCTAGGACTAGGAGAAGGCATATTGGTCTATACGATTTAGTGTTGGTCGGGTCTCTATTTCCAACTTTTAATAATACCTTTATTTGTGCTTCCTTCCACACATGAGGGAAAACAACGTGTCGCATTGTATAATTGTAATAGCCCATATTTTATGTGCGTAGCATCCTTTTTTCGCCTGTTCGGCACTGATGTCGTCTATTCCAGGCGCTTTTTTGTCTTTCATTTGATCTCTGGCAAATTTCTAGATCTATCATGTCGATATCTCCAGTTTCTGGTGTATCTGGTACTACCTCAGAATTGTTTCTCATTATAGTTTGCTGCTCGTTATCTGTAGCGGTATTATCTGTTCGGATTAGTGATGTCATTAGGTGTTCCGCAGATTCGGTCCATGACTGAGCGTAACCTGTAGGGAGCCTGATTGCAGATAGAACTTGTTTTGGCAGTTGTTTTTGCGCTTGGAGTTTATATGCTAGACCCCATTGGTTGGTAGAGGCTTGTTGGGTCACATAGTCTCGCCAACTCTCCTTTTTAGTGGCTTTGAGTGCGTTTGTGTATATTATTCTGGTTGTGTTATAATCCTCTTGGCGGCCTCTTCTGTCCCTGTTGTCTGCACGTTGGTAGTCCTCACGTGCGGCATATGTCATTGTCTTCAGGTCAGTGAGCGTATTTGTCCAATATATCACTGTCCGCCTGGTACTTCGATATTATGGTATGCTCATATCCGCTGCTCTTTGGATAGTTTATGTAATTCCTCTGTGTATTGAAATATATCCTGTCTATTATGGATTTTTACAAGACTGTCAACATTTATTTGCAATTGAGTATTGTATTCTTCCCAGTTTGCTCTGGAAAGATTGTGTCTTGGAGGTGGCGCTCTGTGTTTTTCTCTATGTCGCTGATACGATAATTCGAATTGAATAATCATATTGCTGGAGAATGTGATGTCAGGGCGCAATCTCCATCTTTGTAGCTGTCCTCCCACCCTTGTTGCACAAACATAGGTTAGAAGAACGATCACAGTACAAGAGATGACAACTGTCCAACACTGCAATCGGAGATGAAAGCTAGAACGGAAAGAACCGACTATGAATGAACGGCCGAACTGAAAGTGTGGCAGAAAAACCTAGACAGGTCAAGAAATGCTACAGAAGAAGTAAGGATAGCAGCTATGCAGGAAACGATTGACATATTATTTATACAAGAACCATACTCTGTAAGGGCAAAAGTACCCGGATTTGGTGTGAGAGACGTAATACTAACTGGAGCCAAGACAGGCGAACGTCCTTGGGCAGCCATGGTAATTCTTAACCCAAGACTCACAATATTACAATACAAAATTCTAAGCACTTCACACACTGAGGCTGCAGAAATCGGTAACGAATCTGCAAGCTGCATATTTATCTGTTGCTACATGCAATTCTCGCAACCAATAGACAATTATCTAATAGAACTAAGGAACATCTGCAACGAGCAAAACAACAAGAAAATTATAATAGGAACTGATGCAAATGCAAAGTCACCTCTTTGGGGTTCCCGTGTATTAGATGCATCAGGCTCCACACTGGAAAACTTCATGGCGGAAATGCAAATAGAAATCCACAACGACGGTAACCAAGGGCCTACCTATATTCATGACGCTGAATCCTAGTTTATCGATGTAACTCTGACAACAACTAGGGTGGGAGGACAGCTACAAAGATGGAGATTGCGCCCTGACATCACACTCTCCAGCCATATGATTATTCAATTCGAATTATTGTATCAGCGACATAGAGAAAAACACAGAGCGCCACCTCCAAGATACAATCTCTCCAGAGTAAACTGGGAAGAATAGAATACTCAATTGCAAATAAATGTTAAAACTAACCACACTGATTGCATTCATGTTCATGGGTTTCATTTCAGAGCTAACGCAGATGCTCAGAGTGATGTCCATCCACCTAGAGATTATGTCTCACTAGATCACGAAATGGTTTCTATTTCCAACTTCCAGTGATAAAGATTAAAGATCCATTACTCACACTACTTTTTCGCGCGATTGTTTTGTCATACTTTCAGCAATGGCGACTATGATTGAAAGTTCAACTTCCTACATTTCGGAGTTGCCAACCTAAATAACTATACTGTGCATAAACTAACTAAACTGTAATATAACATCCCACTATCCCAAGGCCAGTAGTGAGATCCACTTTTTGCTTTACTTTGCTACAAGTAGTGCGGTAAATGCTGTAATTGAAACAAACTAAACCAAATATAAGAAAACATGCAAACTAAATTACAGAAAGAGAAAATAAAAAGTAGTGAATGCTACAGTGGGATTGAACAGCGTGTGCCTCTATGGGAATCAGAAGTTACCTATGCTACACCAAAGCCGTTTATAATACAAAATGTCTGCATCGAACGGAAAAAATATCATCGTTAAATTACATATTGACTTGCAGTGGCGCACGGTGGTCACATCGATCACCCCAGCTGTGTGACAGAAATGCCTATCACGACAATAGCTTTGCTGCCGAAAGGGATACTCTTTACGGACAGGTCGAATGCGATAAATGAAACGAAAAAAGTGCCTTGGCTGAAAGAGTGACGTAGAAGTGCACTGTCAAGAAACTCGGGTATGGGTTCTAATGAGGTAACCTTTTCCGGAGTTAAAATAGTCCCCTATTCGGTTCACAGGTCGGAGACTACTAATGTGAATCCATGCTAATTGGAATACATTAGCACACGATAGGAATGAATGGAGAGCTTATGTCTGCGCTGCCATGTACCTACGGCCTAAATACTGTCATTGAGTTAGTTGATATGATAAGAAGTGTTTCATAGTTTATAACATTTTCCATTCAAAATTATTTATATCATAAATATGAGCATTTATAATTGTGTTCATCGTTCTATCCTAAATATATCATAATAGTATGGTATAAAAAAGTTAACATTTTAGAATCCATACTCATGCATGCACAATTCAAATGTATTCAAGTTATACACACTTAAAGTATGAAGTAAACAAGTCTCTCAAACGCTGATATATTGTATACTGGTACTTACTTGTACGAGGTTATTTGTCTCATTGAAAAGTCTGCACAAAAATATATTCTGTAGGCCTATGTTATAAGTTACAGTCACTCAAATATATTTTCAATTACTTGGCAAATCACATTTATTAATATAACTTACAATATTTATTTTATTTTATATTGTTTCTTTGTATTTTGTAAAAACATATCTATCACGAATTAAATAGTATGACTTTAAAATATTACTTCGAAAGATTGTATTAATGAGATAATAAATCCTCCATAAACAGCTTATAACATTTTTTCTCATCTAGTATCATCCAATAACATTTCTTCATCAAAGGAATACATCAATAACCGACAGGTCAAAACTTCATTTGATCTATGCTTATCGATTAACTTCTATACTTTTTTCGAGTTTTGACGTGCGCAAGATGGTAATTAACAAGAAATCGATGGTTTCAGACACTAGCTACGTCAATTACGATTTATCGCTGGCCTTGCCATGCACTTTTCAAAATAGATTATATGCGCATCGTGAACGCATGTGATCGTAATAACTGGTGTTCGTAGAGATAACATAGAGCAAACACTCGGTGTGTTCCTCTATGTGGTTAGCTGAATACAGGAGGATCCGTCAAGCCAATTGTGATAGTTTCCTGCTGGCGCGGCGGGAAATTTTAATTTTAATATTCACGAATAATTGATTCGAATGAAATTTTGCCTTTGTACTATTTTAATTTAATCCAAATTATGAATATACTAATTACCGCTACAGTGTTGCACGCATATCACTGTTAAATTGACTTAGTTTAAATTAAATTAAAAGCGATGTGAATTAATTAAAATCGTATGTTCTTTGTTCTATAAACAAAGTATGATATGTTCGATTTAGAATTAATTTTCCAAATGTGACCTATTGCATTTATTGTAATTAATTACTATTTAATGTTCACACTTCCCTTCTTCGTAGCGTAATCTGTCATCATGTAGGTGCTTTTTACATACCCCACGCCACACGCGCACCACCTGTCGGGAGAGAAATTACAATTTTGGACACACTCATACGTTGTTGACCACACAAGGACATCGAGGACCTCCCAGTATGAGTGATCATCTCAATTCAGTGCCTCCTACGAGCAAGCACGAACATTTAAGACGAAACGAAACATTCACTCACACATTTATACTTAGTATAATGATTAATATGATGGCTAGATGATATTCGGAAATCGTTTGGCCCTTAGCTTTTGCTGACATTTGTCTTGAAATAAAAAACAACGAAAAAATCAACACCTAGGACACTCGTCCCGACCGAGGATCGAAGCAGAGCCCGCTGCGTGAGAGAGTGACGGTACATCATGACTACAGCGGTAGATTTAATTTTTACACTGTTGCTTTATTGACTTACTTTATTTACTTCTCAAAATTCAAACGAAATCACAACTGTTGGATTTACGTTTTACCAGTTTGTAAAAGAATTACTAGAGATTGGTATAGTGTAGATGTAAAAATTACCGATGTTATTCAAAAATTCTTAATTGATCGGCATCGAATCTTGACCCACGACATCGCAAGCAAGGATCTTACTGAATGCTCAAATTAACCAAACAATAAGGTGATGCAACAGTAGGGCCTACCTATGTTTTTAACTCAAAGGGCAGTATGCACAATAATTTATAGGTATATATTGCCCAGCAAAACTTTCATTTTCCACTTTAGAAAGTTGGGACATTAATTTTTTTCAAAGCTTTTACTTGAGAATTTTAAATGGGTAATAACATAAAAAAATAATAAGTTGTGACAAAAGTGATAAACTCCTACAATAGATATTGAAATGTGATTTGCTACACCAAAATTTTCAAAACGCAGTTGTATGTTATGCATACAAGTATCACTGTAATTTTATAATACAGTATCTCACAGGAGATTGTAGATCTGATTAGGTAAGTAGAGTCGGTTTCAGTTATAAGACCCTATCACGGCGGAACTTATTTCAGGTTAATTGCGTTATCTATATCTAGTTTATGGAATGAATTAGATGAAATATACTCGAGATGAGTGTTATCGTGTTCCTGAATCGATAGATTTCAAGCACTCGCACACATTACCCTTAGAGCCGCCATTTTCTGTTTAGCACAAGATCTCCAAGAGGAGCTATAACCATATATTTCGTTCTAACTTGCCCTTATGTAGACATAAGCAAATACATAAATGTGCACCCATAAGCACATAATTTAAATAATAGCTGGTCAAATTTGCCAATAGATTTGATATACTAGAATCTTCAGATGAAATTGTGGCAATGGAAGAAGAATTTATTATAAGTAAAGAATGCGAGATAAAATATATACTATTACATTACTAGCATCATAAATCGTAGATTATTTTAAAAAGAGAAAATACAAGATATGGATTGATAAAAGTGTCCGGGCATTCTAAAGTAAAGAATAGTAGCAAAAATGAATTGGTTACACGAGCCAAATGAAATAAATTTAAAATAATTGTGTAGCATCAGACGGGAAACACTACGATAATATAGACTAACCGTGGGAATATTTGAGAGAGAATGTTTATGATTTCGAAATGAATGAAAACATTTTAAAGATCCCAGAATTATAAAGGAAATCGAATAGAGAGGAAAGTGTTTCAGGATAGAAACATAATTAGGAATGAAAATGATTGTATAATTGCAGATATAGGAGTATATTAAATTGATGTAAAAGTTACTTTAATCGGCCATTAAATGTGCATGCAGAACAGTATATTGAAGAGGATGATTTATAAACAGCATAAATGTTAGTTACAGAACCAACTGCTTTAGAGGTTAGAATGTCGAAGGAAAATTAAATATCTATAAAGCAACAGATTCAGTTGGGAAAGAAATGTTGATCGTCATGATAAGTCGATTTGGAAAATAAAAAGGCTCTTCCAAATGAATTGAAAGAATCGATTATCGGAACAATCTATAAGAAATGGGATAATACTGATTAGTGATAGGAATGCTGCAATTAATGAGAAATGGGGTATATTTGAAGAAGTGACTAAATTCAAATATTTGTAAACAATAATTACAAATAGCAATGCGATGCTTAAAGAAACTAAACATATGCTGAATTGTGTGCTATTATTGCATTACAGGGACTCTTCCGTCCGTATATTTCTCTCTAAAAACTTTAAACTCCCAATCATATTATATATGGATGCCAAACATGTACTCTTACTTGAAGGGAGGAGAACAGATTGCAAGCATTTGAGAATAAAATTGTAAGGATAGATTTGGACTAAAGAGATATGAATAGAGAGGCAAATGGAACACACTACATAACTATGAGATACTCGATTAATCAGATTCAGCAAGAAGACAAAATGGATTATTTACGAAGAAGTGCCAGAAAGTCTAAATTAGAACGTGTCACAAATAAGGAAATTAGAAACAAAATGGAACCAGAAGAAAGCATAATTGAAAGAATTGAGGAAAAGGAATTAAAGTGGTTAGGACATGTTTTAAGAATGGAAGATGAGCGATGGCCGAAGCAACTATATGAATGGCATCCTAACAGAAAGAAGAAAAGAGGAAGACCAAGGTTAACATGGAAGGAAAACATGAAGACAGTAATGCAAGCTAGAGGGCTAAGCATCGAAGATGCCCAAGACCGTAGGCTTTGGAGATTTGGCACGGGAAGACGGCAGCAGCTGTAAAAACCCGAAGATAGATAGAGAGACAATCTCGTAGTGTTGGACAGTGTACCAAGCCATTCACTCAGCCTCTTTTGCACAGACTAACTGAATAAATTAATAAATCCCAATGTCAGGCAATAAAAATCATAAACAATTAGAATTATCATTGAGAGAAGCAGTTATCAGCCTTAGGTCATACGTATACTTAAATTAATCAGGAAAGCTAGTAGAATACTATTATGTAAGAATAAATGACAAATACAATGATCCGACGGAATTAGTATTAATATGAACCAAATGACTAGTCATTAACAAAGGTAGAGCGAACTCAGGTAATGCCACCGTTTCTTTTGTGAAGGCGGAAGTGACCGACACATGTATAAAGAGTTAAAATGTTGACAAAACCCTTTATTTTCAGGATTTTATTGCAATCTTTGTGAATCAGAATTTAACAGCTCTATATTGACAGTCAGAATACAATAACTGAGTTTACAAGCGGGGATTTCAACTTGGGACAAACAACGCTAGCAAAATGTGTGGGACGAGAGAAACCTCAAGCGTCAGGCCTATTACAAGTAAAGATTAATGACTTAGGAAAAACCCAGAGGCCTAAGTTACAACTTGTGACCCGACTGTACGTGAAGCCAGGGACCAACCTCCGACGGCAAAGATCACCAATAACAATGTTGTAACACCTTCTCGATTATGCTATAAGGGTACATTAACCTATCATATCATTTGTTACGTGTGCCTAAAAGCACTGATCTCAGGTCCACGAGGTCGATATAGTGGGAGAATATAATTTACGTGATAGGCGAGGGAGACAAACCTCAGACATTTATACATAGACGTTTCTTCTACATACACTCTTCAACACACTGGCGGCATGGTCACCAGTGGCAATTTAACTTAAATTTTGGACTTAGAATTTTCACCGAAGTACCTAAGTATCGGGACTTAAACATTTTTATTAATCGAATAGCTATTTAAACTTCCTAAGTTAATTCATAAATCAGTGAGTTAGTACGCCCTTGAACAATTATTAACGGGTAAACCCCACGACGAACGCCATCGCCGACTGGAGATCAGTGCGAGGGAATAAAATCACAGCACGTGCAGAGTTCTACATTTCGTGTGTTTTTCAAGACATAATAAATTACGAGTACATTAAACACGATGTATTCTACTCACTAAATTCTGCCCGACGAAGTCCTCATGGAATCCCTGAGTAAAAACCTCATGCCTACTGATATTTAGACCTGAGCGGACCAAATACCTAAATTCCCTAGTGAACCGGGGAAGTCCTTTACAAATCCAGCGCCCACCATATCCAAATAAACCTGGGATTGACCTATAACCCTATCCGTATTCCAATAATCCTTTTCCCAACAGGTGATACGAATAGTGAAACGAAGTGTGGAATGGTAACAGCGGGTAAATGCATATTTGGTAGACCAAAATGAGGTAGTAGACTAATATTAACCATGATTTGAGGGAAGAATGTTATACAGGAGATGTTTAGAAGGCATTTATTTGCTCAAGATATTTCTGTATTTTAGAGCTTTACGTCCGCGTTATAGCCATTGAGTTAATTTGTAATTTGCTGAAGCTTTTAATTTTTACCTAAGAGGAGATGAGGTGAACCGTGATATGAAATATATAAACGGATATGAAATGACATGACGTAGCAAGAAATAAGTTTGGCATATTGTTGTTGGGATGAAATTCGGGTAACGAGAAAACCCGGAAAATCCCTCTGTGACTGAATACAATATTCCCGCCAGAAACCCCAGAATTCGAACCTGAAATCCTCGTAGGGGCAGCTGCGGATCCTAGCCACACCTGTCTCTAGATGGCAGATTTTATCAGAATATATTCAGACTTTAATGTCATCCAAGAGGTCGGCAGAATTCTATATAATAAAAACATCTATAGATATATATATTTTTTACGATATAATCCATGAAAACAGTATATGCGCAATGTAAAGTTATGTTATTGAAAAAATAAATTACTTTTTGTGAGATCCGTAAACAAAGAATTGATATGAATTCTAAGATGGTTATAATAAGATGAACTTTAAACTACAACTACGGTATCACAAATGTTTATTTTTTTAATTATCTCTTTTTTGTCTTGAAACACAGTATTAAAACAAATAAAACGGTAATTATATATCTTATGGCACTCATTGCATTTGAAATATAAATGCTTATAAAAATCGTTCGTAATAAAGAGAAAACCTTGGTTAATCTAGAGGTTTTTGCTTCTACAGTTAGGAGCCGTGAATTTTCTGTTATTAGGAAATCAATACAAAGAATAAATATGAAAAACTGGTTTATGTTAAGGATTTCGTTTCCAAAGTTCAATGTCAGTGTTATGTTTTCTATTTTGGCATAAATAGCCTGATTTTGAATGATATAATATATAACAGAGTTCAACAATGAACGTGCAGCGATAATACTGTCGGATGTGGTTGGAATTAAGCTCTGTGTGAAATATGTCTCATTACGATGACTTAATTTATTCGCGTGGCGAGAAAAATATTAACAAGGGAATCAGAGAAAGTAACTTTAAATATCCAGGCATGCCGTATCCTACTTGGTTGTGGTAGTACACTACAACCGGATGGATGGGATTCGAATCCCGGTGGTGTCAGGTTACTACTTCTGTCGGCACTTTTACCCTGGGATTGACTCAGCTCCTAATGTAATTGAGTACCATACGTTTTTTCTTGGGCAAACACGGCCGTCACAAGAGCTGACAACCCGTGTGATGTATAGTATCAATTGTCTCATCCTCCTACTACCCAAGAGCCTCCTGAGGTATGTAATGGGATTATTGCACCCTTTTGGCTTACCATGTGATTATGCCCTTTCCAGTAGGTTTATTTTCAAATGTCTCATCTTATAATACTCACTCCTCACTCTGCACCTCCCTCAAAGTACTAATTTTGATTCTTTCCACCGCCATGCAACAATAAGTAAAGAAGAATGATGTCATCGCCTAACCTAATGTAACTTAGATAAGTTCAACTTTGTACTGTACGATCATAAGTATATTTTAAATGTAATACGATGAGCATTTCACTCCTCCCCCTATTTATCTATCTCTCTCTCATTCCCTCTTAATGATCTCTTTCTCAATACCTTCTTTTCTTTATCTTTTTCTCTACGTCTCGATATTATATTTCCATGGATTCCCTCCACTTTACGATACCCTGTTTCCCATGAGCTTTTAATTTAATATTTCATAACAATATTCTTGGCATATTTCTATATAACAGCTTTCGCAATGTATCTGTCTACATATCTAGCTAGATATAAAGGTGTACAGAGAGCAATGTAATTGTGGGTCAAACTTCATGTGGATTTTCTTTTATGTAGAGAATACAAAATAGAGAGAGAGAGAGAGAGAGAGAGAGAGAGAGAGGTGATATAAATGTTGATCTTGAAATGGTTGGTTACTTCGTTTTAAGAGTTATAAGGAACATCTTTGGGTACACCAGACATATGATACTGTTTGCTGGAATTAATATGAGACAAGTATTAAATATAGGCATAATGCTGTGTGTAGGGTAAATGGACGTACTCGTCAGAATCTTAAATACTCACAAGTGAATTCCCTTTGTTTTTAGTTATTCCAGTTGTGAAATACATGTCCGGATTTCAGTGATAGGATGGGCAACAAATCATCCGTGCTGTCACTGTACGTATCAATGAATTAATGTTCAGGCTCTTTTCAAACAAGAGGAGGACATTTTAAACATTTCTTGTGAAGAAATAAATGCACACCGAAACATTTAATAAACCAATTCCAACAAACAAAAGTGCAATATCGTGCTAATGTAGCAACCAAGGATTTTGGAAGCCATGTTGACACAACAATTTATATTTTTCCATAACTGCATATAAGGAATAAATACCTGCTATTTAGCCCAATAGTTTCATTACACCATCTACGTGCGTGTTTATTTGAGTATGTATCATAAATATATTATATATATACAGGATGTTACAAAAAAACACCGACAACGTGTGAGGTAGTATACTGAGATATGTTGATAATTATTTAATGAGGTACCCATCTCCGGAATTGATGACTTTTCGCACTATGATTAGTTGATTATGTCTCAAGATGAGGATTTTTTTTATAATTCAGAAGTTAACTTCAATCGTCAGAGATTTCCAATTATTTCGCGAATAATGGTTTTGATTACGTCAAGTGAAATATTTCAGCGCCTCCCACAAAGAGTGAAGATATTTAGGATATTCTTATGAACAGATGTTTGAAAACATTTACATATCTTAATCGATCCTAACTAATAGACACAAAAAATTACCATTAAAAATATACATATATACATAGTGTTCTGCTCAATAAATGATTGGAAAGCATTAGCTCAGGATAGGGCTGTATGAGAGCTTATGTCCGCGCGGCCATGAACCTACGGGATTGATAGTGCCAGTGAGTAAGTAAGTATGTTCTGCTCAAGAGCAGTTCTTTCACTGCAAACTCAGCATTCTCCACTCTTTACTTAACTCAACCTTCTTTTTTGTATCCGCATACAGATCACCTATTTTAATAGTGTCTATCATTGATGAATTATCTGTCTTTAACCTTCTTTCCGTTGACCATTTCAGCAGGCAGTTTCTTCTCTGCGAGTGGCCAATTCCATTTATTTTCCTCTTCTATGTGGGTTCAAGCATTGTTCTTCCTTCACTCACTATGTCTAGTACATATTTATTTCTTTGTTTATCTGACCATGTTATACCCTCAGTCCTTCTCCATATAATATCTCAAAAGTTTCGAGTCGCTTTTCCTAATCTGTCGTAGTGTCCACCTTTCTTCACGATACAATCCTACATTACATACAAAACACTTCACAGGCCACTTCCGTAATTATTTTGCCAAAGACCGGCACTTTGCTACGGCAGTGGGGCATGGACTTTGAGGAAACGAGAAAAGAGCAGGATAACGTCTAGTGAAATGAGATTCGTGAGGCGTACAGCAAATGCGATCACAAATGTAATGACGATATTTTCAAGGAACTACGATTAGAATCGGTCGTTGAGTACATAAATAGGTAACAGAATAACTGGATGAATCATTTGTGACGAATGAGTTCAGATAGAGTGTCCAAGGTCATGCTTCATTATTGCCCAACATGGAAGAGATCTCTGGGACGTCCAAGAAAACGCTGGATACAAAATTAATCAGTGAGATCGTAACATGTATATAGGCCTAATGCTTGGTTGGATTAAGTAGAAGAAATATGTATATATATATATATATATATATATATATATATATATATATGTATGTATGCATGTCTATAATTGGTAATAGGAGATCACCTGAAACGATATTTTTGAAATCACTTCAGCGGCTCAATTTTCTTGTGTCAACGAAAATAAGTATATGACATTGAAATAGAATGAGAAATATGTTTTAAAAAAGCAGCGATATCCAGACGTTACAAGAGGGAATTTATTAAAAACGCGAAATTAAAAAGTCGTTCTTACAGCTTTCCAACTGAAATAAATCGCTCCAGAAATATTATTACGTTAATTCAAGGGTTAAAAAACAGATAAGTATTCAGTAAATTAATAAAAATTGAAACATAAGTAGCACTTGCCGAAGAATTTGCTTACTTTATGCATTTCCTACGTGAAGGACTTTTTTCACTATCATTTTGCTGTGTTTTTTAAAGGAAGTAATATTAAAGGTATTGACGGTTTGACGAAAGGGTTCATTTAGCCATGAGAGAGGTGGTATTACAAACTATTCACGCCACCAAACAAAATCATGTGGGAAGCACACTTGAGCGGTGAGGATAAGCAACGTATTGGGTAAGAACGGAAATATGACCTGTAAAGAGATAGCTAGGATCATGGCATCAATCTAGATCTTCTTGTTGGTTGAGTCGCAGCTTCTTTTAGACAAGTGTGTTTGGAGGCAATGTAGTGTAATATTTCTCATCAGGTTTCAGCGTTACGATGAAAGTATTATATCTTAAATCAATCAGAACAACAAACATTTCATAAACGATAGGCAATGCCAAGCATTCGTAGCGATTCAACGTCTTTGAAAGTAATTTTGTAACACCGTTGAGGTCAATACAAAAAAATTAGTGTTCCACCCACTGCACTTTACGTGTTTCAGATTCTGAGCTGGGCGGATAGATGGCGTTAATGTGGTCTATTTTTAATTTACGCACCACTTCGGCAGACCATTATACGTTCATGGCGTCTTCTTGTATTGTGTATAGAGAGGACTCTAGGATGAATGTATGTTTATGTTTGTGTTGTGTAAAATGTGTTGTATAATGCATGATGATGATGATGATGAAGATAAAGGAGAAGGTAAACCCTGTGCCGGCACCCAGCTTAACCCTATTGAAAAGCACCAAGGGGGCCACCAACCTTGACGTCCCCATACGACGGACGAATCTTTATCAAAGTAACGTGAGCCTTCTCAACATATGAACTGTGGACAGATTTGCAATTTAATGCAATAAACGCGTCCACAATCTATACACCATCATCCCTTCGAATCCCGAGATTTAAAATTTTACAACTAAATTAATTTGCCAAATATAGTTTTCAACTCCGCCGGATTTCAAACCCGAGTCCGATAGTAAGGAACCTACCACCTAAAATACTGTCGTTAAAATTGTATAATTTTTAACTATGTCTTCAGTCCTTCTCAACTATATGAAACTTCATTTTAAAAAATTGGAGTTATCTCGAGAAAATGTTCATCTTCAGCTCTCGGAAAGGAGCACATTAGTATGTCAAATTAGATCGGAGCTTATTAGAGTCCCTACCTCCCACTGCAGCGAACCGGATTCGATCTCCGGCAAAAAAATGGGATTTTAAAACTCCACCTTGAGTTTGGGTGTGTTGCCTGTATGAAAAGGAGAGACCTTAGTAGGATAAAACAATGGCATAGCAAGAAATAGAAATAGTAAAACGAAGGAAAATGTGAGAACAAAATCCCTTCATACGCTATGTATTGAACATTGACATAGCCCGTTTCAGTTTGAACAAATCACGGTAATGTAGGCCTATCACCTAGACATTAATCATTGTGAAATGAAATTGTCTTAAGTAATACCACGAGTGATTTCAAAATTATCGATAAGTTCACGAAGTGAAGAGTAAATTTATCTAGAGAATTTGGAAATCCAGAATGACATTTGTTAGGACTATTTAACGAATAAAATTAAGCTGTTCACTCACAAATCATTATTTAACTATAGTTATTTTAAAATATTTATATATTTAATCTAAACGGCGATGTTTGAAAACAAGTGAGAAACGATTGGTGCGATTCATTTGCTTCTTTTGTTTATCACTACAACCAGATCATAATATTATTTATTGCCAAAGGATCACAATGTTGTAAGAATGCATCCTAGTGGAGAAATTTATAACCAACGTTATAGGTTTTAATTAATTTAATGTCCTATGAAGTAAATATGTGAATTTTTTTTGGAACGTCATTCCCTGGAAAATAATTTGTTTAAGCGAATGAAAACAGTGGTATCTTTTTTGTGGTATAATCTTCTTCATCTTCTTCTTCTTATTCTTCTTCCGTATGCAGTATTGGGTGATGATGGCCGTTCTGCGACAACAAAAATTGATCTATTTTCGCCATAGTTTTATTATTCGCCTGCTTATTTCTTGTAGTTGTGGTATAATCAACTGTTACAAAGATTTTTATATTATCGACCACATGCGCTTTCTGCTGACGTTAATGCACTATATATACAGTCTCGTAGCCGTATTTCTTCCAGGGTCAGTCATTGAAAGTAACGCTATGACCTATTCAGAATGTTAAAAAGGAGGTGCTTACTTTATTATGATAAACTTTAGTTGGTAAATTTTAGGCTAAATACGACTATATTTGGTTGTAAATAAAAAAATCATTTAAATGTGTTTGGGGCATGAGTTAAATAGTCAGAAATAATGCGCATTTGTTCGGATATTGTCGAACCAGACTAGCAAATGTTCCTGACTTGTAAGCTTTAGGGCACAGATAGTCATTCCACAGATATATTATCACACAAAAAAATCAATGAAATGCTAGTCGCAGAACCTAGTGCATTAGAAATAGAAAAATCGAAGATGTATAAAGCATCAGGTTCGGATGAGATCCCAGCAGAACTGATAAAATCAGGGCGAGAAAAATTGATGGACAAGATACGCTGGTTGCTTAGTATGATTTGGGAAAAAGAAGCTCTTCCAGATGAAAAGAAGGGATCAATTATCGTACCAATTAATCAGAAAGGAGATAAAACTGATTGCAACAACTACAGGGGCATCTCATTGCTTTCAACTTTGTACAAAATTCTAATAAATATATTAGTAAGCAGACTTACTCCCTATATTGATGACATTCTAGGAGATCATCAATTTGCATTCAGAAGAAACAGGTCTACAACAGATCAGATTTTTAGTATCAGACAGATTTTAGAAAAGAAATGGGAATATAATGGTACTGTACATCAACTATATGTTGACTTCAAAAAAGCATATGATTCAATTAAGAGGAGAAGTTATATAGTATCCTGCTGGAGTTCGGAATTCCTAAAAAGTTAGTTAGACTTATACGAATGCGTCTAAATGGCACAAAGGGTAGGGTGCGTGTAGGCAAACTGTTTTCGGATACTTTTGAAATCCAGAAAGGGTTGAAACAAGGAGATGCACTATCTCCTCTACTATTTAATTTTGTACTAGAGCATGCCATAAAATCTTTAGAGGATGAAGAAGGCCTACAACTGAATGGTATTAATAAGCTGCTAGTTTATGCTGATGATGTAGTACTACTGGCCGATAGCGAGGAGATACTAAAGGCCAACACGCACACGCTACTGAGTAACACTAAGAAATTGGGACTGGATGTAAATATCAATAAAATTAAATATATGATCACACATAAAATACATTATATAATGGAAATGGACAACTAATGACAAGTGAAGGAAATTTTGAGTAAGTGGCTGAATTCAAATACCTAGGAACAATAATCACAAATAATAATGAGATGAACAAAGAAATTAAACATTGGCTCAATTCTGCAAATGCGTGCTATTATGCATTGCAGAGACTCTTGATATCCCAACTCCTTTCAAAAAAACGTTAAACTGAAAACATATAAAACTATTATTCTACCAGTTATATTATATGGGTGCGAAACATGGAGTCTTACTTTAAGGGAGGAAAGGAGATTACAAATATTTGAGAATAAAGTACTTATGAAAATTTTTGGACCAAAGAGAGATGAACAGACAGGTGAATGGAGAAGACTACATAACAATCAACTACATGGTCTTTATAGGAAGCCAGACATAATAAGAACAGTTAAGTCTCGTAGACTGCAATGGGCAGGACATGTTGCACGTACGGGGAATAAAAGACTTGCATGGAAGCTTCTTGTAGGAAAGCCAGGGGGAAAACGCCAAGTTGGTAGACCAAGAATGAGGTGGGACAATAACATTAACTATGATTTGAGGGAAGTAGATTATACAGGGAATGATTGGAAAATATTAGCTCAGGATATGAGATGTATGGAGAGCGTATGTCCGCGCGGCCATGAACCTACGGGTTCGATAGTGCCAGTGAGTAAGTAAGTAAGTAATTATGTATAAAATACATTATTTATTTCCTATTTTATTATTCTTCATTACATTTTTTATTTAATAAAAAATCTAAGTTTCGTTCTCTAATTATTTATTAAAATACTGTGCAATTTTTCATCTCGTTGAACAATCATCCCCGTCGCATCACTACGCTTGGTATGAAATACCTTGTCGTATTGACATTTATATTTAACTCAATAGAAACAAAAGTAGGATTTTGTGACAATTCACGTATAAGGATGACTTGAGGTAAGAGATAGATTCCAGGCGTGCTATTATGCATTACACGGACTCTTGACGTCCCAACTCCTTTCAAAAAAACTGAATATATATATATATATATATATATATATATATGTAACTATTATTCGACCAGTTTTATTATATGGATACGAAACATGAACTCTTACTTTTAGGGAGGAAATGAGATTATAATTATTTAAGAATAAAGTTCTCAGGAAAATGTTTGGACCAAAGAGAGATGAAGAGGCATGTGAATGGAGAAGACCACATAACAGTGAACTACACTGCCTTTATAGGAAGTCAGATATAGTATGAAAAGCTACGTTTCGTAGACTGCGATGGGCAGGAGATGTGGCACGAATGAGGAATGAAATACGTTCATGGAAGCTTCTTGTAGTAAAACCACAGGAAAACGCCCAGTCGGTAGATCAAAAATAAGGTGGGAAAATAACACTAACTATGATTTGAAGGAAATAGATTATACAGGGAATGATTGCAAATTATTAGCTTAGGATAGGGATGAATGGAGAGCTTATGTCCGCGCGGCCATGAACCTACTGGTTCGATAGTGCCCGTGAGTAATTAAATATTAGATCCAAGGGAAGATACTGTACAATAGCCAGTGAATTAAGGAAACAAATTATACAAAGGGTATTGATGCGTGTACTATGTGGTCTAGTGGCAATGCTGTTGTTATAGGCGCAGTGGGATTCAATCGCCAGTCGGGACAAATTTCCTGAGTGAGGTTTATCGGCTATTTTTCCCTTAATTGAGAGATAAATATCAGGAATCTTGGAAATTGAAATAGTCATTCAATTCCGTCTTGTCCAACATACTACATCCATTTCATATTGGCTTTGTTTAAGACGAATATATGAGTGAATGTCGTGTCTTGTCTTAAATTAGAATGATCTGTTGCCTGAGATGGTTATCCGCGTACTTGTGTGGTCACAAATTTTACATATAATCACAGTTTAAAAAATATTCTTCTGGTGTGTCACTCTAACGCATACGAAAATACCTCCAAAGAAAGAAGTTAAGTTATGGAAAGGATTGAGAGAGAGAGAGAGAGAGGGGGGAGAGTTTTAATCCTCTATTGGCTATAATTAGAATAATCAAATATAATCGATAATTGGGCTAGTGGAATCGTCAGTACCTAGGAACCAAAAGAATGGAATTCGAGAATTGACTCGAAATATGCTGCAACTAATCGGGGTATAGGGTTAATTTTCATTTTTAAAATGTAAATAACATCGAATATTGCAACCCAAATAACATGTTTCTAGTCACTAAAGTTGAAACCACGTAGAAGTTAAATACTGCAATAAATATGACTGACACTCATAATTATTTACTGAGGGATTTTCAATAACTTCTCATAATATTTGTTGGGAAAGAGCGAAAAAAAGTTTTTATTTTTTAAAAGTGCCTATTACCTTCGGTTTACGATTTATGAAATCTATTAGTTATTAATCTCCGCTCACAAACAAATTAAATATAATTGCAAATTTTTTTTAGGACTTGTAGAGAAATAAAATTATTATTTTAAAATATTCCACGATTATTAATGATTCTCATTGCTATTTTTACACGCTTTATATTAGCTTGACCTGTATCTATCTATGTAACGGAATACTTCAACGCGATTTTCACCCACTTAAAATCATTGGGTCGACTTGAAACGTTGTATACTTGTAAAGGACCCGTGACAATACAACAATTTCATTTATATTTTCTAAATTCCTGGCCAGAATCATCAGAAAATCAAAAAAGTTTCGGAATCTTTGAACACGATTTTCACCCACTTAGAAACATCGGATCGACTTGAAACTTTGTATACTTGTAACGGATCCATCGCAATACAATATTTGCATATCTGTTTCTAAACGTCTGGCCAGAATCATCAGAAAATAAAAAAATAAGTGTCTTTGCATCTATGTAGCGGAATTTTGAAAACGATTTTCACCCACTTAGTAACATTACATCGACTTGAAACTTTTTATAGTTGTAAAGGACTCGTGACAATACAATAATTTCATATTTTGTTTCTAAAATCCTGGCCAGAATCATCAGAAAATCAAAAAAATGAAAACAGGTATAATAGGTTGCGGACTTGTCGACTTTATAGTCAATCGTTGTAAGAACTCAGTTGGTAGAGCGGTGAACTCTAGTGGTATAAAATTTCAGTAATCCATAGGTCGCTGGTTCGAATCCGGCTGGGATGGTTTCTTTATTTAGAAGAGTATTACTTTTAGCTCATCATACTACAATAGTATCGAATTTAAAGATATTTACATTTTTATCATTTTCTAAAAAATATTAAAACTAAAAAATAAAAAATAAATAACGGTTTTAAAAATCTAAAACAACACGCTTTGTTAGAAAACCGAACTAAAAAATGAAAACAATTTTAATTTCCAACACCGCTTGGGATAAATTTAAAGTGGTCAACTAAAAAATCATCTCCAACACGTATAGAATAAAACTAGAGTTATCAACAAAAATAAAATAATTTTATCATCAAAAGCGTGGGGTGCTTTTTGTGAGTTCTACATTTTCTTCTTAGAGACTTTCTTGTACCAATATATGTTTATTATCAAATATATTAATTGATATAGAGCACCCCATGCTTTTGATGGAAACATTTTTTTTCTTTTTATTGATATCCAGTTTTATTCTATATGTGTTGGAGATGGTATTTTTTGTTAACCACTTTAATTTTATCCCAAGCGGTGTTGGAAATTAAAATTATTTTTCATTTTTTAGTTCGGTTTTCTAATAAAGCGTGTTATTTTAGTTATTTAAAACTATTTTTATTATTGTTATATCGTATACACAATTACTTTATTTTGTGTTGAAGAAAGAGTAGAACAGCCTAAATATCTGTGCATATTTGTTTAAAAAGTAAACTTCAATCTGAAAGAAATGAATTGTTACATTTACACATATTAACTTTGTTCCTGTTTTTAATAGCAAACTCTCACTCTGAAAGAAGTACCTTATTCGGAGCACTGGAAAACTGTAATGTGTTTTCATGCATATTCCGTTTTTTTTATTGCCGTACTGGTATATTTTCTATTCCAAATTTCGTTTATCAAATTTTCGAAGTACGATAGGTGGATACAGTATATTTGACAAATGAAAAGCAGACGAATTTCAAATGTATTTGAACTGAAATATGTAAACGAAAGTTGAGCTAAAAACGAAGTGGAAGGATAGAGGTGTTTTCTTAGTTTTAATTATCTGGTTATTTCGCTAAGGTACCGGTATATATTTTTATCTTAATATAACCTACTACATGACCCTCGTGCCTTACACCGCATTTTTAGATAACATTTTAAACTCTTCTTCACGCGCGTACTTTTTTGACACGCAATGACAAGGATGGCATACGTGTATGAGTGATCAGATCAAAGCTACGCCCACCTCTGAGACAACATAAACATACAAGAGATCACACGTCGTACACTCATATATTCATACTAAACAGGGAGAATATGATATGGATGATTGTGACGGCCACTTGTTTTCGGAGACTAATTGTACATTAATATATCCTGAGATGTTACTTACATGTGAGGAAAAAGCCTGTAAACATATTATCCCATTAAACGTTACCCGACATGGGACAGAACCCGGGCCATATAAACCACAGCGTTAGACCTACGATAATGTAATGACGTGATATATATATTATATATATATATATATATATATTTAATGCCCCAGGTTGTCCTTTTCTGGACTTTCTGGTGTAATCTCCTGGCATTGGCGTAATTGTAACCCACTTCTGGGATTGGGGCGCCTGGACAGCAGGGTTGCCTCGATGAAATGATGGATGATTATGATGATGATGATAGTGGTGCGCCAGGAGAGTCCTTGATCCTAAGCTTAATATAAGATGAACATGAACGATAATGATTGCGATGGCCATATGATATTCGGGGACGGTTTGGGCCTAAACGTTCCCTGGCATTTGTCTTACAGGTGATGAAGAACCCCGATAAAAGCTTTCGCCCAAGAAACTGTCCCGACCGGTGATTCAACTCGGACTCGGTGCGTCACAAGACAGCACACTACCTCGAGACCTCAGCGGTGGACCGGACATGAAATATTGAGGGTCTCAGTTGTTGCTGGAAATATTTTAAATTTAAAACATGGTAGAAGTGCATGCTACCAGTTGCAAACCCTGAAAATTGGATGGATGAACGTGAGTAATACGGAAAATAACACTAATTCGTGAATATATAAATATATCAGCAAAAGGTATTATAAAATAAATAAATAAATAAATAAATAAAGCCTGAGTCCCTTTAGGGCAAAGGCCTCCATGTACTGGGGTTAAGCTCTATTTGAGAGTGTCACCCGGTGAGCTACTCCATGGTGAGAAGTTGACACGGATGTAGCACTTGGTGTGTATACACTGTCTGTTCTGTGATTAGTTAATGCACAGTTGGCTCTCCATCGTTCTCCAGCTTTTCCTGTATCTGGTGACTCTGGAGCATTGCGCCCCTGCTCGTTCTTTGAAGAAGTCAGCCCATCGTCGTCATGGTCTTCCGCGCTGCCTCTTGCCTTTGTACGGGTCCCACATGGTTGTTTTTATTGTCCACCTGTCGTCCTGTATTCTTGCGACGTGGCCTCCCCATTTCCATTTTTTCCAGATGGCTTGTTGTACAGGATCAGTTGTTGAGGACATCGCTTGAAGTGTTGTATTCGAGATTCTGTCCTTCAGAGTTATGCCTAAGATTTTCCTCTCCATTTTCCTTTGGCATACTTGGAGTGTGTACTTCAGTTTGGCAGTAAGATTCCAAGTTTGGCAGCCATATAATAGTGTTGGAAGAATTTCCCGTTGAGTGACTTGTCCAGCAGTATAAATTTCAGTGAACAGAACGCCTTCCAGGAGAGAGCTATTCTTCTGCTTATTTCTTTATCTACTTTCCCATGAAAGGAGAGTAGTTGTGCTAAGTATATGTACTCGCTTACATATTGAAGATCCATTCCATCGACTTTGATTGGGTTTTCCGGACTATTGACATAATTTGTGTCTTGCTTTTGTTCATCGAAATCCTGCAATTTTGCTAGTTTCTGATAGCTATTGTAGCATTGATTGGAGTTATTTATGGGATCTGGCGAACCATACCACGTCGTCAGCGAATCTTAAGTAGGATAGACTGCTCCCGTTTATATTTACCCCGTATTTCTTGCTCCAGTTTACTTTTCGAAATATGTATTCAAGCACGCATGTAGGAAGTTTAGGAGAAAGTGGGTCGCCTTGTCGTACTCCTCTTTTAAGACTGAATGGTTGTCCCACAATTTCTGTCTTCACCTTGGCATAGCTTTGGCTGTAGATCTTATCCAGAACGCGGATGTACTTGTGTTCGATTCCTTGGGTGTGTAATGCCTGGAGGACACTTATATCTTGCTTATTTAATGTATAATATAGTTGTATTGTGATCTATTGTTTAGTTTTTCGTTTTCTTTCTGATACAGATTGTCAACATCACGTACGCCTTGCTGCCCGTGCGATCCATATTTGTAAATAACATTGTATGTACACATAGCAACAAAAATAATGTGCCGCTTAAAAAAAGAAGAGTCCCTGTTATGACCCACTGCGCATGCTCGAAAAGCTAAATCCGTTGTTCACGAGGTAACACATTGTTAAATGTTTTAAATACGCTGTATTTGGTTTTAATCGTCTTAAATAATTAAAGAACAGTGAAGGAGACATGTTTCTAGATATTTACGAGTGTTCGACAAATTTAATATTACTTAAATTGCGACATTTTAAATTAAGTTCAACTCTCGTTCATAGTGCAAAAGTAAACAAGACTACTGGTATCTGACGTTCGAGTAGCGTAGATCGTAAACCACTTGCAACAAGTTCAAAAGTAAATGAAAGCCTGGATTCGAATCCTTCGATAATTATTTTTATTCACTTGTACTTCCGCAAAATACATCATATAATATTTAATTCCTACCATGTAATCTACATCCACTTTACACTATATTAAGTAATATCCCTGCCTTCGTAAACTCTGTAACACTATTTAGCTACCGGTATATATTTAATTGTGTGTGCAGTACCACATTTTGATAATATTGCTATAAATTTGTGTAAAGAAAGATATTATAGCTTCATATATTTAAGAGTTTATTTATTTATCACGTGTTAGTGTGGAAAATGTTTAACCCTTCAATTAAAATATCTAGTTTATATATGTCAAGTCCAGCATAATAATAGCCCATAGATGATGGACAATAATAGTAGTAATAATAATAATAATAATAATAATAATAATAATAATAATAATAACAATAATACTTCCAAATAGTTAGTACGTTTTTCTATAAAAATGGACATGCAGAAGAAAACAGAAAGCATTTTAATAATTAAAAAGGATTAACCTCAACAGGAATCGAGCCTGTGGCCTCTAGCATACGAATCAAGCCACTAAGCACTGGGCCAAGAGTTCGCTAGATTCATCTATTTCAAGTAATATCCTTCAAGGGAAAAAGGGAAACATATTGTAGCTCTGCTGTGCAATTTGTTTGCTCGTCTGAATCGTGCGTTAGAATTTAAATTATTCGAGATCAAGGGTCTGCCCATTTTTTTTTGTTGCTAAGTGTACCTTACGTTTAGTCTAATAAAATCGTAAATACTATTTATATGTAAGGTAAGATATGTAATTGATAAAAAATAAACTTTTTTATTTTATGTGTACTTAACCAATAATCCTCGGCCATTAAGTTGTATGCCTTTCTACTTAGGGTTCAAATACAAGATATATATTAAATATATATACTTACTATATTGAATTAGTGAATCATAAGTATTAAAAAATTCGATTAAAATTATTTAATAATGTAAAATATCGAATGCGTTGGTTGAAAAAGTCGGTATTGTGTGGATATATATGTAAGTAATATCGAAGAGAATATTAAATGGGATCAACTGTACAAACGATAAATTATTTTCTGTGGCACAGTTCATTTCTTTATAAAACATTACGTTCTATCCGGTTATTTTATTGTAATTTTGTTTCTTTATTCTTGTACATTTAGTAGCATGCTCTGACGTTTGTATTTGAGAACAATGATTTCTCTTTGAAACAAGTTGGAATATACATGCACAGCTATTCATTTTAAACGGGAATCATTATAAGTAACATAGATAATGAAGCGGAAGGAATATAGAGCACTAATTTAACATACTAAGCGATATGAAGTATAGAATTTCTATGAATGCATAAATACGTGGTTTTGTTTGCCTGCCCTCTATTATTATCTCTTTGTCCTCACTGTCCATTCAAAATACTCGTCTAAACAAATGGCACAACTATTATAAATTGAACTCGAAAAAGTTATATACATATATACTTTTGTTGTTTTTTCTTTGCACTCGTTTTAGTACCGCGTCAAAAGAGCTTTTGTTGTTAAAAAAATACACAAAGCTATGCAGATTAGCTGTACGTTTTATTATTAATGGAATAATGGGAACGAGTCATTACGTAAACTTAGAGAAGAGAGAGAGAGAGATTAAAATAAGTGCAGTGTCACATTTATCTAGCCCTCCCGTTCTAATGTGCCACTCATCATCCGGCAGATGACAACGTGTATTTTATCAGCTGTTTACAAAATTCATTTGAAGATATAAAAATGCAAAAAACCTAAAAACACAGAGAGTAATAAATTTCGCAACGAATGCAAATTGACGTTCACCATTATTTAGCTCGTGTAAAAAAAGTATCAGATAAATAAAGAAGATGAAACAAATTTTTTGAATATATCAGCAGACGTCGCCTTTTTATCTGGCTATTTCAACATCATATTGAATGTTGGCAATTAGGAAATATTTAATTTAGTGTGTAAGGACTCTTTTTAATATCATCGCTTTTCAAAGATTCACTTTTTCTCAGAAGCAACTTCAATTACTTCCCTCAAATGTACGACACGATTCGCAAGTCACTACGTCCCTTTCATTTGTTTAACCTCTCCCTCTTAGGTTCTTTTTGGTGTAATATGACACAAATTGTCAGGAGATGATTACATTAATATTTTTTTATCACACAAGGAAATGGAGGACTGCCCGAATAAAAGATCAGCTCAAATCGAAAGCCTCCGCCAAACAGCGTGACATTTTAAGACGAAACACACCATTATCTGTCACATTCTGACTTAACAAAGCGGATATGATAGGTTGATTGTGACCATCGGATGGTGACAGGGGACTATTGGAAACTTAATGTTTCCCGAAATTGTCTTACAGGTAAAACTTATCTCACTAGGGACCGAAAACATTCCGCTCGGTAAGAAGCATCGACTTTATCCTGATAACACAGCACCAAACCGGTATATTCCTTTTGAATATTATTATGTATTATTATTTATTATTATTATTATTATTATCATCATCATCATCATCATAAATCGCCTCAGTGGTTCAGGTGTTAATTTATAAGCCTCTGATGTCTAGGATAGCGGGTTCAATTCCGACCGGACTCAATGGAATATTTATAATGTAACAATCAAGGGATACGTTCTCCAACGGGACTTCTAGCCTTAGGTCCCGAGTCTGAAAATATTCGGGCTCCTAATAGTTAGAGCCGATGAGCAAAATTTAATCAAACTTTTCTACCCACATAATATTCAGTTATAATAACTACAAGTTGTTTCTTTGAGGCGGCGATATGCTGACAGGGAAATAAGCGTAATTATATTAGCTGATTTAATTAACTCGCCCAACGTGAACATTCTTGCTCTACTTATGTAAGAACCGGTATTATTATTATTATTATTATTATTATTATTATTATTATTAATCTTATTTGGAATTAACGGCACTCAAGTAGATTACCAATGACGATCTCGAAATTGCAACTATTTACATTAACAAACATTTTCAAACATTAAAAAATACTATATTTATAAATAATTATAAAATAATTCGTGCCATGCAGTTACCTCGGTGTAGTGTCACTGCGTCATAAGCAGAATTCCCGGGTTCGATCCTCAGTCGGTACAAATTTTTTGGGTGATATTTTTTTCTCACTTGTAAGACAAATGTCAGGACATTTTAAGCCTTAAACGGTCCCCAAACATCGTCTGGCCATCATAATCACCATTATTGTATTCTCCATGTTTACTATGGTTGTGTGTTTCGTCTTAATATTGTGTTGTCTCCAGGAGGCCGTGATCGCTAATTCAGGGAGGCCCTCCAACTCCTTGTGTTATCAAAAAAGTACGTGTGTAATCCAAATTTCAAAACTCATCTCACGACTGGTGGAATCACTTTAGGATCTGAACGGCGTTGGACATTTAAAAGAACAATAGTGTAGGAGGTCAAACTGCGACAGAGAAGGAGAAAAAGAAAAAGAATTTTATAATACGACATGAATCGTATTAATTAACGCAGTGAAATTTGATGTTACTATCGGGCGTGCTACACAAAACTTTTATACCGAAGTATTTTTAACACTTCAGCTGGGATTATTTTACAGTCGCTTAACCACACTAGAAGTAGATTTTATTCTGAATATTGTATCTATTATTTTGTCCGGTACGTGTTATTAGGATTTCTTCCTCGCTCTACAGACTTGGCGTACATAATTGCATTACTTTTCATGCCATAAAGTTAATCTAAATAACCAAAATGTTACATTTAGTGATATGTTTCTCTATTCTTACACTTCGGAATATGAAGACAAATGGAAGCTTAAAATCTTAAGAAAGTTCATACTACACACCTGGATTAGATATGTTTTCTCAGAGTTAATTCGTTGTATTTGATGTAAGTGATCTCATTCTCTTGGATGATGTACACAGGGACTGTCTTTAAATAGTTTCTTTAATGTGATTGGTTAAAGATTTTGTATAAAGAACTGATCACGACACTGCAAAGACATGGGAATTCAAATAGAAATACATAACATTATCTACATCATTCAATGTTCGCAGGCGATAAGGTAGTGAGTTCTCATATGTGATAAGTGACTGAATATGAAAATGGAGATTTGAAGTATATTTTAATAAAGTGAACATATTTCATCGAATACGATCGAAAGCTTATAGTGTGACTCAGAAAACGTACAAAATTTTAAATATACATACAAGGGTGTCCTTAATTAGACGAGTGGAATTAAAATGTCGTCTTATTTCAACACACATCCTCTATGTTTCCCTCTTTTTAGCAAATCTGATAGAGTATCAAATTTCATTACAATAAATTAACATTATTCCTTATCGCAGTAGACCTAAGATTTTGAACATTCCAAAAAAGGCTTTCAGCAAGAGTATTGTTTTATTTGTCTATTGTCTTAAAGAAGAAAATTAATCAATAAGTACAGTATATTTAAATACAGCTGTTTTAAATAAATACATTGTTAATATCTCAAATCATTATCACTTTATCGCGTTTTCATTTTATATGTTACGCCTGTTCTCTCACAATGCGGCACGAGTTCCTCACCATAAATTTCAACAAAATGGACTTTAAATTACTTTTTATAACTAAAAGGATTATGGAATGAAATACGAAAAATCCAAAATAAGGCCCAACATAAACATTAAACATTATCTTAATTATTATTCGAACAGGGAATTCGCTCAATTTTCTAAAATGCAATCTTCTTAGGAAGAAAATATAAAACAAAACAAGAAAAAGAAAAATTATCAGGTGTATATAAATTGAAATGTGGCACATGTGACAATGTCTATATAGCACAAACTGGTAGACCTTTTATCTCTCGGATTAAGGAACACATGAGAGCATATAACAGAAATTTAGAAAATTCAAAATATGCTAACCACCTATTCCAATTAAATCACTTTTCGATCCAAATTTTGAAATTTTACATATTTGTGATAAAGGTAAGAATTAAGATCTTTTGGAGGCTGTAGAATTTAATAAATTTAAAAGTAGTAAAAAAATGTTAAATTCTCAACTTGATTTGAATGAATCCCCTTTGTTAAATTTAAAAATTTTAAATAAATATTGTTGTATTGTTGCTTAGATCAGTTGGAACACAATTCATAATTTGCTAACATGTCTGAAGAAGGTACAGTTTACCGAAACAGCTGTCACTGAATTATATAATAAATATGAAAGTCAAATAAAACTACGTTTTATTTTTATTTAATTAAGAAAATATTACATAGGACTATGCAACACAATGCATTTATTAAAGCGTTATTATAAAATGATCTTCAAATATAATCTCTACAAGTTTATTTTGTATAAATTCTTATCAATAATCAAATAAATGAGGTCAGCTTTCACAAATAAACGAATCACTTTCTTCGATATGCAAGAAAAGTTGGTTGTAGTAAGTGTGTGGACTGAATTTCTTGATTCTTACTTATGAATTCGCACCATGTTGAAAGTTTAAGCGAGGATTAAAAGATAAGAACGTGCAAGGTTTCTTCATTCTTGCATGTTAATAAGTCTTAATTACTGCACAGTGCGTGTTTATTATCCACTCCACAAACATTCACTATTTCCCATCGTCTTTGCAAATTACACTAAAACTTAGACATTCTTCAAAAAAATCCCAAAATTGTTCTTAAACACGATAGCTGATCCAACTTAAACATTTATTTATACAGTAATACAATGCACATTTTGTTTTCAAGGATTTTATTATTTCTCACGGTATACACAATCTATTTTTCCACCGGTGAGGCTCGGGTTAATGTCGTTAACATCGTATTTGTTTGATTTCCGATCGAGACAAGTTCCCTAAATGAGTCCTTTTCGTTTTTGTTCTGAAGTATAAGAAACAAGTTGTGAAAATTTATAGCCCAATTAATCCGTAACACCATATGAAAGCCATAACATTATTACATATATCGTGTGTGAGTGGAAGAGAAGACCGTATGGCCTTAACTCTGCCAGAATAAATAAATTATTATTATTATTATTATTATTATTATTATTATTATTATTATTATTATTATTATTATTATTATTATTATTATTATAGTTATTAATATTAATGGTATGTTTTTTATGTACGTGTAGTCTGGAAGGTTGCCCTGGAATTTAGCTAATTGCTCATATGAGAAATACTCTCATAATCCTTATGAGGCCAAAACGTAGCCCTATATATGTAATCGTGAGTTTGAAAATTCTCGTGACAGGCCCGGGAGGTGCTAAGGATGTGAAAATTATCTGTAAATGTAGATTAAACAAAGGAGAACATAAAACAAATAGTTTATCTTGAGCGCATTCAGCTCATCTTTACTCAATAATTGAGCAGTCGCCTTTGAAAATGATAGCTATTAATATCTGTGTAGTGACCCCAATATGTATTATAATTTAAATAATCAGTAGTGAGACAAACGGCATTCGAATGTATTGGTCTCTTTGTCTCTCACTTTACCACAGTATAACCTCTCGTTCTGTAAGTACTCTTACATTCTTGCATTACTTTACAGGGACACGGACTGTCGGGAGAGGATTTTAAAATCTAATACATACAATTTTTAACCAACCAAAGACAATGAGGGATCAATCCCCGAGCCACCTCCGTGACAACATGAACATTTAACACAAGACACACCATTCACTCATGCTTTCATATTTAAGAATGTGAAAATTATATTGACGATTATAATGGTCAGATAATGTTCGGGTACAATTTGGCCCTAAAAGTTTCCTTATATTTTTCTCATAGGTGAGGAAAATTCTTCGAAAAACCTTCACCCAGAAAACTATTCCCGGTCGGATCCAAACCGGGCTCTGTTCACGAGGCAGCGACACCACCCGAGAGCACAGTGATAGACGAATGTATTATTATTACATACAATATTAAATAATTTCGCATTTTTGTCAACATATTAGTAACTTTAAAATATCAGGTATGATCTATGTATAATAATGAGACGGTAAATTTGTGAAATAAAAGTGTACATTAGATTATATTAGTAGATTTCGGTTGGGGGTTTAGGTTCATTTTATTACCCATCGGAATGAATGAGATGAAATATATTTCAAGGTGACGTGTAGACTGTTACGATGTTCCTTGTTTGACACACATCAAGCATTCACACACATAAATATTATGGAGCAGAGGCTACAAACTTCCTTTGGCCCTGTTCAAGCCTACTTTGACACACAGTCTCGGAGTCCTGAGTGTGCCTCATTAGCTCACCCAACCACGAATTTTAGTCACATATGGTTTGCTATACCGGACTAAATTTTACCTAACATGATATATGTTAAATATTGGTGAAGTGAAATTCGGGAAAAAGGAGGTCCCGAGAATCTCAACTTCTCTCAAAAACAACAAACTGAAAACATATAAAACTCTTATTGTCCTTGTTGTTATTATATATGGATTCAAACACGGACTCTTCCTTTAAGGCAGGAGAAACGATTACGATTATTTTACAATAAAGTTCCAGGGAAAATATTTGGACCAAAGAGAGATGAATAGACAGGTGAATGGAGAATACTGTTAAATAGTGAACTACATGATATTTATAGGAAACTACATATAATAAGAAAAGTGAAGCAGTGACAAGCGATGGTGACAGGAATTACTCCAGCTGAATGACGAAAATATGTCTTATAGTTTATAACGAATTCTATTCCAAATTACTCATTTCATAAATAGTATGTAAAGTAAAGTGATCCCACAACAGGCCAGGAGGCCCTTTGCGGGTAGTAGGAGGTTAAGGCTCCCACTTTTTCTAGACAATCGGCACTTTATGTCAGCCGGGTTGTCAGCCCTGCGTGACGGCCGCCTTTACCCCAGAGCATTCATTATCGTAAATGAACCATAACAATACAGTATGTAAAAATGAACATTTTGCAATTTATACTTTGCAAGCATAAATCAGTAAGTTACTATAAGAAATATACTCATTTAAAATGTGAAGCAGACGCGGCTCTCAAAAGCTGATATCTAATAGATTGTGTATTCCGTATACGAGGTCACATTTGCAGTTTTACTGGGGAATTATAGGTATGGTAGCTTCCGGTTGATTTTCCACAACAGTGAAGGATGATGATGATGGACGGTTGATTTTCGGGGACCGTTGGGCTCTAAGCTTCCTGACATTTCCTTACAGGTGAGGAAAATCCCGAAAAAAAACCTCACCCAGGAGCCTGTCCCGACCGGGAATCGAACTTGGGCCCGCTGCGTGACAAGGCAGCACGCTACCTCGAGAACACAACGGTGGACAAGAAACATGTAATTAAACAATATATGAATGTTAAACGTCAATTGAAGATTTAGTAAAAAGAATGACGGAAGAGAGATTCTCAAGAATAATAATAAAATGGGCGGAGGACGGCTAAAAGTAACATGAATTGTTTCGTATTTTGAGAAGCATGAGAGAAAAAAATGGACGATGGAGAGTTGAATGACAGATGTAGATAAGAACTACAGTACATTAAATAGGCATAGGAATATATATTCATACTTGATAAATAAATAAATAAATAAATTATATATATATAAACGACATGAATTTATAATTGTAAATGTACATGCCCCCACAGAACATAAAGATGACAAGATCAAGGATGAGTTCTATGAAGAATTAGAATGCTTATTTGATAGCCTTTCACGATATCATATGAAAATTGTCTTAGGAGATTTTAATGCAAAAGTGGTGCAGGAAGATATATTCAAACCAACAATAGGCAAATTCAGTCTTCATGATAATAGTAACGACAACGGGGTTAGATTAGTCACCTTTGCCACATCAAAGAATCTCATTGTTAAGAGCACAACATTTCAGCATAAGGATATTCATAAATACACCTGGACGTCCCCAGATGGAGAAACTCGGAAGCAGATAGATCATGTATTAGTGGATAAACGCTCGCACAGTAGCATCATTGATGTTAGATCAGTTAGAGGGACAGACTGCAATTCGGATCATCATCTGGTCAGAGTGAAAATCAGACAACGTCTATCGCTTATGAGAGGAACAAACGCTAAAGATGATTCTGTAAAATATGAATTAAAAAACTTGAAAAATGATGAGTCCCGCGCCGTAGCCGATCGGTTAAGTAGGAAGCCTTGGCGCAGAGCTACGGGACTTGCGTTGGTTCGAGTCTCCATGGGGGAAGACATTTTCTCATGGTATTTCGGCCAATATGGGACCGGTACCCACCCAGCATCGTGAGGCAATTGGATAGCTACAATAAGTAGCGGCTCCAGGTTGAGGAACCAGCTATAACGGCCGGGGGACTCGAAATGCTAACCACATGTCACCCCTACACTGGCTGTTGATCATCTACCTCTGTGATTGACACATGTGGATGTGAAGGGCCAGCAGCCGGCTGGTAAAAGGGCAACCGCTGAAAAGTGAAAAGACCCTCAATCGGAAAAATGATGAAATGCGGCAAGAATACCAAATCAAAATTGCTAATAGATTTGAAGTACTGGAATCTTCAAATGACGATGTGGCAAACGAAGACGAAACTGATATAAATAAAGAATGGGAGGCTGTAAGAGATACTGTAAAATTGTCAGCATCAGAAAGCGTTGGTTGTTTAAAAAAAGGCAAAACAAGAAATGGTTTGATGAGGAATGTGCCGACATTGTAAAGGAAAGAAAGCTAGCAAAAATTAAAAGGTTATACGAGCCAAATGAGGTAAATTTAGAGCAATTGGGTAGTGTTAGACAGGAAACCACCAAGTTACTAAAGAGTAAAAAGAGGGAATATGAGAGAGAGAAATGATCTTGAAATGAATGCAAAAAATAGGAACATTAGAGAATGATATGAGGGAATTAGTATAGACAAGAAAGGGTTTCAGGCTAGAACAAATATAATTCGGAATGAAAATGGGGATATGATTGAAGATTCTAGGAGTATATTAAATAGATGGAAAAGTTACTTTAATCAGCTATTAAATGTACATACAGAACAGGACATTGAGGAGGATAATTTACAGACAGCAGAAATGCTAGTCGCAGAGCCAAGTACATTAGAGGTTGAAATGGCAATTGAAAAATTGAAGATGTATAAAGCATCAGGTTCAGATGAGATCCCAGCAGAACTGATAAAATCAGGGGGAGAAAAATTGATGGACAAGATACGCTGGTTGCTTAGTATGATTTGGGAAAAAGAAGCTCTTCCAGACGAATGGAAGGAATCAATTATCGTACCAATTTATAAGAAAGGAGATAAAACTGATTGCAACAACTACAGGGGCATCTCATTACTTTCAACTTCGTACAAAAATTCTAACAAATAGTAAGCAGACTTACTCCCTATATTGATGACATTCTAGGAGATCATCAATTTTGCATTTAGAAGGAACAGATCTACAACAGATCAGATTTTTAGTATAAGACAGATTTTAGAAAAGAAATGGGAATATAATGGTACTGTACATCAACTATATGTAGACTTCAAAAAGCATATGATTCAATTAAGAGGGAGAAGTTATATAGTATCCTGCTGGAGTTCGGAATTCCTAAAAAGTTAGTTAGACTTACAAGAATGTGTCTAAATGGCTCAAAGAGTAGGGTGCGCTTAGGCAAACAGTTTTCAGACACTTTTGAAATCCAGAATGGGTTGAAGCAAGGAGATGCACTATCTCCTCTACTATTTAATTTTGTACTAGAGCATGCCATTAAATCTTTAGAGAATGAGGAAGGCTTATAACAGAATGGTATTAATACGCTGTTAGTTTATGCTGATGATGTAGTACTACTGGCCGATAGCGAGGAGATACTGAAGGCCAACACGCACACACTATTGAGTAACACTAAGAAATTAGGACTGGAAGTAAATATCAGTAAAACTAAATATATGGTCACACGTAGAAATTCATTATATAATGGAAATGGACAGCTAATGACAAATGAGGGAAAGTTTGAGGAAGTGGCTGAATTCAAATACCCAGGAACAATAATCACAAATAGGAATGAGATGCACAAAGAAATTAAACATAGGCTCAATTCTGGAAATGCGTGTTATTATGCATTGCAGAGACTTTTGATGTCCCAACTCCTTTCAAAAAACGTAAAGCTGAAAATATATAAAACTATTATTCTACCAGTTATATTATATGGGTGCGAAACATGGACTCTTACTTTAAGGGAGGAAAGGAGATTACGAGTATTTGAGAATAAAGTTCTTAGGAAAATTTTTGGACCAAAGAGAGATGAACAGACAGGTGAATGGAGAAGACTACATAACAATGAACTACATGGTCTTTATAGGAAGCCAGATATAATAAGAACAGTTAAGTCTCGTAGACTGCGATGGGCAGGACATGTTGCACGTATGGGGAATGAAAGACGTGCATGGAAACTTCTTGTAGGAAAGCCAGAAGGAAAACGCCTAGTTGGTAGACCAAGAATGAGGTGGGAGAACAACATTAACTATGATTTGAGGGAAGTAGATTATACAGGGAATTATTGGAAAGCATTGGCTCAGGATAGGGATGTATGGAGAGCTTATGTCCGCGCGGTCATGAACCTACGGGTTCGATAGTGCCAGTGAGTAAGTAAGTATATATATATTAAATTTCACTGAACTACATGTACTTTTTAGGAATATTGCACACTACAGTGGTACTCTTTCAACCCAAAGTTACTTGTAGCCAAAAGTTTCTATCTAAAGCATTTTCTTCCCTCTAATCACTAGCTTCCATATTTCTCCTCACTCCATCTATCCAACGTTCTCTAGGTCTGCCTCTTCCATTTCTTCCATTAGGTTTCTAATCAATGTTCTTGTTTGGTATTCTACCTTCTTCCATTGTTATTAGTGGTCAATATAAAATTTTAAACGCTTTTCTTCTTTTTTTTCGTCTTGTATAACTTCACTTTTTGTGTTTTTCTGATTTTATCTCGTGTTTAAATTCTTGTCCATCGCTTCCAAAGAATTCATTTCTACTGCTAACGGCTTAATGGCTTGTTACTGTCTAGTTGCTGTACAGGTTTGGGACCCGTATAATAAAATGCTATGTAACAGGGCTTGAACTGTAGTTTTCTTCGTTTTTTATTTTATATTTCTATTCCAAAGGACTGACTTCAACATACCAATGGTTTCTTCTACTTCTTCTTCTTCCTTCCTTCCAAATATTAGGTAAGGCCTGTTACGATCCTATAGAAAATATTCCCTCCAGCGTTTCATAGGGCGGACCAGAGATCTTCGTCCTCTTGGTATATAATTATAAACAGCTTTGGGGATCCGATTTGAACTCATTCTTTCAAGATGGTGTTTCCAATTTAGTTGGTACAGTTTAATATATTCTAAATTGGTGTAGTCTTCAATTATTTTAAGATATCGGTGTTCCTTTACCGATCCCATCTGGTGTAACCTGCTGTTCTGCGCATGAATCTCATTTCACAAGTCGTTATTCTGCTTTCATGTTGTCCTTTTAGTGTCCATGCTTCACTACCATAAGTCAATACTGGTCTAGCCAAAGTGATATATATCTGGTGTTTTGTTCGTACAAGGGATGGTTTCATAACTTGATTAATAATTCCCAAACGTTTATTATAACTAGTAATTTTTTCAGGAATATCCTTTTGATCCCAGATAGAGAGATAATATCCAATATATTTAATTTGATTAGATCTCTCTAAAATTTTATTCTGGAGACAGATTTTACTTTGTACGTGGTCCTTCCCATGAAATGCCATAATTTTTTTTTACCGTAATTGATATTTCCTTATTAAATATGGCAGCTATTTTTTGTCAATTATAAATTGATCGTTGCAAATAATTTTCAGAAAGTGCCAGAAGAGCTAAATCGTATGCAAGAAGAATATCATCGTGTTTGAGGTTCCTATTGATGGGTATATATCCCCGTTGTGTTTTCCTCCATTCGTTTATTAATTTATTCAAATATATATATATATATATATATATATATATATATATATAATGAAAAGCACCGGTGAAAGTCCACATCCCTGTATTACTCCAGTGTTGATCTTTTCCCAAGAAGATAATTTGCCATCTTGTTTAACAGAGATTTCATTATCTTTATAGATGTTGAAGATATTAGTAACGTTATCATCAGCTAAAATTTGTAATAATATATTTCTGTCTACTTTGTCAAAAGTCTTTATGAAGTCAACAAAGGCGATATGAGTTTCTATAATGAATTCCTTGTGCTATTATAATAGTAGTTTTAGAGTGAAGAATCCATATGTACAAGATCTACCCTTTCTGAACCCATTCTGCTCTTCTCCAATTATATTTCCATTATTTTTTCCAACTTATTCTTAACTATATTAGCATACATTTTATATCCAGAGTTCAACAAGCTAATTCCACGATGGTTATATTTCATTTGGCGACTTCCTTTTTTGAAGATTGGTGTTACAATGGATTTGTTCTAGCTTTGTGGTGGTTCTTGTCATTCCCATATCATATTAAGGAAAATAACAAATCTGTCTAAAAAAATTTAGTCGAAAATGTAAATAATTCTTTAATAGTAGTAGTAGGACTTTATTAGACAAAAAGTAAGATATTTACAATATTATTTACAAATATGGGTCGCACGGGCAGTAAGCCGTACGTGCTGTTAACAGTCCGTTACAATAAAGTAATAATTGGTACTAGTGTAAAGAAAAATAAACAACAAAAACAGCAATAACATTACAATTACATAAAGAAAACACAATAATAATATTACAATTAAATAATAACACAACAGCATTATACACTAATTAATTTATATATAATTGTAATAATTAATGGTATTGCATTTATGATAACATATATTTATTCATGAATGAGTGTTGTCCTTATTTTTCGCGTTTTGTCCAGAAATTTACCGAGGTTTATCCAATTTTCTGGATTTACCAATAACTCGTAGCATGCCAATCTTTCCCGATTTGAATTTAGAAATCTTTCCGGTAATAACTGACGTCTCCAATATTCTAAATCATTACATTTTCCTAATATATGTATCTCATCTTCAAAGTTCCGCACATTGGATATATTCGCATATCGTGATCGTCGCTAATTTTTAGAAATTCCCATGCCCCTAGCCTAAACCAAGCAAGCCCTGATCTCTCCTTAAATCCTAGGTTGAGTATATACGATTCTTTTCCCCAGACGTGTTTTAGGTCTCTTTGTAAACACAGTGAGCGTTTTCCTGTACATTCGGCGAAAGTATCTTGTTGGTTTATATCTAAGTACCTCCTCCTTATTTTTCTCTACACTTTCTTGCGATTTTCAGTCCCTTTTTCCCATATCCAGCCCATCCCAATCTTTTGGAGTTCTCTCCTAACCTCGTCTGCCCAAAATTTAACATCTATATTTTTAATTTGGTGGTCGTAACAAATTGCTCTAAGCATTGTTTGTTCACCTTGGATTACTCGCAACCAGTATTTGAGCACACGAATTTTACAGTTAATGTCGTCCTGGAATGACCCGAATTCATATAAAATTCCACAGTTAGAAACGGCCTTACTAAGTCCTGTAATATACTTTAGAAAATGCGTATATATCTTATTTAGTATTTCCGTTCTTTGGAAACCCCAAATCTCACTACCATAGTGCATTACAGGCCTGAACATCGATCCATACATTTTTTGTAATGTGCTGACTGGAATATCAGACACTCGACCCAGAATACCGAGTACACTGTTAAGTTGTCCCCTCCCTTTAAATAATGCTATATCAATATGTTTTTTTTTTCCACGTTCCGTTCATTTTCAACGTCGTACCCAGATATTCAAAATGTTTCACGTTTTGAAGTACTTGATCTCTATATTTCCATTCCTCTGCTCTACCATAAACCGTCCCATTTTTAAAGGTCATTGTTTTTGTCTTACTAACATTTACAGTCAATCCCCAATTCCTACAGTATATTTCCAGTAGGTCAAGACCTGTTTGCAATCCCTTGATTGTCTTGGAACAGATAATTAAATCAACTGCATACAACAGGACTAGGATTCTAACATTTCCTATCTCCGGAGCCTCAATTTCTCCTTCTAGCATTACGTCTACAATATCATCAACGAATAGATTAAATAGCATTGGTGATAAAATGCAAGCTTGTCTCACTCCCCGATTGGATTCACTGCTCTCTGTAATGCGCCCTTGGTCTACTTTTATACAAAATTTAACATATTTATAAATTGATATTAAAGCATGTATCATTTTATGAGACAATCCTTTCCGATTTAATTTTTCCCAAAGTGCGCTTCGGTCCACAGTATCAAATTCCATCTTAAAATCAATGAATGCACAAAATAATTTACCCCCCTTCATTTTCAGATTGTCATCAATTAATGTTCTCAGAACAAATACGTTGTCCACCGTGGAGTACCCTTCTCTAAAACCTGCCTGATATTTTGAGAGCCTACCGGTATTGTTCTCTTTAGCCCATTGTCTTATTCGTTCGTAAAGTACTTTACAATATATTTTTTCCGAACACTGACAAGAGACAAATTCCCCTGTAACTTTCTGGTATCTGTGTCCCACCTTTCCCTTTATATAGCGGTTGGATGACACCTGTCGCCCAGGCTTCCGGATAATCTCCTCCATTAAAAAGTTTGTTGAACGCAGTTTTCAAAACGTCTGATAATTAATTGGATGATATCATATTTTTCAAGAATTTCCCTGGTATTCCATCAATTCCAGGTGCTTTACCATTCTTTAAACATTTAATGGAAGAAACCACTTCATTTTTCGAAATATCGTGATCCAGTAATTGAATATGAATTGGGTCAGGGATAAATAATATTCGAGTTATTTGTCCCTCATTTAAATAGAAATTATTTGGTACATAAAACAAGTATGTTAGAGATTGATCGACCATTTTCAATATGTAGCAAATTTTTAGGGAGTTTTAAGATTAGTTGATAAATAGATTAAATATGGCATTTAGAAAAGTGACTGACAATATTTAATAGAAGATAATTACGATAATACGAGTAGCTACATCAAATAGCGCAAAATAAAGTCGTTAGTGGTTAGCGTATTAAATCGAGTTGTACGAATTTTTGTTATTTTATGAAAAGCGACTTTGAACTTTGTAGGATCATTTGTGTTGTAGTAATCACGGTTTACACGTTTCTCTTCTGACACTACAATAAATTGTATCGTTTGTTACCATTATTTAACTTTGTAGGAGTTCACTTTACGTGTATTTTTGTACAAAAGAAGATGACGACTATTTATATATTAATAATAAATGGTCTGCGATTTCCAGAATGACATCAAAATACATGAAAACGAATAACGGGAAGGACATTAATGAGAAAGTTATGAATGTGTTCCAATTGTGACAATTATTAATGGAGAGTTTTCGTGTGATTGTGATTATCTCAATAACACTTTATATCAATGAAATTACATTGGAATACAATGGTTCTTATTGGTTATTACATTGTAATAAAACGTATGAATCAAAGGTGTGAGAAAATATAAGAAAGTGAAAAATATTTCTAACTAATTTCTTTATTTAGTGAATTTAACATCACTTATTTTGGATCACAGGAAGTGGCCCTATAACAAGATTGTTTTTTTTTAGAATATTTTATCATATTAAGGGTAAAAATAGAGCCACTTTACTTTGCTAATGGATATAATGTTAGTGAAGAATATTCGGAATGAGCAGATTGTTCTAATTGATCTCCTTATTACTGTGTGGAACTCAACAAATATTCTTTCCTCCACATATTTAGTTTATCCTGTCGCTTTCACGTAATTTCATTTGCCCCACGTCACACGAACTTTACAGTGACACTACCTATCAGGATAGACTGATTGAACCCATTTTTCTGATTTCGCCCATCTTAGTTGTGCCATTTCACTATAGACAAACTTAATTTGAAACTTCAATGAGAAAATTCTATTTTCAACAGAAGTCAGCTCTGACAATATTGGACCAGTTGGATTGTACCAAAATTGGAGGATATGTTAATTAATTGACGTTAAAATTTGATGGCGTTAGTCATTTTGCTGCAAATGTAATAAAACTCGTGTTATTCTTCATTAAATTTCAATCGCGTCTCATTGACCCGTTCGTAACGGCACGGTTGCTCATTGCAGCTGCTTTCAATCACAAGTGCTACGAGCTACAGTAGAGCTCTGAAGACGAGATACATATATTAGGAAAATGTAACGATTTAGATTATTGGAGCGTCAGTTATTACCTGAAAGATTGCTAAATTCAAATCGTAAAAGATTGGCATGCTACGAGTTAATGATAATGCAGAAAATTGGATAAACGTAGGTAAATTTCTGGAAAAAACGCGGAAAATAAGAACAATACTCATTCATGAATAAATACATGTTATCAAAATGCAATACCATTAATTATTAACAATTCTACATAACTTAATTAATATTATAAAGTTATTGTATTATTATATAATTGTAATATTATTGTGCATTCTTTATGTAATTGTAATATTATTGTTTTATTTTTGTTTTTTTTATACTATTACCAAATATTACTTTATTGAAATGGACTGTGAACAGCACATATGGCTTATTGCCTCTACGACACATATTTGTAAATAACATTGTATACATCTTACTTTTAGTCTAATAAAGTTCAATTACTACTCCCTACTTTTTTACTTGATATTCAGAATCGGTTATAATTTCGTGTACTAGAGTAACAAATTATCATATACCATAACATCAATGGTAATGATGAGGGTCTTCGATGAAATGGTTATAACAAAGTTTTTTGCGAACACCGTGAGCATCTGATGATGGCAATCCTGTGGCACATTCACTGAAACTAATGTCAAATGCATTTTCAATCACATTTGGGAATCTCATTACACTTTGGTCCACGTTATAGCCAGACTTTGTCCAAGCTTAAATAAGCATATCTTTGTAAATTTGTACTGAGAGTTGATTATATGAAATGCAGTTTTATAATGGAGAATCTATTAGACATTTTGACTTCTCCATCGCATTTTAAACGCACATATTCTTCAATGCGTTGCACATGGATCTTATATTGACGAAAAAAAAACATCAAGTGGTTGTACGTATTTGGTGGCTCCTCGCACAGTTGTGTCGGGTAAACAGTTGATCGTCCTTATGCCCGGACCACGAATCGCATATTAAAGGTGAATCCATTTCAATGTTTTCACTAAACACATGTTTAAAGAATATTTTCTTCTGAACGTTGGGCCCAATTTTTTTTCCAGTAGGTTCTTGAAAACAGAGGTATAACCTCTTCCCACATTGCCCACACATTCAAATAAGAACATGTATTCTGTAAGAACGTGTAGTTCCATGTAGGTTTTGAACTGTAGCAACAGTGAGCTTTTTGCATTTGACTGCCAGTGTTCTGTTTGCTGTTATTTCATAATTAAATTGACTTTGGTCACAGTTGCCCACATTCTTTGTTGGTATGCAGTTTTCTTGAATGGTCTGAGTAACGCCTCTTACAAACTTATTTGCATTTTCAATTCTTTGAGTTACGTTTTCAATACCCTTGACAGTGACAAATTTGGTAATTTTTCTTGAAGAAATATTGTTTTCTTATTTGAAATTTCAAATTAATTCCTTCGCCCGAAAAGCAGCCCACGTTTGTAATCCCAATAGTGTACTTTCAATCCCCGATCTCGAGAATCTCGAAATTTATGAAGGATGTAGTCTTTAATTTGGGCGATTTTGTAGGGGTCCCTGTTTTTTAATTGTGAAGCTAGATAAGATGTTTTATTTTCTATATACTTCAAAACTGTTCTTACATTTCTCTTATTAATTAATGATGGTCATTTCTTTATTATTTGTGAATAGGATTTCGGGCTAGATATCCCAGACATCCTATATTCATAAATGGTTTCCAAAGTTTCTTGAGAATGGGCAGAGAGTACGTTAGGACGTTTAGGTTTTTTTAACAGGAGACAGCTCAATGCTACTTGAACTCTCACGTTCTTCCCTGGATTTGTTAACAATTTCATAGTCTTCAGAACATCCGGCCTGTGAGAGCTTCGAAATCTAAAGTATTTTCGCTAAAGTCCTCTATTTTTGCTCTATAAGTTCTGCCAGAAAATACGCAAACAGGTCGTCATCCAATCCAGGTTTTTCATGTTTTTCAAATGTTTCCTGAACTAGAGATTCTAACGTAGTTAAGACGTAAAATAAATTTATTATGCCCATTTTATTCTTTTGATGAAATATTTTATGGACTCACAAGACTATCGCCTGAATATGTACACATTTACGTGTAAATATACTTCAAGTCCTAAAAAGAAGTATTAATTTACGCCATGAAGGTGCTAATGAATAAATAATAAAGCAAATAATCTATTGTCCAGGCCTCGCTTCCATACATCGCCACTGGTAGTGCCATCGTTGAGTAAAATCTTAGCTGCGTATCTTTTCTTACTTTGTACCTGAGTGTTCATCTGATTGTTCCATAAATATGTTGACATTTGTGTATTTTGCTACTTACATCGTGTTCTTCCTTATAATTTATATAGCAGCTCAAATAATAATAATAATAATAATAATAAATAATAATAATAATAATAATAATAATAATAATAATAATAATAATAATGCTTTATTTTAGTTGGCATAGTTAAGGCCATAAGACACTCTCTTTCACTTCATAAATATGTTGACATTTGTGTATTTTGCTACTTACATCGTGTTCTTCCTTATAATTTATATAGCAGCTCAAATAATAATAATAATAATAATAATAATAATAATAATAATAATAATAATAATAATAATAATAATAATAATAATAATGCTTTATTTTAGTTGGTATAGTTAAGGCCATAAGACACTCTCTTTCACTCAACCAGCGATTAATGAAATTATACAAAAATTGCACAGGCCTACTTATTACAATGTTAAGATGTTATTAAATTACAGACTAAACAAAAGACAATGGTGATGTGGTCTAATACTAGCTAATACTAACAAAAACATGGAATATAATAAAATTAAAATAATTCAAAATAAAATAAAGTAAGTGGAGCTTCCTAGATCATTCTTTACAGAATGCTGAATACAGTTGTTATACAGTTAATGTTCTCATTGTGTCGCACTTAAGATATCAGTTAATTTGTATTTAAATAGTGACAGTGATTGACAGTGATTGACAGTCCCTGACATGACTGGGAAGTGAGTTCCATGCTCTAATCATAGATATTGTGTAAGAATCAGAGTACAGACATGTCCTGTGCTGTGGTATCAAAAGTAAAGAAGAGTCTTGTGATCTTGTTCCTAAATTGTGATGAGCCGATAAATTTTGTAAAATTGTTAGATAAATAACTTGTTAAATATGTGTGCAGAATTTTGAATAGTAAAGCATGTTATTGTAAAGTTCTTCTGTCATGATACGGCCTGAAATGTAGGGGACACGTGGTCAAAATGACGGAGATTGAATATAAATCGAATGCACGCATTATGAGCACGCTGTAGTCTGTCAGATAGATCAGTTGTCAGATTAGTCAGTAATATGTCGCAGTAGTCGAAGTGTAGCATTATAAAAGTCTGTACAGTTATTTGTTTTAATTTTGTGGGAAGGAAGTTTTTACACCTATTTAGGGAGTGAATAATTCAGAACAATTTCTTGCAGGTATTATTCACCTGGATTTTCCAGTCAGGCTGTTGGTCCATGTAGATACCCAGATTTTTTACGACTGGGCTCTAAGTGATCTTTTTGTCATTTAGTAAAATGGTAGGGATATTTTCGTACTTTATAATGCTTTGGATTCGTCGAGGTCCTATAATTATACACTGTGTTTTGTCAGCATTAAGATTAATCCCATATTTCATCGACCATTGGAAAATTGAGAATATGTCATTATTTAGTGTGTCTAGTGTGTCGGGATGTGAGTGAATGTAAATTTGCAAATCGTTAGTGTATAGGAGATGTCGACAATAAGTAAGAGAGGTATGTCGTTAATATAGATAGAGAACAGAAGTGGTCCTGAGAATGAACCTAGTTGGACGCCACCTTTCAGAGATAGCCAGGACGAGGATATTTCTGAATTGGATACACACTGCTGGCGATCATGAAGGCAGGACTCAAGCCAGTTAACAGCATTGTCCGAAAGATTCAGAGCGTGTAATTTTGCTATTAGTTCGTGGTTTCAACAGTGTCGAAAGTTTTACTGAAGTCCTAGAGTGTTATTATTGTCACGTGGCCATTGTCCATTGCTTCCCGAGAATCTTCGGTGACTTTAAGAAGTGCGATTGCCGTACTATGGCCTGACCTGAAACCTGATTAGGAATTGGTCTGACTATAGCTTTTTTCAAAGTTCAGGGTACGTTGTGGTCATGATTGAGGTATTGAATATATGGGTCACAGTTGAGAGAATAAGATGGAGTATTTTCTTTACAAAGTGGATACTTATATTGTATCTTAGTTCTAATGTGGTCGAGTGATAGTTTAACGTCGATTGGCATTATATAGGATAAGATGATTTTTTTTCGGGAAGGAGTAGGTGTGGATAGAAGCTCGTTTATAGTTTATTGTTTGGTCGTAGTGTTTATGTTAAGTGTGGCGCACGATGTGAAATGTTGATTTAGATCGTCCAGTGATACGTTAATACTCTTTCCTTGGTTATCGGCTGCCGTAGACCTATTGATCTGATACGTTTCCACATATCACTTGCATTTGGGTTTGGACCAATGAGACTATGAGCATACCGCAACTTAGCGTTCCTAATGGTTTTATTAGTTTTGTATATTAATGTCTTGTATTTTCTTAAATTAGCGTCACTTTTGTCTCGTCTATATTTTCGAAAAGCAGCATCCCTCTCCGCCATCAGTTGTCGAATTTCGTGGGACTTCCAGGGAGCTGGGTACTTAGCAATTCGTCTAGTCTTCAAGGTGGCATGTTTGTCGTAAAGTTCTAATAGCATATTGTTAAATTTAAGCAACTTGTCAATTGTGCGTAGAGTCCAAATGTCTTGCAACGACAACTCGATAGCATCAGCAATTAGAACTTGCAGGTTAATATTTTTCAAATTTCGGTACGTCAATACAGATTGAATACAGATTAAAATAAAAAGTCAATTTATAAGGTAGTGAAAACGGTAGGGTAAATATTAAAGACAAAGAAGGACTGCACGGAATATTATATGACTACCGGCAACTCACTGGTATAATAAAACCAGAATATTCATGGCCACACGAATTATGCAATCCGTACATCCTTCTCCTTAGCTAATGCTTTTCAACCATTCTCTGTAAATTCACATGGTTAATATTTTTCTTCCACCTCATATTATTAGCACATTTACTGGACACTATCCCACAAGACTGTTAACTGTTTCATTCCCGAATCATTCCACATGACCAGGGCAACGCAACCTATGAGTGTATATTGGTCACATTATATTTGGGGATCATTTGGGCCCTAAGCATGTTCTTACAGGTAAGAGGAAACTCCAAAATAACCTCATCTGTGTACTTGCCCCGTAATTTTATATGTTATGCCTGAATTCCCACAAAGGTCATGGATCTCACTTTTAGTTTCCTCCGTTCACATCTATATTCACCTCGACCTGATCTGAATATTTTTCCAAGGCACTTTATTCCTAAATATCCCTAATATTTTATCTGTCTTAAAAAAAGACAAAATGTTTCGCATTCATTTAGTATAACAGAAATAATAACATCTTTATACATTTTTAGTTTAATATTTTTTTAGAGGAGTTGAAATGATATTATTCAATGTTGTGTATAACAGCACATCCGTTTATGGAGTAGAGTATATGTTTATTTATTTTCATTATGCACCTCATTCCTCTTCGTAATACATTATACTTCTTTTGTATATCCTCTCTTCAAAATGTATTTCTTTGTTTACAATCCATTGCCATTATTTAGTTTAATTATTACTTATCTAAAAGTATTAAATATGTAATTATTTTTGTCATAGTCCATCAGTTCATATTAATAAATTTAAACGGAATTACATTCTAGAAATCGAAAATGTTCGTTATTTACGAGGGAAACAATTTGCAAGTGAAGTTTTACTGATGAAAGTACAGCCTTTCAAAAAAGTGCTAGCAGAACCCTTAATGGTAGAAAGTTAAAGTTTTGTAGAGCGATTCACACTAGTAAGTTGTTACGTGTGCTGTCTCCTTTGAAGTCAAATCCGGCGGCATAAGTCTTCTTTTCATGCAGTGTTTGTATCGTTAGCTTCTTCAGAGCAGTTGGTAAGAAGCTTTCTTGCGACGACGCAGGCCTAGGTAGGATCCTGATCCGCAATTTATGTTTAACTAGGCCGTTAATTTTTATAATGCCTACGTCTTACCAGGCTTCATTATACAAATAAATGTGTATATATAGAAAAATTAAATAATTAAAGGAAACAGCTCATATATATAGAACATGAATAACGATTGTAAACGTCTGATTACTTTCTTTAAAAAACACAAGGCATAAAATATTGTTTATTTCCACTGCTAATGTAAAACGCGTCTGAATAATTGATGTTAATATGTAATTTCATTATAAAAGTAAGTCCTGGAGTATTGCATCCTTTTATACAGACAGCTTCTAAGCAGGGACGGTCTAGTGAAGGGAACTTCTATTTCTCATGCATGAGGTCGCGTGATCGATTCCACTGTCATGCTTATTTTTTGCTCTCTCTCGTCCTTATTTAAATTCATTTTCTTTGTTTGTTTTATTTGTTTTGCTTTGTATTATTTACAGAATTTACCGCACTATTTATTTACGTGAAGTTATTTTCCATTGCACGATACACAACGAAATAGACAAGATTTTAGCTTCTGAAATAGTTGTATAATTGTGAACCAAACAGCTGACTTCTGGTCGTGCGCAGTGGCTTCGTTCTGGGACTAGAAAATTATCTGTGCAGCATCAATTATTTCAAAGGCTGTACGTAGTTATACGAGGGCGGATCGGAAAGTAACGGACAATAATTGTTTTCTGCAGCTAGAATGTTGAAATTTCACAGACATATAGTTTGAAGTTTTCACTACAGATGGTATTTTTTTCTCAGGTGCACCTCTTGCGAGAGAAGCTTGAACTATGCAACAAAGATGGCGCGCATGCTATAGTCGTCCACCTGTGAGGAACAGAGAAGTGTTGTTCGATTTTTGTGGGCCAAAGGGCATAAACCCAGTGAAATTCACAGGGACATGCGTGGCATGTATGGGGATGATTGTATGGACCGTAGCAATGTCTCCAGGTGGTGCACATTCTTCCAAGAGGGACGCGTGAACCTTAGTGATTCGCCACGCTCCGGCCGGCCGACAACAGCAGCAATCCTGCAGAATGTCAGAGGCATTGAGGCGGCAATTCTGAACGACCGGCGTGTGCAACTGCGAGCCTTATCGCAGAAGTTCAACATTTCCTATGGTGCAGTGTACGATATTGTTCATGAAAATTTGAAATTCCGTAAAGTTAGTGCTCGCTGGTGGTGCCTAAGAACCTGACAGACGACCACAAGGGCCAGCGAATGATGGCAAGCTTGGACCACTTAACGCGGTACACCGCACAAGGACATGACTTTCTGGAAGGAATCGTCACAGGTGATGAGTCGTGGGGGTACCACTACACGCCCGAAACAAAGCAGGCATCAATGGAGTGGAAACATGCTGGTTCCCCAGTAAAGAAAAAATTCAAAGTGACTCAATCTGCCAGGAAAGTGCTTGTGACAGTGTTCTGGGATATGCATGGTGTTTTATTGGTGGACTTTGCTGAACACGGGACCACTGTGAATGCTGCGGCCTACATTAAAACTTTGGTGAAGTTGCGTCGTGCCATTCGTGACAAACGTCACAACATTAACGTTAAACTTTTTCATGACAATGCTCGCCCCCATGTTGCTGCTGTCGTTCGTCAGAAAATCGCCGAATTTGGTTGGAAGGTGCTCCACCATCCACCATACAGTCCGGATCTTGCACCATCGGACTTTCATCTGTTTGGTCCCATGAAGAAATTCCTGGCCAGCAAACGCTTTGAGACAGATGTGGAAGTGAAATCAGCAGTGCGCAGATGGCTACACTCCAACCAAACGGACTTCTATGAACAGGGCATATTGAAACTGGTAACACGATGGGAAAAATGTGTTGAGAAAGTTGGTGACTTTGTCGAAAAGTAGGTAAAAGATGTAAGTTCATTTGTGATTTTTTCCTTTTTTTTTACTATTAAACTTTTTAAAAAAATATTGTGCGTTACTTTCCGATCCGCCCTCGTATTTTATGTTCACGAGATTCCTTGTTTCATTGGAAACAGTGTGCCATTACAATAGCTGCTACTATAACATCCCTCTAAATAGTTTGTATTACTCAATAATTAATGGCAATAGAGAGGGCTTCAACTTGTATTTATAGTACTGAAGAGGGACAATGTGAAAGCAAGGTTTTGCGACAATTTGGTGAAAGATGAAAGAGATGGGGCGGGAACACGCGGATAGTTGTAAATTATCAAGTCCTTTACACAATACTATTTTGTCATTTCCTGTTCACTTAATTGGCTTTCAGCCGGTTTCTCAACCCACTTTACTGTAGTTCACCATCCCATCGACTGTTTTTTCGGGACTTGGGTAATTCAGTGAGGATCATTTGAGAACTGACTTCCATTACAATATATTAGCCAATAGAACAGAAATAATTAAATCTTCAGATGAGAATGTGGCACCCGAAGACAAAACTGATATAAATAAAGAATGGAGAGCGATTAATGATACTATTAAACTGTCAGCATCAGAAAGCCTAGGTTATTTAAAAAAGAGTAATGGTTTGATGAGAAATGTGCCGAAATTATAAACAAAACAAAGCTAGCAAAAATGAATTGATTACAAGAGCCAAATAGAGTAAGTCTGTACATATACATCGGATTATTGGTATGATTTGGGGATAAGAGGCTCTTCCATATGAATGGAATGTATCGATTATCTTACCAATTTATAAGAAAGGAGATATAACTGATTGCAATAACTATAGGGGAATATCATTCCTTTCAAATTAGTACAGTAAAACGTGTTTAATCTGGAACGTAAATAGTGAGGAAATCTGGTTCAATGTGAACACATTTATTGGTCCCGGCAAAATTATAGTAATCTACGAGTATTTATTTTGTATAAAACGGAATCTGCCCAACAAGGAAACGGAAGGTTACTTTTACACACTTTTTGAAAAAAAATTATAAAGCGGAAATACAGATAAATAAATTATTTTCCACTCATTTGAATTCCCGTTAGGCAAAAAATAATGTGGAATGATTCCTGCCGCCTGGGGAAGTAGAAATTCTACCTGCACCTGAAATATTAACTGCACACCCGTTACGCAAAGCACAGATACATGTCGTACAAATAACCATTGCACTGTAAAACCTGAAATTAGTTCTGAGACCGATCTTTCACAGGTAGCGTTCTGAATTTACGGAATTAAGATGGCTAAACATATGTATCGTAGTCATAAAACGAAAAAGTAAAAGTGATTGAAGATAAATCTCCATATTTCCGGACCGATACTCAGAAGTCAAGCTCTAGGTATTGCTAAATCCCTAGGGAATAACGATTTTAAGGCATTTTGAGGTTGGCTGGACATTTTTAAAAGACGACACAATGTAGTGTGGAATGAAATTTGCGGGTAATAAAAGAATGTGAATGAAAGTGTAGTTAGTGAGGCGGAAACCGAAACTGCACACTTTAATATCAGGTTACGCGCCTAAGAGACATTTTTAACGCTGACAAATGGGTCTGTTTTTCGCGCGTTACCGTCGAAGTCGCTTATACATACTATACTTCACTTTTCAACGGCAGTGGAACTGCAATTAATGCAAAGTACTTAAAAAAGACGGTGCTCTATAATCTAAGATTGTTACTACGTTTTAGTTTTTATAACGCGGAATGTTGTCTAATGTGGAAAAAAAGGGTCCAATGCGATTCCGTTTTGAGAAAAAATTACTGTACAAAATTCTAACAAATATATTAGTTAGCAGACTCTCTCCCTATACTGATGGCAAAATGGGAGGTAACAATGCGGAGTTAGAAGAAACAGGTCTACAACAGATCATCAGATATTTGGTATAAGACAGAGTTCAGAATATAAATGGGAATAAATTGACGCTGTACATAATTTATATGTACACATCAAAAAGGCATACGAATCAATTAACAGGTAGACGTTATGTAGTATCCAGCAGTGTAAATAATACACAACAAATAGGGTGCGTGTAGGAAAACAGTTTTCGGATACTTTTGAAATACACAATGGGTTAAGTAAGAAGATGCACTATACCTTTTACTATTCTATTTTGTACCAGGGCGAGTAATAAACAATTTCGAGGATAAAGAAGTTCTGCAACGCAACGATATTAAGAAACAGTTAGACTAGTCTATGCTGATGATGTAGTAGCCTATTATTAGGCGCTAAAATCACACTCTATTGTGTAACACTATGAAATTGGGACTGTAAGTAAACACCAATAAAACTAAATGTACAGCATGTTCACACATAGAAACACATTATATATATATATATATATATATATATAACGGAATTGGACAGCTAATTAAATATTACAGAAAATTTGAAGACGTGGCTTCATTCAAATACCTATTTACAATAAATACAAATAGGAACGATATGCACAAAAAATTAAACATAGGCTTAATTTTGGTAATGCATGTTGTTATGCGTTACACGGACTCTCGTTGTTCCAACTCTTTAAAAAAATTAAACTGAAAATGTATCAAATTATTATTCTCACAGTTATATTATATGTATTCGAAGCATGGACTCTTATGTTAAGATAGAAAAAAGATTACGGTTATTTGCGAATAAAGTGTGTGGGATAATTTTTTAGCCAAATAGAGATGGACAAACAGGTGAATGGAGAAAATCATGTAAGAGTGAGCAACATGGACTTTATAGGAATAATACAATAAGAACAGTTAAATCTTGTAGACTGCGATGGGCAGGATATTTGGCACGAATGCGGAATGATAGAGCTGCATCGGAGCTTCTTTGGGGAAAACACGCAGTTACTACAATACGAACGAGGCGAGAGAATACAATTAACCATGATTTGAGGGAAGTATATTATACAGGGGTTGATTTCAAAACATTTTCTCAGGATAGGGATGTGTGGAGAGGTTATTTCCGCCAGGCCATGCTTCTACGTTTTCGATACAGCCAGTGAGTTACTTAGTTAGGAAAAAAATATACAAAACCAAACAAATCATGGTGAAAGTTCAAAAAATATAAAACGCAATCTGATACGCAAATACTTAATGCAAAGGGAAATTATATATATAGGATTATATAAATATTTAAATCAAACTAAAGAGAGCATTTAAATACATTAAATCATATTATAAAGCAAAACAAATTTAGGAGAATATTTCAAATTATAAAACTTTCAAATCACAAATGATTAATACAATGGAGAATGTTAGGCATAATAACATATATAATACAGTAGACGAATGCTATTCTGATTAAAGTATTTAAATATATTAGAAAATAATAATATATATCAAAATAGTTTACTACTTACGTTTTTAGTGATTACATTAAAATATTTCAAAATATTAATGTAAGTGGTTCCTTAAATCTTTCTGTGTTTATTTTGCTTAGCTCTGTATTGGATCTAATTAATTCATTATATAATTCGAGTCCTAGATATATTCTAGGTTTAGTTGTGCAGAATGTATGTACATGTAGCAAAAAACATGGTATTTTGTCTGTACTGTAAAAACTTGAATTAATCTCTTTAAATTTGTTCTTATTTTTATGGAAATAAGTAAGCAATATATGCTTTAAAATATTTCAATATATGGCACGCCGAATTATATGTTTTTATTTATGTAGGACAATGTAAAGTTTTGTGCAACCATTTTTTATTCGATTTTGCAATAATGATAGCGGAGAAAGAATAGAATTTGTAATTCTACACTAACCTATTATTTCGTATTGGATTATCGATTCAACCACAGTTAAGTAAAATTATAGTAAACATTATAGTAAGTAAGCTACACAAATATGATTTAAAGTTGACAAATGTGTGAATAGTTTATCGTACCCGCACAGCAAGGAAACATGTTTGTCGTATCTTAAATGTTTATCTGTTATATCACCTAAGTACTTTGCTTGTGTTGATATTCTCAAGGATGAACATGTTTAATATGCGCTACAACTATTTATAATAATAATAATAATAATAATAATAATAATAATAATAATAATAATAATAATGTTTTCAAATCGTATACGAGAATTTCCCGGAAGGACGCTGGAGGGAAAATTTTCTATAGGATCGTAACAGGCCTTGGCCTAATACTTGGAAGGAAGAAGGAGAATAATAATAAGTTATAGTAATAATGGTAATAGTAATAACAATAATGAAAATAATAATTATAATGAAATTAATAATGAAAATAAAAAGAAAATAATAACAATAATAATAATAATAATAATAGTAATAATAAAAATAATAATAGTAATAATATTATTAACAGTAGTAATAGTATTGGTAATAGTAATAGTAATAATAATAATAATAATAGTAATAATAATCATAATAATAATGAAAATAATAATAATGACAATAATAATACGAATAATTAAAATAATAATGAAAATAATAAGAATAATGAACATAATAATCAAAATAATATAAATAATAAAAATGCTAATGATAATTTATTTTAGCTCGGAGAGTTAAGGTCATAAGGACTTCTCTTCCACTCAACCAGGGAATAGTAAAATTATATAAAAATACAGAATTGTTACAATTTCAATATAAAAATGTAGGTTAAACAAAAGACAGTTGTGATGTGTTCTAAGACTAGCTAATACTAAAAAAAATGGAATATAATAAAATTAGAATAATATGAAATAAAATAAAGTAAGTAAAACTTCGTAGATTATTACTTACAAAATGCTGACTATAGTTGTTCTGTAGTTACTGTTTTCATTGTGGCGAATTTAAGATATCAGTTAATTTGGATTTAAATAATGATAGTGATTGACAGTTTATTAAGATTGGAATTTGACGTAAAATCGTCTATACCTAGTGGCGTCAGTTTAAAATGGATTAATGTAGTTTTTTTATGTATTCAGAGAACTTATATTTGAATATAACACCTCTATAGTTACATTTATTGCTTTGTTAGCATTTTACACATTGGTGACGGGCCACAGAGATCTCCGTGTTTAAATGACCAGCGCTAGACGACGGGCCACGGAGATTTCCGTGTTTACGTTTTCTATGGTTTTCCAGCCTCTTCGCTTTTGAAGGAGCGTGCAATTTTGTTTTTTCTCATTGTGAAATAAACTATAGTTGTTTTGTACCCTCTCTTCTCTTTTATGAAATTGCCAACTTTACAGAAAGAGTTGTTTACAATTTTAAGACAGATGGCTGGTGAAATATGGAATTGTAGTGCCGATAGTTAGGCGATTACGGGATACGTATGTAACCTGTAAATATATGTTGCAGAGGGGAAAAATTAGAAGAAACACTATTTTGCGTTCTGAAGCCGAATTTATATCTGTGGCATCATGTGTACCAGGATAATTATTATAAGTGTGGCTAAAGCTGAAAATTTGCTCCAAAGAAAGTGTTTCTGAAGCAATAAAAATTAACAGAGGGCTTCCAAAATCATTTGTGGAAGCAGGAAATAAACTCAAACCAGGATAATGTGTGTTTTGAAGTAAGGGGGACCTTTTGCTACAAACATCGAAAGATAAAAGAGACGTAAGAATGGTTAGCACATTGCATCAGGCAACACGAGAGTGGGAGGGGTAAAGTTGTAAAAATGCCCTATTGAATACTTCAAAATAACAAGTATGTGAAGGGTGTAGACAGGGCTGACCAGTACCTATCATATTACTCCATCCTTAGAAAAACAGTGAAATGAAGCAAGAAAGTTGTATGGTGGCCTGTGAATTGTGCACTCTTTAATGCTTTTTGGGTCTATAAATTTCAAAATCCTAACAACAATATGCCAAACAGAAGTTTTTTGCTTGAAACAGCCTCTTGTTTGGCAGTCGTGAAATTAGGAACAGATGACAGGGAAGAGGAGGGAAGATAGTGTGAAAAGGACACCATGTGAAGACCCACCAAGAAGGCTGAGACATATAGAAACATAAATTAACACCAACTGTGTCTGAAAAAAAAACGTTCCAAAACTTGCCACGTTTTTAGTGAACACAAGAAAAGAAACTCGCTACATATGCCCTTTTGCCCTGTGCCCTTACATAAAGGGAAATGTTTATAACACTATCAAACCCTCAATTTCTACTAGAAGGTCTGATGAGAACACTAATAAAGATTTACTTATGCAATATTGTTATTGACTGTAAATATATTGATGTAAAAATCACACTGTGCTAGCGCGGTTTAAAATTTAAAAGTCCACGCTACTGACAGAAATGTCCGGTCCAGCAGCGGTGGAAGGAACGCACAGCAGTCGGTCACCAATGTGTTAAATGGTTTAGTTCCACATAGAACCGTATCATTAGCATATGAATATACAGAACCAGAAATTGTTTTTAAGTCAGTTTTAAATAAATAATTAATACATATTAAGAATAAACTTAAATTTAAGAGGGTTCACTGAGGGATAACTATATGGATATAATTTAAATCATTCTGGATATCATCAATTTTGGTAAATTGTGTCCTATTGCTTACTTACTTACTTACTTACTTACTTACTCACTGGCACTATCGAACCCGTAGGTTCATGGCCGCACGGACATAAGCTCTCCATACATCCCTATCCTGAGCTAATGCTTTCCAATCATCCCCTGTATAATCTATTTCTCTCAAATCATAGTTAATTTTATTCTTCCACCTCATTCTTGGTCTACCAACTGGGCGTTTTCCCTCTGGCTTTCCTACAAGAAGCTTCCATGCAAGTATTTCATTCCCTATTGATTACATACGATTAAATAATTCTAGAGCATGTTTTAACGCCAATTTTATCTAACTTATTCAGCAGTTTGCTGGGTTTTACGGTATCAAAAGCTTTTCGTAGATCTGAAAAAATATATATATATATTTATTCGCTGAGTCGAAGTTTTGATTTATTTTTAAGGTTACATTCATATTTGCATTCTCTGTACTTAAAATATGTCTAAAATGAAAATGTTTTCTTCTTAATAAATGTTTTTTAGATGTTCATTAATCGTGTCTTCATACATTTTTGTAAAATGATCGCAAACTTGATACCAGTGATTTGATCCTGTGTTATTCTTATTGCTGGTCTTCTATATATGAATAATGACGGCCCGTTCAAGAGTGATGAAAACGTTCCTTGAGAAATACACAAATTAAATTTAAACACTTCATTCGGAGCTCGGTCTGACAGCTCGGCGTCGCGACGGCCTTGGACTTCCGCCAGAGCCTCACGCACATGACCGACATATCAACGGCACGGAGCACCACCCTCCGTACCGAAACCACAAATTACAAATTACTGCTGCATTAACCCTCACCAGGACCACACGCATCAAAACAGATGTTGAAAGTGATGATTCTGAAGGCGAACACACTCCCCACATCTACAAGAATAACTCCGGTTCAATCCTAAAGCTCATAACGACTGACGAGGAGAAGGAAAATAAAACTTTAGGCACTGAAAGGTGTGTAAATATTAAAATTATGTATATCAAATTATTGTTGTTATTATTATTCCGGACTGGTCGAAGGTGATAAGCCAGAAGAAAAAAGTACCTTGGTCGAAAGATCTTTCACCGTAAAAATACAACCGTCAAGAATTGCGGACATGGGTTCAACTGGGGTAAAATTTTCCGGAGATCAAATAGTCCCTCATTGGGTTCTCCTGGCGGGGACTACTTCAGGGACCCCATGCCAAAGGCTCAAACATAGGGACATTGAATGTTAGGACTTCCATACAATAGCGGGGCGCTAGAGGTATTAACCCGTGAATTAGATAAATCACCCTTGGATATAGTCGTTTTACAGGAAGTTAGATGGCCAGGAGAAGGTAGTCAGAAATCAGGAAGCTTTGCATTATACAACGGGGGTAGGAAAGACCTGAATTTGGAACGGGTTTTTAGTCCGAAGGAGGATCCTATCCGCAATCCGAGATATTAAGTTTGTCAGTGATAGGATATCATACATAATTCTAAAGGGTGAACGGCATGATTTTATAATCGTAAAATGTACATGCTCCCACAGAAGATAAAGATGACAAGATCAAGGATGAGTTTTATGAAGAATTAGAATGCCTATTTGATAGCCTTCACGATATCATATCAAAATTGTCTTAGGAGATTTTAATGCAAAAGTGGGGCGACAAGATATATTCAAACCAACAATAGGCAAATTCAGTCTTCATGAAGATAGTAACGATAATGGGGTTACATTAGTCACATTTGCCACATCAAAGAATCTCATTGTTAAGAGTACAACATTTCAGTATAAGGATATTCATAAATACACCTAGACGTCTCCAGATGGCAAAACTCGAAACCAGATGGATCACGTATTAGTGGACAAACGCTGGCACTGTAGCATCATCGATGTTAGATCAGTTAGAGGGACAGACTACAATTCGGATCATCACCTGGTAAGGGTGGAAATCAGACAACGTCTGTCGCTAATGAGAGGAACAAACGCTAAAGATGATTCTGAAAATTTTGATTTAAAAAACTTGAAAAATGATTAAATGCGGCAAGAATACCAAATCAAGATTGCTAATAGATTTGAAGTACTGGAATCTTCAAATTACAATGTGGCAAACGAAGAAGAAACTGATATAAGTAAAGAATGGGAGGCTATAAGGGACACTATTAAATTGTCATCATCAGAAAAAAAATTGGTCACTTAAAATAGAGGCAAAACAAGAAATGATTTGATGAGGAATGTGCCGACATAGCAAAGAAAAAAAGCAAGCAAAAATGTAGTAGTTACATGAGCCAAATGAGGTAAATTTAGAGCAATTGGGTAGTGTCAGACGGGAAACCACAAGGTTACTAAAGAGTAAAAAGAGGAAATATCTGAGAGAGAAGATTAATGATTTTGAAATGAATGCCAAAACCAAGAACATTTGAGAATTATATCAGGGAATCAGGATAGACAATAAATGGTTTCAGGCTAGACGAAACATAATTGGGAATGAAAATGGGGATATGATTGCAGATTCCAGGAGTATATTAAATAGATGGAAATGTTACTTTAATCCATTAAGAATGTACATGCAGTACAGGATATAGAAGAGGTTAATTTTCAGACAGCAGAAATGTTAATCATAGAACCAAGTGCATTAGAGCTTGAAATAGCGATAGAAAAATTGAAGCTTTATAAAGCATCAGGTTCAAATGAGACCCCAGCAGAAATGATAAATTTAGGTGGAGAAAAATTAATGGACAAGATACGCCAGTTGCTTTATATGATTTGGGATAAAGAAGATCTTCCAGATGAATGGAAAGAATCAATTATCATACCAATGTATAAGAAAGGAGATAAAACTGAATGCAACAACTATAGGGCCGTCTCATTACTTTCAACTTCGTACAAAATTCTAACAAATATATTAAATAAGCAGACTTACTCCTTATATTGATGAGATTCTAAGAGATCATCAATGTGCATTTGGAAGAAACAGGTCTACAACAGATCAGATTTTTAGCGTAAGACAGATTTTAGAAAAAAAATGGGAATATAATGGTACTGTTCAACAACTATACGTAGACTTCCAAAAGGCATACGATTCAATTAAGAGGGAGAAGTTATATAGTATCCTGCTAGAGTTCGGAATTCCTAAAAAGTTAGTTAGACTTATACGAATGCGTCTAAATGGCACAAAGAGTAGGGTGCGTGTAGGCAAACAGTTTTCGGATACTTTTGAAATCCAGAATGGGTTGAAACAAGCAGATGCACTATCTCCTCTACTATTTAATTTTGTACTAGAGCATGCCATAAAATCTTTAGAGGATGAAGAAGGCCTACAACTGAATGGTATTAATAAGCTGTTAGTTTATGCTGATGATGTAGTACTACTGGCCGATAGCGAGGAGATACTAAAGGCCAACATGCACACACTACAGAGTAACACTAAGAAATTGGGACTGGATGTAAATATCAATAAAACTAAATATATGATCACACATAAAATACATTATATAATGGAAATGGACAGCTAATGACAAATGAGGGAAATTTTGAGGAAGTGGCTGAATTCAAAAATCTAGGAACAATAATCACAAACAGGAATGAGATGCACAAGGAAATTAAAGATAGGCTCAATTCCGGGATTTGGTGTTATTATGCATTAGAGAGACTCTTGACTTCCCAACTCCTTTAAAAAAACGTTAACTGAATATTATATATATATATATATATATATATATATATATATATATATATATATATATATATAACTATTATTCTACCAATTGTATTATATAGATGCGAAACATGGACTCTTACTTTAAGGGAGGAAAGTAGATTATGTGTATTTGAGAACAAAGTTCTTAGGAAAATGTTTGGACCAAAGAGAGATGAACTGACAGGTGAATGGAGAAGACTGATTAACAGTGAATTACATGGTCTTTATAGGAAGACAGATGTAATGAGAACAGTTAAGTCTCGTAGACTGCGACGGGCAGGACAAGTTGCATGAATGGGGAATGAAAGACGTGCATGGTAGATTCTTGTAGGAAAACCAGAGAGAAAACGCTCGGTTGGTAGCCCAAGATTGAGGTTGGGGAATAACATTAACTATGATTGGAGGGAATTAGATTATACAGGGAATGATTGGAAAACATTGGTTCAGGATAGGGATATATGGATAGCTTATGTCCGCGCGGCCATGAACCTACGGGTTCGATAGTGCCAGTGAGTTAGTTACTAATAATATTGTTATTATTAAACTCCGATTTATAAATTGTCATTGAGAGATTATTGAGAGTCCTTGTTCAATACAGTTAGTTTAGTGTATAAATTTTAATCCACTAAAAATAACTATTTAGAAAAGGCAGTGTTAAGCATTCATTAGATTAAAATGGTACAGATGTTCTTAGCCATTTTGATTCTGGCGATATATGGTTGCTTGCTTTGTATTTATTGACCAGCATGTATTTAAATGGGGGCTTGTTTGTTTGTTTTTTTTTGCCATACAATTTTGATCTATATTTGTTATTTGGTCTGTGTTCGGAGATAATTTGTTTTTCATTTTATATTCTTGGTAATTTGTTTTTCACCTACGGGGAATAATTCTTCTTCTTCTTCTTCACGTTGAAATATCTGTTTTTTCTTTTCAGTATTTTAATGACAAGAAAGAAATATTTCCTTATTAATTTTTCAAAAAAATATTACGTGTTATCTCAGTAAAATATTTATTGAATTTATTGCCAATATTTATTTTCATTATATATTTTATAACCTACTTGATATATGATTTCATAAATGAAGCTATTTTCATGAAATTGTATCAGTAGCCACATTGATAATCTGCCAAAATATTTTAGAATAATTACTATAAGTATTGTTACTTTTCAGAGCAATATTTAAGGCAAGATAGTCGTTATCCGGGCCAAAAAATGCTTGAAAATTTGGTCCCAAATAGGTGGTCAATTATTATGTCCTTTTAAGGACATCACACTGAACATTTTTATGGAAGCAGAGGGGGATGAATGTTATGGTGCTGCAACATTCTAAATGTGAAATTTTAAGGTTAGAGCATGTAATTAATTTTCTTTCCTTTTCTCCGAACGTTACATTTTTCATTGCATTGGTACACGTTTCACAAAAACCATTTAACCGATGGTCATGAAATTTTCAGAGCATGTTAACAGGTGTATTTTTATATGAACCATGCAAGATTATAATAAAGTTTATAAAATATTCATATTATTTAATTTTTTACATATATAATAAGTCATTAATTTATTGACGCATACTAACTAGAGTCATACGACCATAAAATGCATATATTAAAATAATACTGCATGGTTACATTTTCAGATACAGTGATGATGATCAGTTAAAATTTCATTGCCATCAGAATTACAGGATATGAGTAAAGTGTACCAATGTAAGGTAATGTAACGTCACACTTTAAAAAATCTTTAAATATAAAAAAGTATTCCTTCTTCATAACACACCCTTCTAGGCTAAATCCAAAGCAGGACGTCCCCAGATATATTATAAAACGTTTCAATGTGATGTCATTAAAATTACGTAATATATGACCATCTATTTGGGACTAAATTTTCATGAATTTTTTTACCCGGATAATGACTATCTTGCCTTTTTTTAAATATATTATATACATGTTAACATATTTCTATACAATTCATAGTTGCTAATAATTATGTATTCAGAGTTTTCGATTGACTTATTGTGTTTGGTTGATACAGTAGAAGGAACATTAGTGGTAATTTAGGAGACGAAGATACATATGATGTTATAAAATATATCAAAACTTAATTCCGCACCGGTACAGTTCAAAATAGAATCCCTGTTCATATTATAAAGTTAGGAGATTAAATCTTTATAATTGAATATTTGATTGTAATTCAGAGACGGTTCGATATAATCTATTCTATAAGTTTTTATGTGGCGCCAGAAGAGTATTTGAACCTAATCGTAAAGTAAATTCAGACCATATGCGACCACAGGAATCTCTTTGAGCGAGAATCGAATCCGGGACCCCATTAACAGTAGTCAGAAACCCTTACAATTTGATCATGAGGCTGCTGAAGATCATAATATAATAAAAAATATAAAATTTTAAACCATATAAACTACGGTGAAACATAATATAGGCTATATGTATATTCAGGTGTCAATCGCTGTCAGGCGAACTACGTCACACACAATAAGTATAGTCGGTTCATAGGTAAATTTAAGATTGCAACTTAATAGTGATACAATTAATTTAATAAGTCTTTATACACAATCAACTGATTTTTACTAATACTTAAAACAATGTCTCAATACTTAGTGTGGGATCTAGCAATATTACATTTGTATGCTGTGGGCCAGCTCCCCACACATTAAAAAAACATTGTATGCTAAAAGACCAAATCAGCCAAAGCCCTACAGAAAAAAAGTACGAAAGACAAAAGCAACGAAAACGGACATTGAATATAGGCACATGGAATGTACGATGTATAAGAAACAAAACTAATGAAGTAGCAGGAGAATTATTTCAGAACAATGTAGACATTGCAGCAGTGACAGAAACATAAAAACAATGGATCAGGAAATTCATATTTAGGAAATTACATACATTTTTCGTCAGTTGTAAATAAATCCAAAAGAGCTAAAGCAGGAGTATCAATGTTTGTAAAAAAGAAATACAGTAAAAACATACTAGATTATGAATATATTAATGAAAGATGCCTAAAGATTAAAATGAAAGCTTATGGGAAGAAGAATGGTGTTCTTGGCAGTCTACGCACTAACCGATGATGCTGCACAAAGTCAGAAAAAAATTACTATTCATTGCTAGTGGAACAAATAGAGAAAATACGAAGTAAGGAAGAATTTAATGGGAGACTCAAATGGAAAAGTGAGTAGAATAAACAGTGATGAAATGGTAGGAAAACATGGAGCACAAGAAGTCAACGATAATGGAAATAGAATCATAGAGATGTGCAAACAACATAAATTAAAGATAGTTAACACTTGTTTCGATCATAAGTATATACATAATAGTCTCAATCAGAAATCAAAAATAGACTTCATAATTGTAAAGCAAATTATTTCCTTATTTATTAAGGACTCAAGGGTTAAAAGAGGAGCAAATTGTGCTTCCGACTACTACCTACTCACAGCACAGATCATCCCCAAATTCCTTACAGGGAAAAAGTGCATGATGAAGCAAGGGAATCAACAATCCAACTGAAGCAGGAGGAAAACTTTAAATTGTATATACAAAGAAAGACTGAAAGTTAAAATTGAGACTTTGCATTACTATGAAGACATAGACGAATATAATCAATTAAAGCAAATAATACATTCGGCAGCAAAAGAAGCGTTACGTGCAATAAATAAAAAACAAAATATTCAATATTGGTGGAATGATGGTATTGAAGAATTAATTGAAAAGAAGAAAAAATGTTACTTAGAATGGTTGGCAAATAAATCAACACAGACGTGGATAGAATACAAGATGACAAACGCCAAAGTTAAAAGGAGAGTGATAGAAGAAAAAATTAATTATGGAAAAGCAAAAGCCAAGAAATAGAAAATTATATAGGGGGATCACACTCATCAGAAGCATGGAAATTTTTGAAATCACTAAATACCAATCAAGGATCCATCATGAAAAATTTGTTAGTAAAATCTGACGCAGAAAAACATTACAAAGCTTAACTGTCAGAAAGTAGTAAAGAGTTTATGGAAACAATAGAAAATCCAATAATAGAAATGAACGCTCTGGAATTTGATATAGAATTAGACATTCAAACCCTAAAGAATAAAAAGGCACAATGGCCAGGTAACATAACATCAATGAGTTAATTAAATAGGCCCAAACAATTTATTGATTGAGGGACTTGTTTAACAAGTGCTTTGCAATACAGACGATTCCTGACGAATAGAAAATAACCTACATTGTACCAATATACAAGAAGGGTGATAGAAGAGACGAAAAACCCTACAGAAGACTAATTATAAATAATACATTTTATAGAATATTTTACGCAGTATTAAACACGAAGTTACAAAAAGATATTAAAGACAAAATAGGAGAAGATCAGAATGGAATCAGATCGGGAAGGTCATGTGTTGACAATATATTTGTAATCCAACAGTTAATTGAAAAACGGAGAAGAAACTCATTTGACAATGATAGATTTAGATAAAGCTTATGACTCAATTCCGAGGAACAAATTATTGGAAGTATTAGAGAAATACAATATTGATAGAAACCTAATATAAATTATTAAAAAAAGTTATAAAGATAACTCTGTTTATGTTATAATTGGAAATATAATATATAATCCTATAAAAAACCAAAAAGGGATTGAAACAAGGGTGCAGTCTATCATCAATTTTATTTAATATTTATGTAGAATTTACATTAATGATATGGAAACTAAGCTGCAAAGGTATGGGTATCTCAATAGGCAACACATTTTTTTCTGACATTACAATTTGCTGATGATCAACTTATTTTAGGAAATTTGATATGGATAAAAAGTTTGAAAAACTTATAAGAATCATGGGGTCTCACAGTAAATTTACAAAAAAACAGATTATCTGGCAATAAATAGCAATGAAAGAGAACATTTTAATATTGGATGAAGGAATACAAACAAAGAAAGTGAAACAAACTAAATATTAGGGAATAATTATGGATAACACTTCAGGTATAGGCAAACAGAATATAAAATAATAGAATTGAATTGAGTAGCAAAATAATATCATTGTTATATTCCATATGGTGGGATAAGCATATTTGAAAAGACAAAAAAATATATATTGGTAAAACTTTTCTGGAATCTGTGCAATGTATGGAAGTGGGGTATGGAATTTAATAAGTACTATAAGAATAGACTAATAGCTCTAGAAATGGATTACTTAAAACAGAAGTGCCAGAAAGTCAAAATTAGAACATGTCACAAATAAGCAAACTAGAAACATAATGGAAGCAGAAGAAAGATAATTGAAAGAATTGAGGAGAAGGAATTGAAGTGGTTAGGACATGTTTTAAGAATGGAAGATGACGATGGCCAAAGCAACTATATCAATGGCATCCGACCAGAAAGAAGAAAAGAGGGAGACCAAAGTTAACATGAAAGGAAAACATGAAGACATTAATGCAAGCAAGAGGGCTAAGCATTGTTGATACCCAAGATCGTAGGCTTTGGAGATTTGACACGGGAAGATGGCAACAGCTGTAAAAACCCGAAGATAGATAGATTACACATCTTACTTTTAAGTTTAACATTTGCATATTTAGTGATTAAATAAAATAAAATTGTTAAAGTTTTAAACGATTTTCATATTTAATACAAATTCGTTACAGCTGTTCCAGTACTTTGTACCGTCTTCAGACGAATCCAAATGAATTTTGTTATCATATATATGTCCACCGCTGTGGTCTCGAGGTAGCATGCTGCCTTGTCACGCAGCGGCCCCGTGTTCGATTCCCGGCCGGGACAGGCTCTTGGTAAGGTTTCTTCGGGGTTTTTCCTCCCTGTAAGACAAATGTCAGGAAGCTTAGGGTCCAAGAGTCCCCGAAAATCATGAGGCCATCAGCATCATCCTTATCATTATCATCATCATCCTTCACCGGTTCGGATAGCAGTAAAGCTGCAAAGCATAGCATCAAAATGCTATGATTGCAGTAAAAGACCTGCCCTCGGACAGAATAACTATCGATGGATATATATAACAAAATTCATTTGTATTACAAGATAATCTATTATATTAAAATGCATGTTTGTTTGGTCGTATTTTATGCGTTGCCATAGCGTTCATCCGATTGTGATGCCTTCTTTTTTTTTTTTTTGCAAAATCCCCGATATGAACATTAGGTAGTAAGAGAGTTGTGACTCTAAACTCCTACATCCTTAAAAACGTAGAAAATGTGAAAAAAAACTTTTTGACGATTAAATGGCTTACGCTGCCTAAACTATAACAAATACAAAAAATAATGTACTCAGAATTGAATATCTCAAAAATGTCAACAAAAATATCCGCGACAGCATATGTTTATCTTTTACCGATAACTTGCAGTACCATTTTTGTCTTTCATTGATGCCAAGAACATCGGTACAGGTAGAATCCCGGGAAAGCATAGCAGCGCACAGCGGGTATTATTTTACGGATGACTGAAAATAACGAATTTAGCCTTTCAGCTCATTTATGCCAAATACATCATCGGACTACGAAGAGTTCCGGTCAAACAGCAAAAATAATTATGATATAATTTTTTTTTCCTTTTACTTATTCAACTAAAGATAAAAACTAATTATTTATTTAGGTGTAGCAGCGTACATTTCAAATTATTTTCTCCCTAGTCGTCAGCCATAATATTTTCTTCAGCGACTTTTTTATGGTAACGTGAAAATGCTGAATATTACACCACAGTCCAGCCGCTGAGTATCTGGCTGTGACGTTTAGGTTGTACTCGCCCTCTACTGCTGATAAGGAAATAGTTGAAGTGGGATTTGACGTCTGCCACAACTATTCACTGCTCTCGACACCGCTACTAAGCATTGAAATTGCTGCGATAATGTCAGCTGTATTTCTGCTAACCGCCATGATTTCATATCCCGCGTGGTAGATAAAACGTTCTCTCCTACTGAATATCCACATGGGCAACACTGTCGTGAAAACGATAGGGCCGGAAACTCGGCGGTTGGACTATAGTGCTTTCATGTATGAGCAAATACCTCTTCCAAAAAGATGTAATCCTGCTACTTAATCATTCCTGTTAACCAAACTAATTAAAAAACTGACGGGCATTATCGAACCCGGAGGATCATGGTCGCAGGTTAATCAGTTCTCCATACACATTCCTATCTTGCACTAATGCTTTTTAAATATTCCTCAAATCGTGGTAAATATAATTTTACCACCTCATTCTTCACCTACATTGGGCGCTTTCACTGGTTTTCCTAAAAGGAATTTCCAAGTTCCTCTGTCTTTCTCCATTCGTGTCACATGTTCTACACATCACAAATCTTCGAGACTTAACTGTCCTTATTTTATCTGATGTCCATAAAGATCATGTAGCTCACTGTTATGCAGTCTCCTCCATTATCATGTCAGTCCATCTCTCTTTGATCCAAAAAAAAAAACTCCTAAGAACTTTACTCTCAAATACAAAGTAAGAGTATATGTTTCGCATCCATATATATCCTACTGGGTAGGCTATATAACTGTTTTATGTATTTTCAGCTGAACTATTTGGAGAGAAGATGGGATGACAAGAGTCCCTGAATTGCAAAATAACATGCATTTCCAGAATTAGACCTAAGCATAATTTTAATTTCTTTGTGCACCTCATTCGCGTTGGTCTACCTATGTGCACTTTCCCCCTGCCTTTCATACATATTACTTCCAAAACACAACATTTATGATACATATTTCAAATAATGTAATTTAAATTATAAAATTAATTGAATTTAGGCCCCGTGGGATAACTATAAAACAGGGCTGTTAATAATTGCTCACTAGTGAAGCAGGAACTTTCACTTAGCCTCTCCCCTAATGAGTACTCAAAGGATTATCGAATGAAATCGGAATAAGGGTCAACATGATTAGCATGATTAGAGTAAAGAATTATCCGACATTTACGATATGTATGTCCATTCTATTCGGGAAATCAAATGCAGTTCGATTATGATATAATAACTTCAGAATTAAGCGATATGTAGAAGTTCCTAAGATTAGGAATAAATAAACAGTTATTTGTTGCGGAAATCATTTAGTAAGCATACCGCACTGCTATTGTCGAACGTCAGGTTCACGGAGGGTGGACAATGAAGTTGAAACATGGGAAAATGTTTTGTGGCAGCAGATTAAGAGACATTTGTGTGTGAGCCAAAATCCTAAAAAGCTTAAACTCGGAATCAGAGACAGTTAGGAAAAAACATAGCTGGAAAACACTCGAACTCAGCACACAGGTATTTTTACAAAGATGGGAAAAATAAAATAGGCACGAAAGAGGCCATATGACCTAATCAAACTTAGAACCCAAGCGAGGACAGTCATCGAACTAAACTCGATTAGAAAATAAATTAGATCGGAATTCCCAGATTAGAGCTATACCAAAATATATGATTCGGCTGTACTTTAGAGGCGGAGTATATAGAAAAACACTTCATGACTTCGTATCTATGAGAAACTTGCAATCCCTACTCAGAATCAAGAAAGGGATGACCAGCCAATTAAAATAGCTTTTATTTAAGGATACGGTAACGATCTCAAAGTACCATGCCCACAATAAAACTCAAGTTAGTGGGCTACGAGCCGGTACCAACAAATTATCTAGGGCTCGGACTTATAAATTCGCCGACATGAACTCTTAATTACATTGGATAATTGGACTTAATCATTTTAGTAACACTGTGAATTTCCATACTTAGAAATTTTCGGCAGGAACGCACAACCTGACAATTTAGCCTAGAACGAGATTATAAGCCTTGAGTTCAGCGTCTACTATAATATTCTTTAAGTATAATAGTCTGTGTGTCCTAATGTACATTATTAGAAGGATAAATAAGCATTAAAAAAATTCGTCTCACACAGTATTTTGTCCACCAGCATATTTTGTTATTCCTGAGAAAGAACCTCTACTCTACCGAAATCCATCCTGAGGTACTTAATTTCTCAAATACTGAGAAATCCTATCATCATCCGGGCGCACAACAATCCTAGTATTAACCATTGACCTGAATTAAGGAGAACATCCCTATTATCCTACTTCACATGTCGCCGCAACGTGGTGGCACGTATGCGTCAAAAGCGAGACACCATAACCTCTAAAACAATATCGACGAATTGACTAAAATATCCCACTAATCATAATATTCTGGACTCAGAAGCAGACAAACTCTAGGCGAACTTAACGACGAGCAACGAGCGGACATCCTGGAGAGGAATGTAGACCAGAGTAAGACCATAACACCAGCAAAGGTAGAAATACATGTTTTTTTTATTTAAATACTCGTGTGAAAACAAAGAAATGTAGGGCATATAGTAGTCAACTTAAAAGTATATTAAAATGAAGGGAAAACAAAACCCTGATTTCCGTAGAGTTAAAGAATTGTTGATAGAAATGCGAGAAGAAATCAGATTAAGAATTAAAAAAGCAGATGAGAACATAGCTATTTTAAAGCAGGAAAATGAAATGACTCGAATTAAAAGGAAACGAGACTTTGAAAGCTTTTTGGAATAATTGAAACATGACAAAGAAGTACGGATTAAAGAAAGGAACAAGGAGAGCGAGTTCAATACCACCTCCGAGAACACAAATAATATTTGCGAAAATAACAATGGAGAAATAGAGATTAAAGAAAAAGAACAAGGACAGTGAATTCAATGCCACGTCCGAAAACACAAATAACTTTTGTGAAAACAACAAGAGCGAATTAGTAAAAGAAATAAAACAGTATAAAAAAGAAAACAGAATTACTAGTATAAATTACTTACTTACTTACTTACTTACTTATTCACTGGCACTATCAAACCCGTAGGCGCATGGCCGCGCGGACATAAGCTCTCCACGCATCCCTATCCTGAGCTAATGCTTTCCAATCATTGATTAGTAGTAGAAATAGGTAAGGGAATTAAAACAGTAGGAGGAGAATATAATACAATGTTAGTACAAAAAGCAATAAATAGCGACCAGGAGGAAATATCAGTGGATGAAGTAAGAAAATCTCAGGTTATTATTGAAAGAGTTGAATTGAATAGTGTACATGTTTATAATTGTATAATGTCTGAACAAGATACATCAGAAATTAAAATATTTTTGTAGCAAGTAGAGAGAGTACACTAATTGAAAAGAAGCCGAGCGTGAAATTTGAAACGGAGGTAGCTAAAATGAGACATTTGAAAAATAGATATTCTTCTAATAATTACCTAAAGTCCTTAACATATTTGAAAGACCCTAAGTCAGATGTATCTTGGATCGATTTATGCAATTATGAACAAAAAGCTGAAGTATTTGCAAACCAGCATTTTGCAAATGATTTGGTCATGAAGGAGCCTTAGGAACTAAATACTACCGTACTAGCCTCATAAAATTAGCTTATAATAAGACCATAAAGCGAAATGTCAGTCGCGATCTCGTTATCAGTAACGCGAAATTATCGCAAGCTTACCGCGCGGGAATAACCAACAAAAGCATCAACAACCTGAATAATTTTGACAAAAGAATGGCTATTATGAATAACCAGATAACATTCAAGGCGCTAGTGGTGTGTGCTCAGTAAATGGAAAAAAAATGCATGAACCTATACGGGAATTAAACCCAGGGCTAATTGAACAAATGAAATAGTTATAAGTGTAATTATAATGAAACGAAAACGTTCGAAGGTTATCTAGAGAAATTATTATAAGTTATAATTAACATATGAATAAAATAATTGAGTAAATTAGCTAAGTAGATTGGAATAACAATTTTTTATAATTATAAATAAATACGAAGACACTTTAACGTATTCCGGAGCTTAATATGAGACACCTCTTTGACAGTGAGAACAATGAACAAATGTAATTATGAAATTGAATTTTTTTTGTCTAATGCCACCAGGTTGTCTTTTATGACATTTCTGGCTTTCCCCCCAGGCGGAATTGTAATCCATTTCCTTAGGTTGGGGAACCTGGAAGGCGGAGTTACGTTATCCCGATGATATGATGGCTGATAAATGATAATGAAGTACCAGGAGACTTATTAATCTAAGCTTAATCTAATCCCAGACCATGTACAACCACAGGAATAATTTCATTTAAGAAAAAATTCCTATGGTGTGACCGGAAATCGAGCCCCGACCTCATGAACAGTGGCCAGTAACGGTGACCTCTAGCCGATGAAGCTGGTCGGTAATTGAATTATTAATTCAGATATTATCTTTTATTTTTAGCACAAATGATGGCAGATAATATATGCATGTCAAGCTCTTGATAATAACGATTCTTGGTTAGGTATAAGAATTTTCAAATAGAACTGGGTTAGATTTTTATTTAATTTTGGAATTTGATAAGCAAATGGACTTGTATGATTAAAAATCACGAATAATTATTCGATAAATATTACGACTAACAATGTATTGACGATTATGATGATAATCACAATGAGTAAATATGTAATTAACCTTTCATTAAATAATCTATACAAAATAAATTCTACTAACGAGAATGATTAAAATTTTTTTAATACATTTAAACATTTATTGAACGCTCCTAATGCGAACTTTATAAAAATCCATAACTTAATACTAGTTTGTGTGAAGTGATTGTATTTGAGACTGAAGTTTAATGTGAATAAACGAATTTGTACATGATAAAAATAAAAATAATGATGTCTAAGGCATTACTAGAATTCATGAGATTTTGAAGCATGATTTGTCTTAATGGCGATCAATTAACGAATGATTTAAAATGCACGAATTTTATTATGTGTTGGATACATACGGAGTGATATTATCGAGAAATCTGCTAGGAAAACACAGAACCTCAGCACGATTATTTTATTGTTTATACCTAAGCTGATGAATACTTCCTATACTTCTAAGTGTTGTATACACACATTTAGGGCCGTAGTGCCCTCAACGACGACAATATTTATATCTTATGATTAATGAATGAGGGAAGTATTTACGATTATAATATTTGTTTTGACTCTGTATTCGATTTGTCCAAACGAGATACATAGATGTAGAATAAAGAGAGTTTTGCTTCAATTAATCGGAAATACTTCATCATCATCATCTTCATCATCATAGTACATTCACGAATTTAGGCCATTTGTTGACCTGTTTCGGCCTCAAGAAAAACACCATCCAAAAGTCTTTTGAGTGGACGTCCTGGTCTTCTTCTTCCTGCAGGTTGATATCTTAACATATGTTTGGGTATTCTGTGATCTTCCATTCGAAGAACATGTTGCATCCATCTTGACTTATACTCAGAAATTTTGTTTTCTAAAGATTCCATGTGTAATTCTTCTAAGGTGTCTTCATTTTTTTTTGTGATCTAGTAGTGTGTATCCTGCAGTCCTCCGAAGATATCTCATTTCAGCAGATCTAAGTCTCTGTATATTCTTCTGTTTCAACGTCCATACTTCGCTACCATACAAAAGAGTTGGAAGAGCCAGTGTTTTATACACTTTCAGTCTTGAATGCTTTTGGACTAACTGTGGCTTGAAGATAGAATTTATTAACCCTAAAATTCTTAAAAATTTAGATATTTTTGCATTTACATCCTTTTCTTCTTCATATGAGATATTGCATCCTAGATATGTAAAATTATTCACCTGCTCCAAAATTTTATTATCCAATACAATTTTACTTCTGACAGGATCTACACCTTGAAATGCCATAATTTTTTTCTGTAGATATCTTCAAACCATATTCTTCTGTAATTTTGTTAAGTTCATACAGACCTTTCTGTAGATTATCTGCTATTATTATTTGGTCATCTGCAAACAATATGGTGTTTAATTTTAAATTTTCAGATATTCTTATTCCAAATTTATATTTTTTGTTCCAGCAACATATTACTTAATTGATATAAATTGCAAAGAGTTTTGGGGATAGGGGTCAGCATTGTATCACACCACGATTTATAATTCATTCTTCAGAAAATCTGTTATTTAATTTAATCTTTATGGTGTTGTCTTTGTAAATATTTTGTATGTTCTGCCGAAGTAAATTTGGTATATTTCTGTCTTCCAATATATTTCCGATTCAGGGTCTTTCCACTTTTCAACGGTTGCCCTTTTACCAGCTGGCTGCTGGCCCTTCACATCCACATGTGTCAATCACAGAGGTAGATGATCAACAGCCAGTGTAGGGGTGACATGTGGTTAGCATATCGAGTCCCCCAGCCATTATAGCTGGTTCCTCAACCTGGAGCCGCTACTTATTGTAGCTACCCAATTGCCTCACGATGCTGGGTGGGCACCGGTCCCATACTGGCCGAAATACCATGAGAAAATTTCTTCCCCATGGAGACTCGAACCAGCGCAAGTCCCGTAGCTCTGCGCCAAGGCTTCCTAGCTTTACCGCTCGGCTACGGCGCGGGACCTAATATATTTAAGAATTTTGATCTCTTGACTGTGTCGAATGCTTTTTCAAAATCTATGAAAGCAAAATGTGTTTCTAAGTTGAATTATCTCCTTTTTTCAAGCAGTGGTTTAACAGAACATGCTGAATCAATACAAGATCGTCCTTTCCTAAATCCATTTTGACATTCCATAAGGAATTTTTCACTGAAACTTTTCAATTTTCGATTTAAAATGCCTGCATAAATTTTGTAGCATGTGTTTAACAAACTGATTCCCCTATAGTTGTCCATTTTTCTCTTGTCTCCTTTCTTGAACAGGGGTATAACAATGCTTGTCTTCTATTCTTGTGGTATTCGCGAATACTTAAGATGTCTAAATGTGATTTAAATAAAATATTAAGTAAACTAATCAATTACAATGATATTAAAAAATAACAAGGAACATTTACATGTAAGGACGCATAAATAAAAGCGTCTATAAACATTAAAAATCATAACACTAGGAGCGGCAAATGCAAATATTAAAAAAATAAAATCAAGCTAACGACGGGTTACGCAACATTTCTATTTTTATAAACAATTAACGAGTATATTATTGTTTAATTAAGATACATTATTTAATCAAGAATGTATAAAACGAATGATGCGAATTTGTAAATTAATACTGTGAATCTGCGTAATGATTATTATTGGAATGAAAGGCCATATAAAAATTAATTTATTTACGACCCATATAGGAAAACAGGTCCATATATAACGATTTTATTTGATTATGTTATCTTTTTACGTTATCTTTATTACAATTTTTAAATTAATTCGAATCCAATTTATGCAGAAAATATACTGGGTCATAGCAAAACGCGTTCAGTCTGCATACACGTGATCATGTGAAAATTATATTATATTTTAAATTCTTCAATTTTTATGGGTAGGAGAATCGCGTGCGAAGTGATTTTAATAGAAATATAAGTATACCATTATTTCCGTGTGCAAACCCGACGCCCTAGAGACAGTGACAAGACACTTGTAGGTTTTAGTTTATTGTCAAACTGTGAAAGGACCCTTCTAATGGTAAACGAATGACAAGTGTAGGTCCTGAAAACACTGTGACAAAGATCAATGAACTAGTGTTTACAAACTGTCAGACTATTCAAACCATGAAGAAAGAAAGATTCACATTTTTTGCAAACAATTGTCATGAATCTATTTATATATAATGCGATCTCACCAAGGACGGGATAAGATCAGAGCGAGTTACATAACGAATTAAATTGTATCTTAGCCAAAATTAATTATCCATTACGTAAGGGTTGGCTCCTGATTCCCCAATGCTATATCAACATGTGTACTTTCTGCTAAGG